>CM059563.1:17468379-18068379 GCA_030386875.1 Morinoia aosen
TTATGCTCAAAATCACTAAACTCCAATAAATTATAAGCATAATTATTTAACCGAGAAAACTATTTAATAAAATATCCGAAGACAAGGTTGGATTGAGTCAAAATTGTCAAAAAGCGGAAAAATGCTTAAACGACGCAAACAAAAATTGTAATATTAAACATGAATCCCCACATACAACTGTTCTCCCAGCCAGACCGCTCTGTTCTATAGAGAAAAGCACAAAGTAAAATACCATATGCTCATATGTGATAAGACAATTTTTTAAGCAACTGTAAACGCTAACAATCAGCATGAATAACGCAAGACATTGCATGGCAGGTACAAGTTCAACAAGTAACTGAGCTTTCAGCGTTGTGTTAGTATTTTACCTACGACAAAACAGCAAATGGAACGGTAGTAGGAATTCAAGATAAAATCACACTCTTCATTCGTACTTTGGTTGAGTTACGAGATGCTGTCACAACTGTTTAGCAGGATTGCACCACTGCTATGGCGCCGTGCGAGAAGATGCTTTTTTCTGCGCGTTTGCACCGCAAGCAACTGTAGTTGTGAGATGAAATGCAATACTGCTGGTGCGTTTTCTGGCACACGTGAAAAATTACTCAATTGTATGACTTACATGTAATTTCATTCAGGGTTAACCTCGTAATGAGTATTATAAGTTTCCCTTGAGTTATTTGTTGAAAATTTTCTCCTTGTGCTTAGCACACGCAATTTTATACAGAGTTTACTTTGCACTGAATCTTATAAACTTCCAATAAGACGTTGTACGCATAACAATGAAATTGGTGGATTTTACAGAGGCATCATTGGTGTCGGTTCTCGATGATAACTCGGCTGAGCTTCTAATCGAGGCAATAAAAGCCGATCCTAATGATTGCCAACGAGATACAATTATGGTTTTACTTCATTTCATTGTGAGTGGTTGAGTGTCGTGGAAGACTCAAGAGGAGAGAGGCAGCAACTGCTGAGAATTTGGCCCCCATACATACGTCCAAGGTAACGGAGTGGGTTTTCAAGGGCTTGGTTCAAAGTTGTTGCATTTTATTTGTAAGCAAAATTATTGCAGCACGTGCTAAATGGGAATTGGCGGCTGCTTAAAAGGCATTGCTGAATCTTAGGTTTGTTATAATTACATGTTTGTTATAATTACATGTATATATCTCATAAATTTTTAACCCTAACCCTGGAGGTTGATTTTTTTCTCCTAGAACAAGTATTAATGGACTTGCAAAAAGTTTGTTCAAACATGACACTCGTAAACTCATGAGCGGGGACTGAGTGTGAAATTTTCCCCATCGATGAAATTGGCCATAATCAAACAGAACTATTTTTCGTTATCTTATATACCAGGACACACTATTTAAAAATTAGGGCGACGATTTCCTTGTAGCAAGACGGTGAGAAATGTGTACGTATTACGTTAAGTTCAGTTATGGCTGAGAACCTGGCTTTGAGCTCATTTCAGCGTCACGTCAACTTGGGACAAAATCTGTAAAAAGTTATTCAAAAACATTATTTTTTAAAAAAGGACACTGTTGTAGGCCTTCTAGGTATAATCAGATTGAACTTTCACTTTTCTCCTAATATCACTGAAATTAAAAATACACTGGAAGACTAAAAACTCTGTAGTCTTCAGCTACTTGCGCTAAATTACCTGAAATAGAAATTAATTTGAACTAACATATTCAAAACGTGAGTCAGTTGTAATCCTGTGAACATGTTGGCAATGAGGGACGTTTTTCTACTGCGAGTTTCCATTTCATAGCAAATTATTTGTTTGAAGTTGGCAAAATAGGTCGCAACTGACGTAAACAGGAAGTCGCAACTGACGTAAACAGGAAGTTTCTTTTACATTTTATTGCACCCAACGAATGAAAATGAACTGTTGGATTTAACCATTGAAAATCATTTTCCAAGAATTAAACCTTTTAGAATCAAGATAAGAAAATACGACAGACCGGTCAAACGCCAGTTTTTGAGAAATTAATCGTAGAATTATGTTTAAACTAATGATCAAAGAACCACAAGCTCAGTTTTGTACAGCACAATTCCATTTTCCGAAGCATCCGGTCCATCATAGATTTCTGAAACTGGTCCAAATGTTCCGGCAGTAAAAATTTAAACTGTCCATTGAGAATTTTGACGAATCAAAATATCGCCCCATGAGCTTGTGAAGCTCCAGAGAATTTTATTTTATCTGTTTTGAAAGGCAAGAGCATGTTGCCATCGAACACGTGAGAAACATGCACAAGAGGGGCGCGCAGTAGAATTCCGGAAAATTTTTTCCGCTGAAATACAAGCCGAAATGACCTGTTAGTGGAAAGTCATATGATAAAGATAGAATTAAGTTACACAGGCACCTGACATTCCACGTTAGAATCAATGCAGTCAATTTGTTTACCGCTAAGTAAAATTTAAAAGAACATTTAGGTGAATTAGAATCCTTACCGCACTGTAAGAACACGCACAAAATTTGGTAAAGCTTAACATGTTTGAATGCCTTCACGTGAGGTGGAAACCTTAACGTACTCAGAGGACCTCCTATACATAATTTGCGAGCTTTAACTGAATTTTAGTTTTCTTGTAGTTGATTTGATCGCATTTTAAGCATATGTCTTATGGGAGTTTTATTTCACAGAGTTAAATACGCATTTTAATAATATGTTTGTTTTCACATTTATATTGTGCGACAATTTATGATGGCGGACTTTTTATTAACAGTGGAACATTTCAAAACAATGGGGAAATCTGCGTACATTTTTGCGGCTCTAATATTACAACTAAAACAGTTTCTTGGTTACAAATACTGCCTGCTCAAAGTTTGTTTGCCAGCATGATGTTGGCTCCAAGTCTATTCTAAATGCGAATGATGCACTTATGTACATGCGTATTTTCACAATATTTTTGGTTGTATGAGATTCGTTCCAATATTAGAAATCTGATTCTTGTCGCATATGAAATCCAATACCTGACAAGGACAATGCACAAAAATGGTTTGAATTTTTATAAGAAGCTCATGAGAATGTTTAGAAGTATAGCTTTATGAAGCATTCAAAACAATATTCTCGGATTATCGATTCTTACAAGAGTGTTCTCAAGCAGCAATAAATTTATATCACGAAATTTAAGTTCAGGCTATTTTCTTCTTGATAGCATAATTCATAATTTTTCAATGAAACACAGAGTGTTTTTATATTTTCATTAAAATACAGAATAGCTATAATTTTTTTTACTGAAATTGTGCACGCTTTTTTTTATAAAAATCAGTGTAAATTATATTTTAATGATTGCTGAATGCTGATCATATATGTATGCTTAGAATATGTTTATTTTTATTTTGTTTATTATATTCTTATTCACTTGTGAATAACTAGGGATGATCTCTAGGGGAAAAATAAGTAATTGGTAAATAAGTGTATTTTTTCAACATGACATATAATAAGAATCTCACGAGTTACGCATGGAAGGGATCTGTCAAGTATTTGATGTTTAGCTGAACTATCGTGATCATCGAACAACGAACTCAGTATTTGGATCAGATGGCGTTTTAGTGCTTTTAAGTCTGGAAAGAGAGATGATGCTATTACATTAAAGCTTGCAGTGTGTATAGGTTGGTTAAATTCTAAAGTGGTAAACATAATATTGACCCCTAAAACTCTTGATAAAATAACTGGTAAGGCAAAAGGTGTTGTCCAACGTATAAAGGTATTCTCTTTGTTCTTCAACGAGAATATCTTCATAAGCAACATCTGTGTACAGATGACGTTTAGTGTCTTCACAAAAAGTGGCATCACAACACTGCCCACACTAAAACCAATACCTAACGTGGCTTTGCAGTTAGTGTGGAATACTAACTATTGCATGGAAAAATCTTCCCATTGTGAAAACATAGCGAAAAATCATTCTAAAGTTTATTTCAAAATGTTGTATTTTGATTACGGCGTATACATCCTGGGTAATTTTAATGCTCATTTCTGCTCTAACGGATAAAATTGAGCGATAGGCAATTGAATTTAAGATGGTTGCACATTTTTGAGTGTTAGTATTTGAGACAATTCTCGGTTGCATGCAGTAGAAATCCATTAATGATAAAATACTCACGCATAAAATCCAGTTCACAAGCATTTTAATACCATTTAAAGCACAGCTCCTAGGCTCTGTCAACATTATTAATTTTATACGCATGAGTTTTCAATGCCAATAAATGTTAAACTTCAAACCTATTTGCAAATACAACTGGCTAATTTTTTTCACGAGTGATTCGTCAGATATATTTTTGTTCTATGTCTTGTTGAAGAAATGCACTAATTTACCAGCTGTTAAAAATTAGCATTTTCATTAGCCGCTCTCAGTTTTTTCTGTAAAAATTCCAGAGAATGAAAATTTCCTCAGAATGCTCTCAGTATTCATGCATTATATTAAATCACCTAGTGACCAAAACTGATGTCTTTAACACCGGTTTTGTCACTGGTATCCGTTAATACTTAGTGAATTAACACCAGTGTCCTTTCTGTGCTGCAGAAATCAAGCTGAGCTGGAAATAAGTTATGCATTTTGGTTTTTAGTATTTCAAACATTTTTAGAATACAATTTTGGCAAATTAAAATTTTTGCCGTTAAACTTAGACAACTGTTACCAATTTGTTAGTGAAGACTTTGCGAGAAAGTGTTAACATGGTCTGAATTGATTTTAGCCCTAACCTCTAGGCATGACAAAATGTCAAAGATCCATTTTGAAAATTATTCAGAATGATTGTCTTTTATTCACCCACAGATTCAAGCATTTCTTTTTAAGAAAACTTCCTATTTTTAAACAAAAACGACGTACGCTGGTTTTGACATTACTTTCTGCACTCGTCCATCTAACCTGACTCATGTATAGTAATTTACTGATAGCGCTGTTACTTTTCGTACAAGAGACGAAAAAACAGCACATCATACACACATTTTACTCTTCAACTGAGACAACGCTCAAAGTTATATTTGAAATATACTCGTATGTACTTTCTACGGGTGTTATTCGTACAGATTTTACCAAATGTGGCGCTAGCAGAATTTACCAAATGATGAGATTGGAGATTCTACACGGTGTTGTGTATCGAGAATTTACCAGCACTGTGCCGGATGAGATTTATCTTGTCTTTTTCCGACAAAAAATATTAGATATTGCGCTTAGAGAATCTACCGGGTGTCGTTTCTGCAAAATTCACAACGTGGTATGTGGACAGAAGCTGCCATATGTTGTACGTGCAACACGTACCGGGTGTTGTCCCTGTATACTCTATCAGATGTTGTACCTGCAAAATCTAGCTGGTGTTGTGGCTGCAGCATGTAGCGAGTGCTGTGCTTGAGAATCTACAGTCTGTTGTATCTGCAGCTTCTACCGGGTGCTGTGCCTGGAAAATCTACCATAAGCTGGATTTACAAATTCAGCTGAGTGTGTGGCTGAATTCAGCTGTTATAAAGTAAGCTTCCTGTGTAGCCTCCTATAACAGGTCTGTTACTCTTTTTGTTCCAGCAGCAATAGTAGTGATAATGGAAGTAGTAATAGCACATCGTGATAACAGTAATAGTAAAAGTACATAGTGGTAATTGAAGTTGTAATACACCTTTTCTCGTTTTATAACCACATTCTTTCAAAATGTACCGACGAACTGCAAATTTAACAACGACGAACCATTGAATATAACAGAGAATAGAAATATAGAAACAGTATAGCAAAAAATAACAACAACGACAAATTATAGCGACACCAAGCAAAATGAATGACAGGGAAACTATGCATCAAAACAAGGAAACAATATGTTGTGACACAGTCGGTTTATTGTAACAACGTTCAAAAAGGATAACAATTGTACAAAAAGAAGTAACGTGCCTAAATATTATTGTAACAAATTAACAATTTCTAACACAATTATTTATAAGCAAAACAAACAGTTAAGTAGCCATATAGTGTAGTACATAATGCATTTTGAAACTATGCTTACAAAATTATTGATAATTACAATAAAGAATGAACATCATATGTATCACACGTGAACCGGCCACGTCAGAGTTGTTCTGGAAAATTCCGTTACTTCCCTGTCAGCGAATATTGCATCTTCCACTGACCGGGAAGTACATAATAGAATGTAGTCCTACATGTATTATTGTCGGGTGGCATTCAGACTCTCGAAAGTCAAAATCCCGAATGTCGAAATCCCGTACATCTAAATCCCAAAAATCAAAATCCCGAATGTTGTAATCAGGATTACCAACTGGCAAGTACATACAGTATTTCACTGCCAAATATGGTCGGGAAATAGATATTCGAGATTTTGACTTCTGGAATTTTGATATTCGGGATTTCAAAGTGAACCCATTATTTCTAACTTCTATTTAATATGGAAGTGCGGAAAAATGATTTCTATCGTCGATAGGAGTTTAAAAGATGTTGTTACAACTTATGGCAGTTTGTTACTATTTATTGCATCTGTTACATTATTTTAAACCTGTGATACCGGCTATTTGGAGCATTGTTACAGGATTTGATTATTTGTTAAAGAAAATGAACGTCTGTTACAACATTCTGAGAGTGTTATACAATCTGAAGCAACGTTATATTTATTTGTCTCGGTCACTACATTTTGCATCTGTTATCAATTTTGCAGCATCGTCACTAGGTTTGTACTAGATGTTGCTATATTTTGAGCCGCTGTCATTAGTTTTTATTCGGTGTTGTATGATTGTGCAAACTGTTGCTATATTGTTTTCACGTGTGGTTATAAAACGAGAAAAGGTGTAGCAGTTGTTAGTAGTAGTAACATTTGTTTGCTCGCAATGGAGGTTTCACAATGCAAATATCAGTTGTACTCACATCCTAAGCGTAACAACACAGTGAATATAAGAATAAGTCACCTCCTAAGCACAACAGCACAGAGAACATAAGAACCCTGACTAACTTCACACTGCAACATTTGCGACTCGGTGATGACAGATGCCCGGAGCGTCCGCCTGACTTACCCTTGCTTGCCGCGGCCGCCATCATCGCTGGAGTTGAGGTCCCCGCTGCTAGCAGCAGCGCCAGCCACGGCAGCGGAACTCGGCTCTCGTCCCACATTCTCTGTTCCTCTTGTCGTAATTTTTGCCCTAATTGGATGAATTTTTTCCTCGTGGCAGTTTTCTGGTATATCGAAATTAATCTTCCTGTTTATGGATGTTGAATAGCTGTTGATTTATTTTCGCCTGTGGGAGTTTCCAAATAAATGGGAAATTGATGTTCTTGTTTATGGACGTTCGATGTTGTTGACTTATTTTCGCCTGCGGGAGTTTTCTGGTAAGTAGAAAATTTCCCTCGTTTTTACGACTATCAGATGGTCATTTTTTCATACGAGAGTTCTCTGATAAACTGAATTTTTTTCTGTTTGCCAACGTCAGATTGTCGTTGATCTCTTCATTATACAGGAAGTTTCCTAATAAACAGGAAATTTTCTTTTAATTTAGGGATATCAGATGGTTGTTGACCTTTTTTTCTCGCGGGAACTCTTTGTGGTGACTGAAAAGTGCACTTTTTGCTTAGGAAAATAGGTTGCTCGTTCATGCACTAAGTGAGAAATTGAGCTGAAATGATTATGTTTTTTGGTTAATCATTTATAGATAATGTTTTGCAAATTACATATTATTCTATGATAGCTCATGTGGAGAATAACTTATATATGTCATGAAATAGTTTTATTGCACAAAACTGGTTTTAACTTTTAATACTATTGAAAACACGTTATTATCTACCGATATCAAATTACAACATTGTTTTGTATGATGTATAACAGAGCATGAGATTTACAGCTATGAAGTGCCTGTCTGTTTGAAGAAAAATTTCCAGTTCTGAAAAAGATTGTACATCTGCTGAACAAATTTCTACGTGGAGGATTGTTTCAAATAATTTGTTCCTAATAATGGTTAAATCTTGCGGTCACTGAACTGAGCCAGATAATGAAACGAAAATTTTTGGAGGTTATTTAGAGAAATCACCAATCTATTATACCAGTAGCTTTTCTTTCTGATAATTCACAGCTAAAATTTAAACGTTCAAGCCTCTATTCTAAGAAGAATTACTCATCTCTAAAGATTTATTTACTTCTTCTTAAAATTTTTTGTTCTAAACTTTTTTGCATTAGCGTTATATTAACATTGAAGTTGAGTGAACTTGAAAAAAATTAGAACATTTTTTGTTTCGGCTAGAGGGAGCGCTCGAGAGGCCGTCCTCATAACTACGCCAGAGACAAATGTATAAAAATGAATATTTGTTCCTTTAAACTCTTAACTGAGCTGCATTCTCCTGTGGGTATGAATAAATTGTTCTCTGCGAAAGTGATGATAAATTCCACCATTAAATGATGAATGTTGACGCTTGTCAGAAGTTCACTTTTAGTTTTTCTTGTTAATCAGAATTCAACACTGTCCACAGTTAACAGCTTTGTGTCTTGACTGATTGCTAACAAAGTCCATTGTAAAAACTGATAAAACCAATGCCTACCATTATCAGCGTTTAAGAGAGTTAATGATATGAACTGATTACGTTTCTTACAGCAGTCCATATGAGGTTCTATTGTTTTCGATAAATTTTATAGGCATCTGCCACAGAGTTTTCTTCCATATTTGTGGAAGGAAAAGGAAGCAGGATTTAGGAATAAAAAATTATTCGTTTTCAGACAACCTGTGAGTTAATTGAGAATTCTTTCTATTGGTTCAATGAAGATTTTCAGAAATGCTGCTCTCCAAATATTATCATCAGTTTTACTTACAATCTTGCTCACAGCGAGACCTCACTCTGTTGTTTGCTTGGGTGAAAAATATTAACAAACGAGATGCTCAAACTTTGAATGAACTTGAAGAACAAAGTAACTATAATTGTGCTAAAGTGTTGCGTACGTCATAATTAATATTTTAACATTTACTTATTTGCTGCTGAACATAGTTCCAAAATTTGGTGCACTGGCTACAGTGTCAGTTAGGTTTTAAATCATTCAAAGAAATAAATTTAAAAGTTAAAATAATACCAGACATATATAAAACCGCTCTAGCGCAGTTTTAATATTCAATAAAGGGGAGCACATGAAAATTTGGATTCTTACAGAAAACAATTCGAAATCATTTCCGGCCTAATTCTTGCGCGGAAGAAAGTTTGACCAAGCATAACGCTTTTCATCTCCGGGGAAAAATTTCGTTGTACAGTATTTACTCATGCGGAAAAGATAATTCAACCAGAATTAAATGCTAAATTTTGCAATCTTTGTGTAATAATTAAGTTCAAAATAATTACACACCTCACTCCCACTTATACAGGCTTGAAAAATTTCGGCTGTTCTGCTTTACTTGAACGTATACGAATATTGAAAATCTAAAGTTTCTGAATAAATTAGAAATCCACCACTGTGCATGTCTACCTGAAAGTTCTTGTAGTCTTTCGTTGTCTTCTCAAGAAACTAAAAAGGATTACAAAGACCGATGTTGACATGTATGTTGTCGGATGTTGATATGGAGAATGAGTTATGTTGTTTGATATGGATGAAGAAGAAGAATGTTGACGTTGATGATACCGGAGGTTAACATTGACGTCGTGAGTTTTTCAAATTTAATTGAAGTTGGGGATGAATTTAAACAAAATTTAATTCGGCTTAGCGGTGCTGCAGGGCGAGTGAATTCTTTTAAGTCAACTTAATTACACTGCGCATTGCAGCAAATCAACTTACGCTGAAAGCCATACTTTTACAGCTACGTAAATTGTTAAAAAAGTCCAGCCTCCGGACTGCAGTGTACGAGGGAGACCTCGCCGGTCTTAACGAGCGCTATCACATGTTTATGTGAAAATTAAATGATTTGTTGATAAAACCTTGTGACTTTCTTTGTAAATTTTAAATATCGTAATTTTGAATCAGAATGTTATGTTTGGGAGAACTTATGTTCAAGTTAATTTTTTGGCCTGCTATATTTAACGTCATTTACGCAATCTTGAAGATAGCGTTAAAAAAATCCGGAAGGTAAGTTCATCAGGGAAATTGGCCTGTTCTCTTTTAAGGACGTAAATAATTCCACCCTAAAATCGAAGTAAAGTTTGGGTATGGGTACCTTGAAATACTTTTCTGTACCCTCGCACGCGTGGTGTCGAGGGTCGCGGGAACTGCTCACAAGCGACGCACAACCTTCCCTTCCCGCAGCCGCCGCGCCACTGAGGAGGTCAGGCCGCTGCCCACAGCGAAGGTCACGACACTTCGGCAGCTGCCCTTGCTTGCCACGGCCAGATTGAGCCAATGAGGGACCCTGCGCAGCGCGAACCGATCGTCGTAATGGCATCACGTTCTGGGACACTCACGTTGAACTGAAATGTGATGTGAAGCTGAAATGTGATGATCAAATTCAACAGCATTGCACTCAGTTCGTGGATGTTTTAAATACGTCGTGCCTTAGCAAAGGTCTAAGTGTATTTTGTATTAATTTGTTAAAATAAGGCAATGGTTCTACGATAAAGTAAAATATGAAGGTAAAATTTAACAGCTTTGCACTCAGTTCGTGGATGTTTTATATACGTCGTGCCTTAGCAAAGGTCTAAGTGTATTTTGTATTAATTTGTTAAAATAAGGCAATGGCTCTACGATAAAGTAAAATATGTAGGTAAAATTTAACAGCTTTGCACTCAGTTCACGGTTGTTTTAAATACGTCTTGCCTTAGTGAAGATCTGAGTGTATTTGTTATTTATTTTCTAGAAATAAGATCCTGACACTACGACATGTAAAATTAGGGTGAAATATCTGCATTTAAAAGTTAGGAACATGCTAATTGTTCACAGCTAAAACGAGTGATAATAATCATTTCCGATTATTCATGTTTATGCAAAAGTTTTAATTCAAAATTAGAAATTTAGCGTCCACTTTTACAATTTCCAACTCACCATGACGGTATAAAAAGTTGTGAGAAAAATGAAAGTAACCTCCATTCATAAATTTCATTTGACTCTCAGGAATTTAATCTAAAAAAGTATATAATTTCTCTGTTAACTAGACACGCTATACTCCAGTCACCGCGAATTCATTCCGGGTTGTTGTGAATCACGACATACTTCGCCCAACCCATTAGCACATGTGGTTGAAATCAGGAGAAGAGGGAGGCACAAACTCGTAGCATTTCAGGTAGTCTTGGATGCCGATAGCGCTGTGTCGGGGTGGAAGGCAAACAGTTCGACTGGATTGGAGCTTTAAAAAATATTTTCTTTTTCAACGGAGAAGGAATCTTGAAAGTATTTGGTGATTTTGAACACTATCTTGAAGTTTTTGATACGATTTCCCTCTCCCATTCACAGTCAAGGTCACCACAGTTCACAGTGGAATGAGTAGAAATAATTTCATGAAACACATGATGACACGTTTTTTTAGCATGTAGATAAAAAAGTTTATAAATTTTACCACTTAATTGCAATTCACATTGCATGTATCAGGCTATCATTCGACAAATGTGGATACTGCGGTGCATTGCAAAATTCAGTGAACATGAAATCTTTGGAATAACCTTGATATTTTTACTTGAATTCTCATTGAACCCAACAAAAATATGAAAATAATATTAAATTCTTAATGTTGAGCTTATTTCATTAGGTAGTACATCATATTTATTTCAGGTGGCAGCGCTGAGGATTTTATAAACTCTACGGTAAACACTCTCAAGATTTAAGTATCTCGCTAGTTAAGTCCAGGTTTTAAATATGCACGTGCATGATTTTCAAAGCAAAGTATACATTTATATATTTTTATAAATAAATACCAATCTCTACCCATAAATCAGCATAAAACAGGTTATGGGTACGTTAAGATATTTTTCTGCACACTCGTAATTATACAAATACATATTGTATAAACACTTCTATATTGTTTATATATTCATATATATATGTGTAAATATACGAATAAATGTGATAAAGGACAATTGTATTTATTGCTTTTGTATAGCATGTACGTGCGTATTTAACACTTGTAGCCTCTGATATATGACAGAGATACTTAAATCTTAAGTGTGTTTGCCGTAGAGTTATGTATATATTTTTCTTTGGGTTCCAGAATCAACACTAGCACCAGGAATAAATTTATGAACTATCTAACGGAGTAAGCTCAACTTGGGAAATGTATTTTTGTTTTCATTCGATTTATATATATTATATGATGTATATATAAAATAATGTTGATATTATATTTCCAAATGGGCGATTCTTCGAGAATGTTAATATTTATTTATGTTCTTGAATGTTAATATTTATTTAGAATTTTACTAATTCTAGAAGATTAACCCGATCAACCAAATAAACCTCATAAACTTCACAAAAACGGTTCAAGCATTTGACTGGCACACTAAATGACTCAGGCCGAACTTTTAAGATTGATCAGGGATTGAATTTTCATTCACTTTGTACTCTAAGAACTGTACAGCCGGCAGTAAAGGCTTCCTTGTCGACTTGGGCGATCAGTATGTAAATTTTCATGCCAAATCCCATAAATTTTGACTTGTTTCAAATAAATTAGGGCATACAGCGTCTGTCAATAGTGTAACGAAGGAAAAATTTGAAAAGGAACAAATCACGTTTACGTAAAAGCAGTACGCAGGGAACCTAAGTAAACATGTGAACTCTGATTACCGTCTGTACCGCTGCCCCAACTAGAGATGTTTGACTGCCATGTTCTTTATCACAGGTATAGGTATCATTAACTCACCTCATTGCGATAGTCTAAAAAAAAATAAAAACATCGAAGTAAATAGTCAAATTTGTGTTCTTGAAACTTGCCTTTTTGTTTGTATCGACGAACAAGCTTCTTATAAAACGCAATTCTCGAATGAAATGACGCTGCTTCAGAATGCATGTTTCGTGTATCATTGGCAGAAAATTTTCTTAAAGTTCGATCAGCATCCAGTGAAATATGCGAAGAGAGAGTGTGGAGGAAACTGAAATTCATGGCAAGAGCTTGGAGTTCGTTTCGGGAGCACTCCCTGTCGGAAGCTGTCGGAAGCTAAATACCGTATCATAAATACTAAAATAACGTCAATTTAAAAACTCTATATCACTGTATAATTTTAAAGGCTGAACGTGTTTTTGTGAATTTGATGAGCAATTTTTTCCGTCTTTTGACAGGTGATAAGCTTGAGCAAATTCGAAGAACACAGAACTTAAAAGAAATTCAAATTTGATTAAATTTAGAATTAAAATGGATTTGGAAAAGATATATAACGCACGTATCGTTAAGCAATATTGCTCTAAATAAAGTTAGTGAAGTTTCTTGTTTGTGTGCGCTGTTATCATGTGCGGTATAAATAATGTTTAGGTATTCATTCGCTTAGAGCGGTTGAGAGTCATACGATAAAACTTAATGTACTTCCCAGAGCTACCAGTTCGCCTAAAAATTTATAAAAATGTGAAAAATTTGAAAGGCAGCAAAAATTACACAAGAAAGTTGAAATCAGTACATTATGTAAATGAACAAAACTAATAATTAAAACTGGGATTATTATTATTTAATTCAAGTAGAACAGAACCTGGTAGTTTAGATGCAAAACACTGCAAATAATAAAGTTCAACCAAGAAGTTGAGCTGTTTCGATTAAAGACAGAAAGTGAGATCATTACTGAGTGAAATGGAGGAAGTGAGGTCATTATTGAATGAAATAGAATGAGAAGTTTTTGAAACTGCTCCAAAATATTGATTTCGATATTTTCGTACTTTTTTAGTTATGATTGCTTATCAGCAGGCGAATGAAAAAAGTTTTTTAGTCCCACCAGCTGCTCATTTACACCAGCCGCGTAGCCACACAAGCTTAGCCACACCAGCTTAGCCACACCAGCTGTGTAGCCACACCAGCTACTCAGGGTCACACCAGCTGTGTAGCCACACCAGCTGCTCAGTGTCACACCAGCTGCTTAGTTAAACCACTTGAGGAAGCTCAGCAATGGAATAGGATCTCTCTCATAAGAGCGAGGGAATCTCACTTAAGGTTGAGGCTCCAGTGTGCAGTGAATTTAATATTAGGAGATCCATGTTTTCCATGATGCAACGTTTTACTGGGGCAGATAAATAATTTGCGCTTGATTTACTGCTATTTTGACGAGAATCGTTTAGCTTTGATACCATTATTGACGTGTTTCCTAACTTTGCACTTTACGAGCGTTAATAATTTTTTCTTCATTTCTGTCACTTTGAAAATTTTTATCATAGGGTGGAAATCATTGCCTCACAAGTTCATGTCTCATTTTTTTACGAAAAGTAATATTTTAAATTAAATCAACGGCTATTTTCTTTCTTTTTGAAGGTCATTAATTTTTACAGTAATTTTGTGTCACTATAATTGTATTGCCAACTCAAGTTTATTTGAATAATTACGGTTGAGGATAACGAAAAATAAATTCTAGAAATAACTGTCTAAAGGAAATACGAGACCGGCAAATTTTAAGAAGATGAGGCAACCCGAAGGGGAAGGGTGAGAGAGATAGAGAGAGAGAGAGAAAAATAAAATAACATGATTGAAGGGGAGGGAGAGTGTGAGAGAGAGAGAGTGAGAGAAATAGCTAGGTAGAGTTTAAGAGAGAATCAGAAACGAGCGATGCAGAGAGTGGGAAAGATGAGAGTAGACAGAGTGGGAGAATGGAAGATAAGAAGAGGAAAAGCGGAAGAGTAAGTGGGGCGGTTGTGTGTGATAATGCTTTGAAATTAGAAGGAAGTTTGTGCGAGTGTAATAGTGGGCGTAGGAGGGAGAGTGTAATAGTGAGCGTGGAAGGGAGAGAGAGTGTAATAGTGTGGACAGGAGTGAGAATGTTAGGGTGTAATAATGAACACAAGAGAGTGAGAGAGACTATAATTGGGACCACGAGAGGTAGAGGGCAATAGTGAGCATAAGAGGGAGAGTGGGGAGTGTAACAGTGAGCGCGAGAGGGAGAGTGTAACAATGAGCGCTAGAGGAAGAGTGTACCAGTGAGCGCGAGAGGGAGAGTGTACCAGTGAGCGCGAGAGGAAGAGTGTACCAGTGAGCGCGAGAGGAAGAGTGTACCAGTGAGCGCGAGAGGAAGAGTGTACGAGTGAGCGCGAGAGGGAGAGTGTACCAGTGAGCGCGAGAGGGAGAGTGTACCAGTGAGGGCGAGAGGAAGAGTGTACCAGTGAGCGCGAGAGGGAGAGTGTACCAGTGAGCGCGAGAGGAAGAGTGTACCAGTGAGCGCGAGAGGAAGAGTGTACCAGTGAGCGCGAGAGGAAGAGTGTACCAGTGAGCGCGAGAGGGAGAGTGTACCAGTGAGCGCGAGAGGAAGAGTGTACCAGTGAGCGCGAGAGGAAGAGTGTACCAGTGAGCGCGAGAGGAAGAGTGTACCAATGAGCGCGAGAGGGAGAGTGTACCAGTGAGCGCGAGAGGGAGAGTGTACCAGTGAGCGGGAGAGGAAGAGTGTACCAGTGAGCGCGAGAGGAAGAGTGTACCAGTGAGCGCGAGAGAGAGAGTGTACCAGTGAGCGCGAGAGGGAGAGTGTACCAGTGAGCGCGAGAGGAAGAGTGTACCAGTGAGCGCGAGAGGGAGAGTGTACCAGTGAGCGCGAGAGGAAGAGTGTACCAGTGAGCGCGAGAGGAAGAGTGTACCAGTGAGCGCGAGAGGAAGAGTGTACCAGTGAGCGCGAGAGGAAGAGTGTACCAGTGAGCGCGAGAGGAAGAGTGTACCAGTGAGCGCGAGAGGGAGAGCACAGCAGGCAGCCGCCGTACATCAGGACCCCGCCTAATATCCTGCAGAGTCGCTATCATGTCGTCCGTCCCGCGCTCGGCCCGCTGGTCGCTCTAAAGTCAGCAGCAGTTGTAATTTTATTCTGAATTATGTCACCCATAATTCTAACGTGTCGTGCTCTCAAGAAAACACATGCTCAGAATCAGTTGCGGTGAATATTTTCCTGAATTGCAATTTTGTTCCACCTCACTTCAAATTGAAGAAAAATAATTACTTTTGTTTGCGATTCGTTATGTTTTTGAAAATTTTGAAAAATTTGACAACTTGAAAAACCAATGTACGAAATTTGTGTAAAAAGACAATGATAATTTCCCAATTGCAAAATCATGATAGGATATTTCAGATCTCAAGATTTTGTTTGCTCGATGACTTGTTTCTGATTTTATTGAACTATTTTTTTTGTCGTACTGGCTGCAGGCATAAGAAACACTGAGCATAGTGTGATCAGCACTACATTATCAAAGTCAAAGTAAAAATTCAATTTTTTTCATGAACATTTTTTAAAATTGCTGTGAAACAGCTACTATGAGATAGAGATTTGTCATCTATGTTAAAATCAGTTTAAAATGATACACGTATAATTTTGCGGAGGTTATATCAGTGGATTACAAAAGTTTGAAACGTGTTTTGCTGATTGAATTAGTTTGATTGTCTTTTTTTTACGAAATTTCTCCTAATTTTGAAATTATCACACCTCTTTAAAAAGGCATAAACGTCTGGTTTAATGACCTTCCAAATGCTACGTGATGAATGGTGAGATTAAAATCAGAGGTTCCAGGTCTGAAAGTTGTTGTACAGATATTTCGGTGCATGATTTTGTACCAACGTTTGCAGTTCAACGAAGATAAACGCAGGAATCTCTTCCGAAGATACTCCTGACTCTTGACATACATGGCGCGTAATGTTATACCAACGTATGCAGATCAACGGGCGCACAGTCAAGCGTGTGAACGTACGTGCATGATATGGAAAGAAGACTTCTAGACAATTGCTAACAATCTGCAGCTCCCAACAGTTTACAGCTGAGTAAAAATAGTCACCAAGGTGTTCAAAAAAATTTTTCCGACCTTTGGAGTGGAAGATGATAGTTGCAGCTCGTGTTATTTCCGATCTGTGATCTGTGAGTCTACTAATAATAATTATTAACTCTCACTTTACTGTAGAATTTCTTTGCTAAACTTTAGATCTTTACACTACGTTATGGAACTTATGGGTGGGCTTCATATTTTGCTGAGAATCTGCGTTGAAATTTTGGTTATTCATTAACGATTGAGAAAGGTATTCTTTTTGCAATGCTATTTTTGTCTAAAAAATGATAGCTGCAATGCTAAAAGTTGCGTAAAATTTCGTACTGGTTTTAAGTTCGCAACTTCTATGATGTTTCATCTTTGCTTCTTTTCTTGAAATATCTGAGCTCATTCAAAACGAAACTTTAAAAACATACACAAAGTAATAAACTAGTTATTCAACTTGAAAAGAATACCTCAAAATTTCGTCACCAATTTTAAAAAACCAAAAGGTTTTCGTTTATAAAGCCCAGGGTATCGTATATAGTTCACATACAAAAGTTTGAACAAAAAACGAGAGTAATCATTTTCTAGAATACCAAGCTAGAAAGTAATAATTTTGAAAATTTTAAATATCAGAGAACTTATAGATTGATTTTAATAACATTGAAATGAAAACACTGTAATATAGATAGTCTGTGAGATGTGACTACATTCAAATTTTCATTTTAGAAATTGCCTTCTCCACGGTCCAGTTGCTCTGGAAGCATTCGACATCATTTCGACCCTTTTCCCACACATCGCACAACCGCGCTTCATAAACATGTTTGCCAGTAAAAATTGAAGTCCCTGCCAACTTAAGCAAATCACGCCCACCCCAAACGTTACATCGAGTCAAAATTCAATCGAGAAGCGCTGAAATATCAAATGTTGGGACGCAGGGCACCCGAAAGCTGACGCAAGTCACGGCTGCTGCAAGTTAAGCGAGGCGATATTTTACAGTCATCAGGGAAGCAAGTTGCGGCGGAAGGGTCAACTTTTGAGGGAGCATGACACGAATGCGGGACGCAGTCCACCGCAGCTAACTCGCGTCGCCACAAGCGAGGGCTGCTGTGGCATTTGATGCTTGTGGCCACTCGTGTTGTGGCACCGGCACCGCTTTTATAGGCTCGTCATCAAAATTTTACTTGAAGTTAACAATAACAGTGAACCGAGAAATATGTTTTTGAGAATCTTACATTCCATCTAATGCTTATTCGTCCATGTAAAACGAGGCCAAGTGTCTATCATGGTCGTTTTGCAGCGTGGATGCTCACAGGTTTGGTAATCTTTTGAAGCGATGATGTTCATGAAAGAAATTCTTTGTTATTTATTACGAAGGTGCTAAATGTTTCAATAGGATTTTTTTGTTACGTCAAGTTCAAATGCTTCACACAGCAGTGTGTCACGCCTAAATTTGATTCATTGGTATTAGATTTGATGACATTTTTCACTCATTAAATTTCTACCATCTATTGTGACTATAAACGAAATAGCTATTCTTATACCTCAGATTGACGTCAGAAACGTAAACCTCTAAAAGCAGTCAGACTCAGAAAATGCTGTATTTTCCTTCTACTTGCCAGAATGTATGATGTTTCGCTTTCCTTGCCAGAAACGGTGACATTTCGCTCCTGGAAGCTGGTTATGCGAGTGTGCTGGTCGATGGACTAACAAGTTGACTGGGGTGGGTTACTCTAAAGTTCACAGTGGAACTAAAAAAACAAAAGTGAAGGATGGTTTTCAATATTGAAAATGGAAAACAATAAACGGATATTACCTTCGTTTAGTTGTGATTAAGTATTTATAAAAACTGAATTTTTGACTGTTGGTGGATCAGTAGCGTTGTAAAAGATTCCCTTAGTGACCACGGTAAGTCACGTTGCAGTAAACAAGTTGAAAACATCGAACGTGGAAGCATTAAACTTGATTACTTACTGAAACTAATACATTAAGAAACACTTTTCTAAGATATTTGACTGTGAAACATTCCCGCACATAACATACATTCGAATGCGTACAGAGTATTATGTTCACCTAAAGCAATCGTAAGCTTTAAAGAAAATTGGTTTACAAACTTTTTACAGTCAACACCTTTCATGTAGTAGAGGGTTCTTTCTGTTTGGTTATTGTCAGACGCGAGAGAAGTACTGCACTTAGAACTTGCTGTACTCGATGTTCCATATTTCGCCGAGGAAATCACAAGGGGCTGAACTAATTTGATTTGCATCAAAATTAGTTAATACTGTAAATCTAAGGAATGTTTCTCCTCTGCTGAATGTAAAACTAACCACACTTGTTTCGGAGTGACAAGCTTTTTTTAAAGCTTGCATTATGCGTGCCCCTCTTCAGCTCCCTTAGTCACTTTCTGCTTCACCGAAGTCACATACTCCATACTCCGTCATTTTATTTCACTCCTTTCAATTGTTATTTTGTTCACTTGACTGTTAAGTGCTTTATGTGCTCTCCGGGTCGAGGTAAAGGGCATTTTATATTAGTTATTTCTATTTACAGCTTAATATTTCTCGGTTCGAGGTCTTGAGTAAACGATCGGTGTGTTTTTAATGCTTGGACTTAAAGAATGAAATTAAATTTTGTCCACTCTTGCACAGGAAATGCGTACTTCCTGAAACATCTGTATTACTTCTTAAATTAAGGCTTCTGAAACCCTTTTGTGAGGCATTTCAAGGCATTCATCATTCATGATTTCATTTGGTATTTTTATTTTTCAATCCATGTTATCGCATTTTTCTTAAATCGTGCGGTCAAGAGGTCAACTTTACACTATCCCTTTAAATTCTTTAGCTCTTTGGATCTTCCCTCGAAAATTCCAAGCAATTTTTCCTCTACAGTATTCCCTAGCATTTTTATCTTCTCTTGTATGTTTTCTGTCATTCTCCTCTTCTCATCTCTTCTCCGTCATTCTCAACCCCTTATGTCTCCTCCATCATTCAGCACTCCCTAATCTTCTCCATTTTTCTTCCTTTCCCCATATTTCCTCTACCATACTCAACTCGTCCGTGTCCCCTCAATTCTCCACACCTCTTTGTTACCTCCATCCTCCAGCTCTTTCCTATTTTTTCCTCCATCATCTCCACGTCCCTCTGTCTCTTTCACCATTCTACCTTCTCTTATTCTCTCATTTTTCCTCTCCCTTGTATCTTCTATCATTCTCCGCTTTCCAATCTCCTCCCTTGTCTCCGTTTCCCCATATCTCCTCCATCATTCTTCACATTCCTATCTCCTCCATCTTTCTCCCCCTCCCCATGTTTTTTCCATCATTCTTTATATCCCTATCTCCTCCATCTTCCTCCACTTCCCCACCCCTTTTTCATCGTTCTCCCCTTCCCTATGTCTTCCATCATTCGTCCCTTTCCTACTTCCTATATCACTCTCCACTTTCCTACTACTTTTCAAACGTTCTCCTATTCGCTATCTCCTCCATCATTCAGCCCTTCTTCATCTCCTCCATCTTCCTCCACTTCCCCACTCCTATTCCATCGTTCTCCCCTTCCCTATCTCCTCAATGACTCTTTATTTCTCTATCTCCTCCATCTTCCTCCACTTCCCCACACCTCCTCCATCACTCTCCCCATGCTACCCCACGCTCGTAAGTCCCCAGAAGTCTGTGCTCGTCTCACTCAGAGCTCAAGACTTCGCCGTCCGAGTCGGCTAATCCGAGCATCAAGTATTTAGCGAGGGGATGAGAAGCGGCAAAAATTTGTCCGTTACTTGCCTATTCCATAAAGCAGGAAAGCCCCGACAACTCTGCCGGCTTCCAGATACCCTCAGTGACCTCACAAAAATGGAAAACTCGTATTACGCTTGCAAAAACAGGACACTGAGGAGCGTTTATGTAGCAGACCGAGAGAGTCGTGTCAGTGTTGTGTTCTGCTGCGGAAATTGAGTAATACGTAGACTGTTTTGGAGGTGACAGGGGTTATCTGTATATGATTAGCGCTTTTTGAATGCGTTATTGTCATTGTTAAAAGTTTCGAACCCTAACGAAGACGTACTTGTTATCATTAGAATTACCATTTTTTCCATTTCCCTTTTAAATCTCCCCTAATTTAAAATTGAATGCTTTGATTTCTCAGTCCTTTTTTAGGAACGAGAGTTCTACTTCCAGCTATTGTCATTATTGTTTCAGAAAATATCGTTTGAAATATACTACAAAGCTGTTAAGCGATACGAAAGTTTTGAGTTGTCCCAAAAGTTTCTTTGCATATTCAGATCAGAAGAAAAGCGTGCCAGCAATCACAGTGCATTCGATATCAACATTGCACTCTGGAAAGCCTGGCACAGAAATGCTTTCTGGAATTAGAGTCCCGAGAGGCTGATTAGGCAACCGATATCGGTTATTTTTAAATTTTCGCGCAATCAAACGTTCATAAATGAAACATTTTTCAAGGCAGATGCGAGGCCTATTGCGGCAGTCGTTGCTGCCCTCAGTCTCCAGACTGAAATATGTGGCCTCAATACAGCCGAGATTGCTATCGGGCCACCCCTCTGATACGAGGGTGAGGGGTGAGTGGCTATTGAGTGGGAGAGTGACTGAGTGGGAGAGTGACTGAGTGGGAGGGGTGAGTGGCAGGGCCGTGGGAAGGGCTGCTGAGTGGGAGAATGGCTGAGTGGGAAGGGTGAGCGTCAGAGTGGCTGGTTGTGAGGGGTGGGAAGTAGTGCAGTGAAGAGGCTGTTGAGTGGGAGAGTGACTGAGTGTGGGAGTGAGTGGCAGAGGGGCTGGTTGTGCGGGGTGAGAGGCAGTGCAATGAAGGGGCTGTTGAGAGGGAGAGGGACAGTGTGTGAGATGTGAGTGGCAGTATCGAGAGGAAGAGTGGTACAATAAAGAAAGGAAATGTGGGGATGAGGTGAGGAGTGGCAACATTGAGGTAAGGAGTGGCAACATTGAGGTAATGAGAGGCAACATTGAGGTGAGGAGTGGCAACATTGAGGTAATGAGTGGCAACATTGAGGTAAGGAGTGGCAACACTGAGGTAAGGAGTGGCAACACTGAGGTAATGAGTGGCAACGGTGAGGTAATGAGTGGCAACACTGAGGTAAGGAGTGGCAACATTGAGGTGAGGAGTGACATGAACACACTCGATGCAAACTTCTATCAAAGCAGCTATTCTAAGTCAATGCGTGGCAAAATGTTAATGAAAATTCTAGCGTTGAAGGCTATGATGCCAGTATGCCTGGTCACAAAGGATTGTTTTTACATTCATAAATAAAGCGAAGAGAGGAAAAAATCATATTTTTCGTGCTACTTGGAAAAAATGACACCAATTCTACATTTTTACTTTGATAAATTTCAAGTTCTACTTAAAATAGGAGTAATTTTCTCATCAAGCAGCGTGCACACAGCACAACAATGGTAAAACTTGAGCTCTTAAAAAAGAAAAAAATGGGTTTTTAAAAAAATTGAAACATGAAATGCATCACAAAAAATTGGGTTTTAAAGATATCCCAACATAAAAATCCTAAATTGGTAGAAATTGGTAAAAAATATGGCGTATCAGGGGCCTGAGGATGGGATTCCAATATAAGAGTCTACTTCATTATAGCCTTATCAGGAGTTAACTTAAGCTACGCGTTAAAGTTCCTTGAAAAAACGCCCCAAAAATTTTCACAGCTCGTCTCAGAATACCAGCAAGTAAAACCAAACTCAATTTTAGAATCCGGCTTTCACTTTCAACCATTATTGTCTTATTATGAGTTATTACGATGCATTTATTAAAGGAAGATATCTCCTGAAGGTAGTGGGCGGGCGCATCAATCACTTGAGGACCCATTCCGGAATTGAAACAAACAATTAATTGAATTTATTGACGGGGATTTGATTAGGTAATGTTTGGAGTGCGGCTGCTCGCTGTCTTGCAGCCGGCTTCATGATGGATCAATTGCAGCGCATCAATTTTAATGCGAGCTCCGTAGGCTCTAAATCAACGGTCATCGTCCGCAGGACACTTGATTAATGGCGGGCCATTCTGGTGCTGCTGCGACCGTTGAGTGGGGTCTGTGTTTGTTGTGGGGTCTGCTTCTTGTTATGGGGTCTGCTTCCTGTTGTGAGGTGTGCTTGCTGTTGTGGGTCTGCTTCCTGTTAGGGGGTCTGCTTCCTGTCATGGGGTCTGCTTCCTGTTATGGGGTCTGCTTCCTGTTACCTGGTCTGTTTCCTGTTGTGAGGTGTGCTTGCTGTTGTGGGTCTGCTTCCTGTTAGGGGGTCTGCTTCCTGTCATGGGGTCTGCTTCCTGTTACCTGGTCTATTTCCTGTTATGGGGTCCTGCGGGGGCTGCTGCGACCGTTGTATGGGGTCTGTTTCCTGCTGTGAGGTCTGCTTGTGTCTGCTTCTTGTTGTGGGGTCTGCTTGTGTCTGCTTCCTGTTGTGTGGTCTGCTTGTGTCTGCTTCCTGTTGTGTGGTCTGCTTGTGTCTGCTTCCTGTTGTGGGGTCTGCTTGTGTCTGCTTCCTGTTGTGTGGTCTGCTTGTGTCTGCTTCCTGTTGTGTGGTCTGCTTGTGTCTGCTTCCTGTTGTGGGGTCTGCTTGTGTCTGCTTCCTGTTGTGGGGTCTGCTTGTGTCTGCTTCCTGTTGTAGGGTCTGCTTTTGTCTGCTTCCTGTTGTGGGGTCTGCTTGTGTCTGCTTCCTGTTGTGGGGTCTGCTTGTGTCTGCTTCCTGTTGTGGGGTCTGCTTTTGTCTGCTTCCTGTTGTGGGGTCTGCTTGTGTCTGCTTCCTGTTGTGGGGTCTGCTTTTGTCTGCTTCCTGTTGTGGGGTCTGCTTGTGTCTGCTTCCTGTTGTGGGGTCTGCTTGTGTCTGCTTCCTGTTGTAGGGTCTGCTTTTGTCTGCTTCCTGTTGTGGGGTCTGCTTGTGTCTGCTTCCTGTTGTGGGGTCTGCTTGTGTCTGCTTCCTGTTGTAGGGTCTGCTTGTGTCTGCTTCCTGTTGTGTGGTCTGCTTGTGTCTGCTTCCTGTTGTGTGGTCTGCTTGTGTCTGCTTCCTGTTGTGGGGTCTGCTTGTGTCTGCTTCCTGTTGTGGGGTCTGCTTGTGTCTGCTTCCTGTTGTGGGGTCTGCTTGTGTCTGCTTCCTGTTGTGGGGTCTGCTTTTGTCTGCTTCCTGTTGTGTGGTCTGCTTGTGTCTGCTTCCTGTTGTGGGGTCTGCTTGTGTCTGCTTCCTGTTGTGTGGTCTGCTTGTGTCTGCTTCCTGTTGTGTGGTCTGCTTGTGTCTGCTTCCTGTTGTGTGGTCTGCTTTTGTCTGCTTCCTGTTGTGTGGTCTGCTTGTGTCTGCTTCCTGTTGTGTGGTCTGCTTGTGTCTGCTTCCTGTTGTAGGGTCTGCTTTTGTCTGCTTCCTGTTGTGTGGTCTGCTTGTGTCTGCTTCCTGTTGTGGGGTCTGCTTGTGTCTGCTTCCTGTTGTAGGGTCTGCTTGTGTCTGCTTCCTGTTGTGTGGTCTGCTTGTGTCTGCTTCCTGTTGTGTGGTCTGCTTGTGTCTGCTTCCTGTTGTGGGGTCTGCTTGTGTCTGCTTCCTGTTGTAGGGTCTGCTTGTGTCTGCTTCCTGTTGTGTGGTCTGCTTGTGTCTGCTTCCTGTTGTAGGGTCTGCTTGTGTCTGCTTCCTGTTGTGTGGTCTGCTTGTGTCTGCTTCCTGTTGTGGGGTCTGCTTGTGTCTGCTTCCTGTTGTGTGGTCTGCTTGTGTCTGCTTCCTGTTGTGGGGTCTGCTTGTGTCTGCTTCCTGTTGTGGGGTCTGCTTGTGTCTGCTTCCTGTTGTGTGGTCTGCTTGTGTCTGCTTCCTGTTGTGGGGTCTGCTTGTGTCTGCTTCCTGTTGTGGGGTCTGCTTGTGTCTGCTTCCTGTTGTGTGGTCTGCTTGTGTCTGCTTCCTGTTGTGGGGTCTGCTTGTGTCTGCTTCCTGTTGTGGGGTCTGCTTGTGTCTGCTTCCTGTTGTGGGGTCTGCTTTTGTCTACTCACTCTAATGGAGATCTAATTCCTCCATAGTCTAAATTTTTCGCCGCCTGCATGCATGTTTTTCACCGCCCATGTAATTTAATCGCTTGGGCGGCGAAGAACATGCATGCTCCGGAGAAAAAGTTAAACTGGGTCATATAGGTCTCTCATTTTTATAGGTGTCTGCTTTTTCTTACAGGCATCCCCTTCTTCTTCAAGTTATCTACTTGTTTGCGGTAGTCCATTTTTCTCGTAGATTTCTACTTGTTTCTGCTCCCACATGAAGGTGTCTAGTTGGGCTAACTTCTTCTTGTAAGTGTTTGTTTTCTTTTGATTTCTTTCTCATATACTAAATGCGCTTATTTCATCTTGAATGTTTTCATTTTTTCTTGAAGTTGTTTACCGGCTAAGTTCTGGTACTATTTCCAGTTTTGTGAATCTTAATTTTTCAATGTTTCTGCGTATCTACATTCGTTTGATTGATCTTGCATGTTTTTTCGTATTCTACTTTCAAACTACGACCCTACAAAATATAACTAAAGCTTCTATTCATACCCTGTACTTTAGCCGCTATTCACACCCTGTACTCAAGACTCTATTCATACCCTGTACTCAAGCCTCTATTCATACCCTGTACTTTAGCCTCTATTCACACCCTGTACTCAAGCCGCTATTCACACCCTGTACTCAAGCCTCTATTCACACCCTGTACTCAAGCCTCTATTCACACCCTGTGCTTAAGCCTCTATTCATACCCTGTACTCAAGCCTCTATTCATACCATGTACTCAAGACTCTATTCAAACCCTGTACTCAAGCCTCTATTCATACCCTGTACTCAAGACTCTATTCATACCCTGTACTCAAGCCTCTATTCATACCCTGTACTCAAGCTTCTATTCACACCCTGTACTCAAGCCTCTATTCATACCCTGTACTCAAGCCTCTATTCACACCCTGTACTCAAGACTCTATTCACACCCTTTACTCAAGACTCTATTCACACCCTGTACTCAAGACTCTATTCATACCCTGTACTCAAGCCTCTATTCACACCCTGTACTCAAGCCTCTATTCACACCCTGTACTCAAGACTCTATTCATACCCTGTACTCAAGCCTCTATTCACACCCTGTACTCAAGCCTCTATTCATACCCTTTACTCAAGCCTCTATTCACACCCTGTACTCAAGACTATTCATACCCTGTACTCAAGCCTCTATTCACACCCTGTACTCAAGACTCTATTCATACCCTGTACTCAAGCCTCTATTCACACCCTGTACTCAAGACTCTATTCATACCCTGTACTCAAGCCTCTATTCACACCCTGTGCTTAAGCCTCTATTCATACCCTGTACTCAAGCCTCTATTCATACCATGTACTCAAGACTCTATTCAAACCCTGTACTCAAGCCTCTATTCATACCCTGTACTCAAGACTCTATTCATACCCTGTACTCAAGCCTCTATTCATACCCTGTACTCAAGCTTCTATTCACACCCTGTACTCAAGCCTCTATTCATACCCTGTACTCAAGCCTCTATTCACACCCTGTACTCAAGACTCTATTCACACCCTTTACTCAAGACTCTATTCACACCCTGTACTCAAGACTCTATTCATACCCTGTACTCAAGCCTCTATTCACACCCTGTACTCAAGCCTCTATTCACACCCTGTACTCAAGACTCTATTCATACCCTGTACTCAAGCCTCTATTCACACCCTGTACTCAAGCCTCTATTCATACCCTTTACTCAAGCCTCTATTCACACCCTGTACTCAAGACTATTCATACCCTGTACTCAAGCCTCTATTCACACCCTGTACTCAAGACTCTATTCATACCCTGTACTCAAGCCTCTATTCACACCCTGTACTCAAGACTCTATTCATACCCTGTACTCAAGCCTCTATTCACACCCTGTACTCAAGACTCTATTCATACCCTGTACTCAAGCCTCTATTCACACCCTGTACTCAAGCCTCTATTCAAACCCTGTACTCAAGCCTCTATTCATACCCTGTACTCAAGCCTCTATTCACACCCTGTACTCAAGACTCTATTCATACCATGTACTCAAGCCTCTATTCATACCCTGTACTCAAGCCTCTATTCACACCCTGTACTCAAGACTCTATTCATACCCTGTACTCAAGCTTCTATTCACACCCTGTACTCAAGCCTCTATTCATACCCTGTACTCAAGCCTCTATTCACACCCTGTACTCAAGACTATTCATACCCTGTACTCAAGCCTCTATTCACACCCTGTACTCAAGCCTCAATTCATACCCTGTACTCAAGCCTCTATTCACACCTTGTACTCAAGACTCTATTCATACCCTGTACTCAAGCCTCTATTCATACCCTGTACTCAAGCCTCTATTCACACCCTGTACTCAAGCCTCTATTCACACCCTGTACTCAAGCCTCTATTCATACCATGTACTCAAGCCTCTATTCACACCCTGTACTCAAGCCTCTATTCACACCCTGTACTCAAGCCTCTATTCACACCATGTACTCAAGCCTCTATTCACACCCTGTACTCAAGCCTCTATTCACACCCTGTACTCAAGCCTCTATTCACACCCTGTACTCAAGCCTCTATTCATACCATGTACTCAAGCCTCTATTCACACCCTGTACTCAAGCCTCTATTCATACCCTGTACTCAAGCCTCTATTCACACCCTGTACTCAAGCCTCTATTCATACCATGTACTCAAGCCTCTATTCACACCCTGTACTCAAGCCTCTATTCACACCCTGTACTCAAGCCTCTATTCATACCATGTACTCAAGCATTTATTCACACCCTGTACTCAAGCCTCTATTCATACCCTGTACTCAAGCCGCTGTTCACACCCTGTACTCAAGGCTCTATTCAAACCTTATTTCACCTCGCAGAAGATCTTACACTCTTGAACGCAAAATTAAAATTCAACTCCTTTAATTGTGGTTCGCACTGTAATGAGACCCAAATGTTAAACTTTGGTTATCTATTTCCCGTCATTGAATCATAGCGGTTTCAGAATTACATTGAAAATTAATAGCAAACAATCTCAACAACATCGGGAATTGAAAACCTACCTTACTTCAAAATGAGCCCTCATTAGATACCCAAAGAAAGCACGCACTTGAATTATCAAATTCATTTCGACCAAACTTTCGTGAAACTGAACAGTCAGGTATTATTTCCACATCAAACCAAACGCGAATTCTAATTTGGACTCGCGTTTTTTCCAAAGGCTCAAAACCCACGACTTGTGAGCTTTGAAGCGTCTGTCTTGCATCAAGAGAAGAGTGGGGCGAGATGTATTTGGACAGCAGGAGGCGGGACTACAAACGCAACGTAGCTCAGAACAGGACGCGAGTCCCAGGGGCTCCGTGTACTCAAATATTGGTCACATTATGGTCAAGTGGGGCAGTCTGCCCAGCTGTTGTGTTACAGCTGTATGTTGCTGCTGCTGTGTACAGCCGTGCGTTGCTGTTGTGTATACAGCTGTGTGTTACTGCTGTGCAAAACTGTATGTTGCTGTTGATGGGTACAGCTGTATGTTGCTGTTGATGTGTACAGCTGTATGTCTTTATTGTAGTGCACAGCTGCAAGTTTATGCTGTGTAGAGCTGTACATTGAAGCTGGGCACAGCTGTATGTTGTTGCTACAGTGTACATTTCTACATTGATGCTCTGTATCGCTCAATGTTGTTGCTGTTATGCACAGTTGCACTTTGATGGCGTGTACAGCTGCACGTTGTTGTTTCTGGTGATTTCAGCTGAGCGTTGAAGCTTTCTATAGCTGTATGTTGAAGCTTTGCACAGCTATGTGTTGTTGTGTACTCTTGGGTGTTGTTCTGTACAGTTGTATATTGTTGTGGACAATTGTATATTGTTGACGCTGTACACAGCTACATGTCGATATTGTGTACTGTTTAATGTTAATATTTTTGTAGTTGTGAGTTGTTGCTACTGTGTGCAGCTGTATATTGCGAGTGCGATGTGAAGCTGAATACAGCCGTCTGTTATCATTGCCCTATACAGCTGCCTGATGCAACCACTGCGTTCAGCTGTCGATTGCTGCTACTTTTAAGCCATAAGCCATTGATGCTATTATTGCTATCTTACTGCGATTAACTGTGTCTTTGCTGCCAACGTATTTCCGTAATCCATTGCTGAAACACTGCCTCTGCATCGGTGTTGCAGCTGTTCAATCTTGTCTCGTCTGTGGTCTAAGTCTCAGTGACTATTCTGTCCATAACTCGCTGACACTACTTGGTCCATAAGTTATTGACAATACTCGGTCCATAACTCGCTGACACTACTCGGTCCATAAGTTATTGACACTACTCGGTCCATAAGTTATTGACACTACTCGGTCCATAACTCGCTGACACTACTCGGTCCATAAGTTATTGACACTACTCGGTCCATAAGTTATTGACACTACTCGGTCCATAAGTTATTGACACTAATCGGTCCATAAGTTATTGACACTACTCGGTCAATAAGTTATTGACACTACTCGGTCCATAAGTTATTGACACTACTCGGTCCATAAGTTATTGACACTAATCGGTCCATAAGTTATTGACACTACTCGGTCCATAAGTTATTGACACTACTCGGTCCATAAGTTATTGACACTACTCGGTCCATAAGTTATTGATACTAATCGGTCCATAAATTATTGATACTACTCGGTCCATAAGTTATTGACACTACTCGGTCCATAAGTTATTGACACTAATCGGTTCATAAGTTATTGATACTACTTGGTCCATAAGTTATTGACACTACTCGGTCCATAACTCACTGACACTACTCGGTCCATAAGTTATTGACACTACTCGGTCCATAAGTTATTGACACTACTTGGTCCATAAGTTATTGATACTACTCGGTCCATAAGTTATTGACACTACTCGGTCCATAACTCGCTGACACTACTCGGTCCATAAGTTATTGACTCTACTCGGTCCATAACTCGCTGACACTACTCGGTCCATAAGTTATTGACACTACTCGGTCCATAAGTTATTGACACTACTCGGTCCATAAGTTATTGATACTACTCGGTCCATAAGTTATTGACGCTAATCGGTCCGTAACTCACTGACACTACTCGGTCCATAAGTTATTGACACTACTCGGTCCATAAGTTATTGACTCTACTCGGTCCATAACTCGCTGACACTACTCGGTCCATAAATTACTCACATTACTCGCTTCAAGAGCTCGGCTCAAAAGCTGGTTAGAAGAATCCTTGAAACGCGCTTTCAAAAACTATCTTCGCCAACGAATGAAAGAATCCGCCGGATTTTGGCCTGCCACCAGCGCATCGCACCACACTCGTGCAATCACGACCCGCTCGTTCTGGGGAAATTAAACCTGAGGGCTGAGCCCCAAGTAACCCTGCCATACGTGGGCCGATAGCCTGTATAATTCCTTTATCTTCAAGGCTTTCTTTAATTTGAGTAGAATGTTTGGCTTGTTTTGAAAGTCTGTTGCACCAGTGGTTTTGTTCCTCGTTCGTCGTTCAGTAGTTGCGATTACAGCGATTACAGTTGTGAAGGTTTTTAGTTCAGTTGTAAAGATTTACGCACATAAGATACTAAATGAAATACGGGGTCTAAAAATGGCAAAGCTTCAAAAATAGCGGGTTTTGGTAAGAGTTTATTAATTAAGACGATGTACCATTCAATTTTATGTGTCAGTCATCACGTAATTTCGACGCTACTTTGCTCGCTCAAGGCCTGCGTCACTGCTGGTGGTTGTGCTGCAGGATGAGCTTTTGGACCTGCTGCGAGGAAGAATTTTGTATTAATTTATGTTTTAAACGGGAAGAATTTATTTCCTGGTGTATTGAACAGTATTTCAGTTTCTATCCTTGAGATGTGGGTTTCTGCAGAACTGATTACTCCACCTGCTTCGTATAATTCCTCAAATTTATTTGATTTACAATCGGGAAGAATTTCTTCTATTGTGTAATGGAGATTATTTAAATTTTCTTCAGTGGGACGTGGAAACCTGACTGCTGCTTTCTCATTTGAATCTTTAGCAATAAAATTCTGTGTTGTATAGCACAAGCTGCCGAAAGCATTGTTCTTAACGTTTTTAAGAGCCCTAAGATGAAGAAGCTCGTTGAATTTCAGCCTCGTGAAGCAAAACTCTTAAAATTTTGTCTTACAAACACCAGAGCGAAAAAAATTCCAATGGAACAAAATAAATCAAAAACTCATCCCCCAATGTCCAAACGCAAATCAATAAGAAACTCATCCACCAATATCCAAACGCAAATCAATAAGAAACTCATCCACCAATATCCAAACCCAAATCAATAAGAAACTCATCCACCAATATCCAAACGCAAATCAATAAGAAACTCATCCACCAATATAGAATAACGAGTCAGAAAGCGCAAAAATTTCAAACCACACAGTCCACCCGCACTTCTCGAGTTTGTTTTTCAGGAACCGGGGAGCGAAAAAGAGAATTCTTCAGAGGACCAGCGGCCGCAGGAGGAGATGAGAGTACTGGGCAGTCCAGCCGGCGGATCAGGGAGCTGAGTACGGGATTCCCGATGTCTGGACTAATTTCCTCGAGTCCAGCCGCTGCTTCCAACTTCTCGAGCAAGCCAAGCTCAAGTCAAGTCTGCTCAATTTTGCCCACATTTTAGACAAGATCTCTGGTTGTCACCTTTGTGTTTTGTGGTAGTGGTGCATTTGTTGCGGCAGTGGTGCAGTTGTTGTGGCAGTGGTGCAGTTGTTGTGGTAGTGGTGCAGTTGTTGTAGCAGTGGTACAGTTGTTGTAGCAGTGGTGCAGTTGTTGTGGCAGTGGTGCAGTTGTTGTAGCAGTGGTACAGTTGTTGTAGCAGTGGTACAGTTGTTGTGGTAGGGGTGCAGTTGTTGTAGCAGTGGTGCATTTGTTGTGGTAGTGGTGCAGTTGTTGTAGCAGTGGTACAGTTGTTGTAGCAGTGGTACAGTTGTTGTGGTAGTGGTGCAGTTGTTGTGGCAGTGGTGCAGTTTTTGTGGTAGTTGTGCAGTTGTTGTGGTAGTGGTGCAGTTGTTGTGGTAGTGGAACAGTTGATGGGAGCGTTGTGGTAGAGGTGGTATAGTTGATGTTAGCTCTGTAGTGGGGAGGTAGTTGATGTTGCGTCATTTTGTTAGGGTAGTTGAGCAGAGTTATTTGGGCAGTGTTGCTTGGCAGTGCTATTTGAGGAGCGTTATTATGAGCTTTAATTGAGTAAACAGCGCCGTCCCTAGCTGGACTGGTAAAGAAACACGGTTATTTTTTAACATTACTATCCTAACCATTGCAGAATCGATTTTTTACTCTACTCTACCTTATCCTAACCTCATCGATTTCAACTACTCCTAACCTAACTTTTCTTTTCGTAACCACTACGCGTATTTATATTTGCCTAATGACTATTGACCACGCACATCAACCTAGAAAGTAAAGTTTTTTTGCGTGTTTACATGTAGGAAAAGGAAAAAGGCATCACTTTCCCATTTATCGTGTAATATAAGATGCCTTCTACAGGGAAATGAAAAATCAACTCGGGTAATATACACAGTAACTGATGTAAATATTACAACGATACAAAGAGCATTAGTACGCCGTAAAAACTACGACGAATCCGGCTCACCTAGAGGGAATGGTGAAAGACCTAACATTCTGAATGACACGGACGGATTTTCTTGGGAGCGATAGGTGAGGAAAAATCGGTTTCTTCAACTCAAATTATAATTAGAGAGTTTTGTGAAGGTCCAAAAACAATTCCTCGAATAATTGTGAGTCGGGAGGGGGAGAAATTGAATTTAGGCAAGTGCAAATTCACCTCGCGAAGCCTTTAAAGTCAGAAGCAAATCAGACTAAAACGTTCGTTATTTGCTCGAGATCACCCAAGTTGGACTGTTAAGGATTGGAAGCATGTAATGTAGTCCTATGAGTCAAGGTTTACCCTCTCCTAGAACGATGAACATGTTCACTTACGGCATGATAACATCCACATGAAGCTATGGATCCATATCGCATCATCCCAGCTGTTTGGGCATCTGGATACAGTATAATGCTTTGGTGCTGTTTGTGCTGTGATGGGCATGGATCTGCCACTTTTTGGAGTAATAAAATGAACTCCATCGACTATTTGCAAGAGCTTTCTGACCACACTCATCCTTTGATGGAGTTTAATTTTCCAGGAGGTGCAGAATCTTTCAAGAGGACAATGCTTGCATTTCCAGGCTAGAACTGTTCAAGATTGGGCTATCGCAAACGTGAGAACATTTGAGCATATGGACTGATCATCACAATCTCTTGATTTGAACCCACTGAAAATTGTGTGAGATGAGTTCTAGAGATACCTGCGTGCTTCTTCCAACAATGAATACTTTAGGGCCAAGGTACTTTAATTATGGCCAACAATAGAGATGTAGAGAATTTAAAATCTGTTGAATTTAATGCCAGGGAGAAGCAAATCTTTAATTCAAGTTATCAACAGTATAATCGCGTGCTAAAAAATTCTGGAATAGCGCAACTTTTATTGGCCTTGGTTAAATAAAATGGTTAAATGGTTAAATGAAATGGTTAAATAAATTGAAAATCGGCAAATTTGATGCTCCTCAAAGAAGCTCTTTGAAGCTAAGCAAACACGTCGAACCCAATTATTATCAGAGATTTTCCGGGTCCTTTTAGTATAATGAAACTTTTATCTCTTGTAGTAGAAATCTCATTTTTTTAGCAAAACTCTCATCATTTACGAAAACTTTAAAAGAGAAGAGAATGCGAATAAAATTAGTCATCTTATTAATAAAAAAAATATCGGAAACATTTCGGGGACCAGCTCCATCATCAGTTCTGTAAAATACAAAGTACGATCAATTCAACGCAAGCATAAAAGCGAGATAGATTATAATTTTCCTACTATAAAAAAGGACAATTATACATTAACTACCTGAAGCTAAGCATGTTGTTGAAAATTGTTTTTTCCTTAAAAATGTGAAAATATTTAGAAATCCTGAGGTGAAAATCATGGAAAGAACTGTCAATTATATTAAAATCATCCTCACGAATAATTGCACCCCACTTCTCGTCATGGCTGCGTGTTGCAGGATGAGGAGGATGAGTCAGCAAGTTACTTGTAACGAAAACTACGTCCGCATTGCTCTGCCATGCACTCTTGTGTAAATATTGCGTGACCCGTCATTGAAAGTAGAATTCTCATCACGTATACCTCATCACTCATCTCTCGTAGCAGAACTCTCATCTCACGTGCTAGAACATATGGAAGTCAATCAGCTTTTCCTTAACACTTATGTAATCACTGAACATTAATTTTTTGTTTTTGGCTTTTCATTTCCCATGATTGAAGTATTTGATTCGAATTTGACATTTGACTAATTTTTCTACTCGTTTTCAGGTTGATAATGACCCTGGAGGTCGAAACGTTCATAATATTTTTTATCATAGACTTTCCTAAATAAAATGATCGCACTACAGACGTGTATCTTGGTCCTTTCATCTACAATTACGTGCTAGAACCATTTATTATACCAGCGACCGAGCAAGTCCTGGGTGCACGTAAGAAGTAGGACTCTCATCTCTCCGACGCAGGGCACATCTTTCGACGACTACAGTCGGCTCCGAGATCGATGGACACATCGTCATAGCTGGAAAGGAGAAGTTGAGACACGAGTGAGCCGTTCCGGCGGCGCTTGTAAAACAATAATGCCTCCGTAGCGCTCAAAGGGGGCAATCGGCCGTGATAAGCGTTGCCCCTTTGCCCTCTGTTTTGTAGCCCCCGCTCGCCCCTCCCGGCTGACAACCGACCTTCGCCCTCTCCCAGCGGAGCAGGGCGTCGTTCTTCTTTTTTATTTCTTCGAGTTGAGCTATCATATGTGGCGTATAGGCAGTTCTTATTCCAACCAAAATTGGTAACGTAATTTGTCTTTTTCTTATAGTTGAGCTATCTCGTAGCGTTTGGTGACGTTCTAGTTTGAATCAATTTTGGTGACGTTCTAGTTTGATTTCTTATTCCCCAAAGAAGTGTTTTCGTTTGAGTTAAACTTATTAAGTGGTGACTTTTGATTGCTGGTTGGTGAAAAAATTAAGATATCATGATATCAAGCAGAATGTCCACTCAACTTTAAGCATTTGTAATTGAATTTTTGTTTTCAAGTTTTGTATGCTGTTTGTGAAACTTTAACTATCAACAATGTTTTTTTGAAAATGAGAAATGTGTTTCGAATATTCTCGTTAAATCGCTGAACAGCATTACTCTACATACTTGAAACGAGTTAACATGAGGACTAGGCCAAAATGAAAAATAAAAATATTTGGCATTGTTGCATACTAATGGGGTTGGTTGTTGATATGCAAAATATGTAGTTTTTATTCTAACATCAAATGATGGTCCTTCAATTTTACTACAATTTAACATCCCATCCACATATCTCTTTCCCTAAGCAAGTTTGAGAATCTTCTTCAGACAAGGCTGAGCATTAGGTTCTTTGCATCAATGCGCTATCTTTAAATTTACTAATTTCTATCAGAGCAATACAATATAGCAATCAAAAGAAATTATTCACAAACATTTTTAGTGTAAGTATAAACAATAATGAACAAAATGTTATTTACCAAGTGTATAAATACCAAATGTTTATTCACTTACGAATGCTTGATATAAATTTTTTCATTTTGCAAGAAATACTAACGTATTAACGATCATTGAAAAATAGTATTAGAGACCTTTCTGATGTCGTTTTTTCTTTAGTGTACATAGAATTGATTTGAGTCTTTTTTTCTAAGTTACAATTGACGCTTGAGAACGAGAGAGAGAGAGTGAGATTTCATTTCAATAAGATGCGCCATCACTGAAGCTGCGTTCGAGGATTTTGTCAGGCAAAAAGTTATCCTTTCAGGCGAAGCGCGGGCTGAGGGGAGTAGTTGTCTTGTCACCTCGCCGCCTAAATTCATTAGTCCGGAGACATCGCTTAATTTTAGGAGCACTCTTCTTCTTCTTCTTCGTAGGAACATCAATCACGCATGATGAATTTGGTCCCGGCGAAGACGAGCGAGAGGCTTTGCTAATTCATAAAAGTGTCCTCGCTTTGTCACGGTGCATTACTGCGACGTGCGCTCTCTCCCGCACAGCTACTCCCTGTCACTTCGTCACCAGCTCATTGCGCTGGTGCTATGTCAGGTCTGTCTTGAATGATCTCAGGAGTAAGCTCATTATGTTCTTTGAGGCTTTTTTTTCATTCGGAAATAATTTAGTGAGATTTTTTCTAAGCAGCTGAAGTAACTCGTTTCGCACAAAAACAGCGAAAGGATGTTTAACATTTTGTCTGCACCTAGCATAAGTCGCCTGCAGAAAAAGACTGGCGTTAGCTTGGTGTAGGGAGCTGGAGCGAGTGCTGAATTTATTTCAACTTGGAGACACATTGTGCTGACTGAGGCAATTCTGGAACAGCTGCATAGCAAATCTTAACTGAAGTACGTGGATACCATGTCAGGTAACCCATATGGGTAGCAGCAATTTTATTGATTTAATCTAATGATTTCAATGTTTAAGGGAGGAGAAAGTAAATTTAAGGGAGGAGAAATTAAATTTAAGGGAGGAGAAATTAAATTTAAGGGAGGAGAAATTAAATTTAAGGGAGGAGAAATTAAATTTAAGGGAGGAGAAATTAAATTTAAGGGAGGAGAAATTAATTTTAAGGGAGGAGAAATTTCAGTTTAAATTTTCAGGTCGCTGTTACAATGTGGCATGTGGTGGGCATTTTCGAGGTGGGCCCACCTCATATTCGAGGTGGGCATATGTGATGTGAGGAATGTTTCAATGTAGGAATGATGGTGTAATTAACATTGGTTGTAAAAACTGGTAGAAATAATGGTGTAATTAAGATAGGTTGTAATAACTGGTAAAGAAGCTGGTGTAATTAACATTGGTTGTAAAAACTGGTAGAAATAATGGTGTAATTAAGATAGGTTGTAATAACTGGTAAAGAAGCTGGTGTAATTAACATTGGTTGTAAAAACTGGTAGAAATAATGGTGTAATTGAGATAGGTTGTAATAACTGGTAAAGAAGCTGGTGTAATTAACATAAATTGTAAGAACTAGCAGGTATGATGATGTAACTAGCGTAGGTTGTAAGGGCTGATGCAAATGATGGTTTAATTGAAATATGCTGTAAGAATTAACACTTTCTGTCGGGGCATGTAAATAGTAAGACAGACTTGATAAAAAACACGATTTACAAGCGACATGAAAAAATAATCTTATACCATAGAGCCCTAAATGAAATCTTTCATATGAAAAATGCTGAGTCTACAGTTTCATTCATCAGTAACTGAACATAAATTTTAGCGAGCTGTAGCATATCACTAATCATTGAAATGAACAGTTTGGTTTGTGCTATCCTAAATAAACGAGAATTGCCTCTTTCTGCTTCCCTTGGTGCAGAGCTTAGTAAGTTACATATATTGTACCATTATTTTAAATAATTTACTAAATAACAAGACTCTATTGTTTTATTACGGTTTTTGATGATGAACAAATATTCGTCAATCTCACCTGTGGAGCACAATAAAATTGTTATAGTTGATTAGTCATGACTTGCTCGCATTCGCCCAGTTGAGGGAGTGGTGTTATGAAGTTTACAATCGGATGGATTTTTCGGTGATTCTAATTCGCCACCTCCTATTACAGATCTTGTAGAGCTAGTATTTAATCAGAGCAAAATTATCTTTTGGTACTCTAATACTGAGGTTACGCTGATATTTTAGCTAGCATTTAATCAGTTCAAAATTATCCGATACTACTCTAATCCTGAGGGGACGTTGCTATTTTAGTTAGTGTTTAATCACTGCAAAATTATTTTTTGGTGCTCTAATCCTGAGGTTACGGTGTAATTTTAGCAAGTGTTTAATCAGTGCAAAATTACCTTTTGGCACTTTAATACCGAGGTTTTGTTATTTTAGCTAGAATTTAATCAGGGCAAAATTATCCGTTGGTACTCTAATCCTGAGGTTACGGTGGTTTCTTAGTTTTGAGTGGTCTACTTCTGAACTAGAGTTCCCAGAGTGATGTTGCTGCTGTTGTTAGTAGTCTCTATATATTCGGATGCTGTGCAAGTTATGATTGTATGTAAGCACATTATTTTTTTCATTATTTTGGTTAACTTCTATAATTGCTTCTAGTTGTAGTAGAACGTCGTACAACTGAGAAATGTATGTTGATGTCAACGGTTGCTATTTCTATCTAGAACACTTCTGCAATTGAGAGCGATACTGAACCTGAAGAATTGTGCTTCGATTAAATCTTTCACATGCTCATTAACTCTGAATTAATAGAAAAATCTAGCTAAATCTATAAATTTGTACTCGATTGAAGTCATTGTAGCTCTTTCTTGCACCTTTTTCTTTTCTTCCTTCTCCCACTGCAGTAGTTCACACAGGGTGTTTGGGATAAATTTGAGAAAGTAACATTTGATTCTGTCCAGAATTTTAAAATTTATTCATACCAGCTAGGGTTGAGTTTAAAGTTTAAAGCATTTTTCATTTCCAGTAAATGCACGATGACAGCAAGAATGGATGACTGGGAGCCACTTGAATCGTGGGAGAGAATAACTTGTATCATGATGACTCGCTCAGGCCATCAAAATACAGAGATTATGGCTGCTGCTCAATGCTCCCTGAACACTGTAAATCCAATCCGGCATTAACTAGAGAATTGCGATGGAGACTACATGGCTACGAAAAGATGAAATTTTCTAAGCTGTCAGTTTTCGGATGCGTATCCTGAGAGGGTGATGTGATGCACACAAATCCCAATGTTTGGCCTCTAAGCTCCCCTGATCTAAGCCCAATGGATTATTCTGTATGGGGAGCTGTCGAGAAAGATATAGATCGCATTGCCAGTACCACAAGAGACCAGGTAATCGATAGAATTCAAATGGCTTTTGAGGGTCTTCCAAGGGAAAGTGCGAAATCGGCTTGCTCCAGACTCCGGGCTAGCACTGAGGCTGCAATACAAGCTAATGGCGGTTTTTTTTAGTAAGACTCTTCGGCAATAGTCTAATTTTCTTGCCTATTGTATTTAATTTATATCAGTAAAATTTTATAGACACCAAGCGCTTTTTCTTTTTCTTGATATAACTGTCAAATTTATCCTGAAAAATTTATGTGTACCGCTAGATATATTGACCATTCACGTTCCAGTATATATATAGCATTTCAATTATTTTGTTAGTTATTTGGGCTTAGATTTTAGCGTACAAGGTGAAATATTTTCCTGCAACTATGTTTTTCATACTACAGAGAATGACCGGAAATATTTTCGAGCAGTATAGTACGGTTTTCAATTCTGCTACTCGCCACTTAATCTGACTAATCGTGGCGACCGCGCAGACGTAGTCAACGTTTTAGAACCAATGCGAAAAGGAGAAATTAATGCTGAATTTTCTTAACATTGTTTTATTAAAAATTCTCCGTAACTTATCGACACAAAGAACAGGACATTTATTAATTTAAATGAATTTTGAAACATCGCCTGAATACCTAAGGTGATCTCTTCAAATACTCCACACAAATTCTTCCGCAACTGTCAATTTAGTCGCATTTCCCAGAGTTTCCTGCCCTTCACACGCAGTTTGATCTGATTTCAAAAACAAGCAGAGTGAACAGTTGTGTTACCGCCAGATGGCGCTCGTTTTAATTTCTTGACTTGCACCAAGCGACAGCGGACTCCCGACACACACACGTGACGACCTTATAAAAAGTTACCGGAACAACGATACAACACGGACGCGGGCGACTATCTAGCGAGTTCTTCAAGGATGTTTTGCGCGGGCGCGAGGTGGCTGTGAGGCCATTAAAGAGGCGGGAGGGAGCCTCAGCAAGCAATTAGCAGGTATCTTTGTGCCGAGTCTTTCTGTCCGACGTCAGCGCGCGATGTTGAGCCGAAATTGATGGGACCTCGCAGCCCTCCCCCTTCCCTGGGCTGGAGAGCTGGGATAGGAGGCTGGGAAGCTGGGATAGGAGGCTGGAGAGCTGGGGTAGGAGGCTGGAGAGCTGGGATAGGAGGCTCGGTAGCTGGGATAGGAGGCTGGGAAGCTGGGATAGGAGGCTAAGGAGCTAGGATAGGAGGCTGGGGAGCTGGGATAGGAGGCTGGGGAGCTCGGATAGGAGGCTGGGGAGCTGGGATAGGAGGCTGGGGAACTGGGATAGGAGGCTGGGGAGCTCGTATAGGAGGCTGGGGAGCTGGGATAGGAGGCTGGGGAGCTGGGATAGGAGGCTAGGGAGCTGGGATAGGAGGCTGGGGAGCTGGGATAGGAGGCTGGGGAGCTGGGATAGGAGGCTGGGGAGCTGGGATAGGAGGCTGGGGAGCTGGGATAGGAGGCTGGGGAGCTGGGATAAGAGGCTGTGGAGCTGGGATAGGAGGCTGGGGAGCTCGGATAGGAGGCTGGGGAGCTGGGATAGGAGGCTGGGGAGCTGGGATAGGAGGCTGGGGAGCTGGGATAGGAGGCTGGGGAGCTGGGATAAGAGGCTGTGGAGCTGGGATAGGAGGCTGGGGAGCTCGGATAGGAGGCTGGGGAGCTGGGATAGGAGGCTGGGGAGCTGGGATAGGAGGCTGGGGAGCTGGGATAGGAGGCTGGGGAGCTGGGATAGGAGGCTGGGGAGCTGGGATAGGAGGCTGTGGAGCTGGGATAGGAGGCTGGGGAGCTGGGATAGGAGGCTGGGGAGCTGGGATAGGAGGCTGGGGAGCTGGGATAGGAGGCTGGGGAGCTCGGATAGGAGGCTGGGGAGCTGGGATAGGAGGCTGGGGAGCTGGGATAGGAGGCTGGGGAGCTGGGATAGGAGGCTGGGGAGCTGGGATAGGAGGCTGGGGAGCTGGGATAGGAGGCTGTGGAGCTGGGATAGGAGGCTGGGAAGCTGGGATAGGAGGCTGGGGAGCTGGGATAGGAGGCTGGGGAGCTGGGATAAGAGGCTGTGGAGCTGGGATAGGAGGCTGGGGAGCTGGGATAGGAGGCTGGGGAGCTGGGATAGGAGGCTGGGGAGCTGGGATAGGATGCTGTGGAGCTGGGATAGGAGGCTGGGGAGCTGGGATAGGAGGCTGGGGAGCTGGGATAGGAGGCTGGGGAGCTGGGATAGGAGGCTGGGGAGCTCGGATAGGAGGCTGGGAAGCTGGGATAGGAGGCTGGGGAGCTGGGATAGGAGGCTGGGGAGCTGGGATAGGAGGCTGGGGAGCTGGGATAGGAGGCTGGGGAGCTGGGATAGGAGGCTGTGGAGCTGGGATAGGAGGCTGGGAAGCTGGGATAGGAGGCTGGGGAGCTGGGATAGGAGGCTGGGGAGCTGGGATAAGAGGCTGTGGAGCTGGGATAGGAGGCTAAGGAGCTGGGATAGGAGGCTGGGGAGCTGGGATAGGAGGCTGGGGAGCTCGGATAGGAGCCTGGTGAGCTCGGATACTCCTAAGAAGAAAATAAAACCAAATCAACTCTGCTGACATCGGCACCGAAACTGCTATTTTAGGCACCAGCGGAAGAGCGGAAGATAGACACTAGCAAAAGCTAAAGCCAATGATTAACTGAGACGAAAATGTATGACAGTTTATTGACATTTCGGGAGCAACTATGAGAACTTCTTGAAGCGGTTGAAAACATGACAAGTAACTTATTACAGCCCACTCATAGTCATCACACCTGGCCAGTTGACGCCAGTGGCTTGGGGTGAGCCGAACTCACCCGATCAATTGTTCTCCCACTGGTCCCATCAACTGCATTGGTTTGGAGTAAGCATGATAAATCAAAATTTCGCTCGAGAGAAATTAATAGTTTTTAACGTGAACTGGAAACCCTCACAAGTTATCAGTGAATAGCACTCTGCACATTCCTGTTAGCTAAATTGGCACGAGCAACCCGGTATTTAAGCATCAGAGTAAAAGAATTAACAAAAAGACACAATAAACAGAATTAACGAAGGGTTTTCCAAGGATGCACTTTGGGTCCGCTACATCATCTATATCAATGACTTTAACTCCGGAATCTTCAGTAAAATTAATAAATTCGTGGATGACTTGAAACTTTGGCACAAGGCGTTCACGAAGCGTGGCAGAATTACGAGTACTATTCAAATAAACCTGCATTTTTTTTTAATGGACCGAAACCTGGCGAATGGGCTGTAGCATCGACAACTACTCAGCAAAGCATAATAGAAGTATTAATTGGCACTTGCTACTCACCATGAATGTTACTCCAGTTGAAGCTGTAGACCAACGAAGGGATCTTGGTATTGCTATCACAAAAGGTCTCGAATATGATATAAAAGCAGAAAAAGTGTTAAGATTTTGTTATAAATGTCATAGCTTATCAGAAAGAAATTGGGAAAACAAATCGTAGGACATTATGATACCTCTCTATTATAGGCACTAGTCTGACCAAACCTCTGTAGAATACGCAGTGCAACTCTGGTCTCTTATACGAAAATGAGGTCTTATAAAATGGAAGAAGTTCAGCGCACAGCAACAAACGTATTTCCCTTGGACAACAAAAAAATGTAAGGTAAATTAATAGATACCTTCAAATATCAACTTTCATGATGTTACTCCAGGAAGTCTGTTCGATGCCGAAGACAATAGTCGAACCAAAAATAACGGCCGGAAATCAGTAAGAAAAATTTCAAGGCAGCTCAAGACCTCAATTTTTTCCACTGTATAATTTCTCAGAATCTGGAACCAACTCTAAGAAAATTGTTTCTGCCGGCACGAGGAATATGCCCAATTATCATTCGTTCCTGATAGAATTGGCTATACCTCAGCATTTTAAAAAACAAGAGATAAGCAGAAAGTTATGCTAGTCTACAAGTAGGAATTGTGCAATCGAGTATCAAGCGAAGGATTCCTGTTTTGAGACTTGATGCTCAATTGCTACAGAACGACTGCTCGCAAATGGAAGGGCGTTTTCACAAACATCAAAATATAAAATAAATACCCGCGCATATTTCACATCTTTTTTAAACAACATTTCCCCCATAATCAACAGGAAATAAGAACAAATGGCCGATCGACCGCAAAAGCACTAAGAGAACACGGATTGTTTTTGCTTAGCGACTACAGGGACGCGTTCACTTAAAACTTGGGCGACAACACGCGCTTGCAGAGCTTCTCTGCTTCGGCGCAGCCAGAGTTGAATGCACGGCAATAGCGGGGGAAGGGTCAATCGTTTGCATTTCTTAAGTGATGTGTGAGCTGCGTTGAGCTGTTTTTGGCGTGTTCCCCCCTATTCTTAAAACTTATCGATATATAGGTATTTTCCATTGTAACTGTCGCTCTTGATAGTCGTATTTGTCTCGTAGTGGCTGATCTCAGTTTTGAGTTCATTTTTGTGCGCCAAAACCGGCGCTGTTCCGATGTTGTTTTTTTGTATTCTAAGAGCCGTGTCGGTTTAATTTCTATCTTCTTCGATATTTTATTCGCTATTGTCTTATAATTACTCGTGTATTCATTGTTATGCTTGCAACTAATTGACTCTTTTGAAAAAATCCATCAAAACACTTTACCGACCGTACCAGAAAATATTTTAGCCTTCATCATAAATTACTTCAAATCGAAAAAGCAGAAGCAGAAAAGTATTGCTTGATTTCTTGCTACCTGTGTACTTTCGATCTTACCGAAAAATTGCAAAGCTCTCAAAGAGAAGCAGAACCGTGCATCGGTCAAATGAAGAATCGAGTAGACGAAATATCGAAGGTTTTTTGCGTTCCCGCGCGTGTGGCTGCGGCCAACGTTACCGTTTCCAGTCACACACGAACTCGCGGCCACCATTTGTCACGCGTTTCATTAGAAGGCCTCTGCTGCACATCTGTCTGCACGCTGCACATCTGTCTGCACGCTGCTCATCCTTCTATACGCTGCACATCTGTCTGCACGCTGCTCATCCTTCTATACGCTGCACATCTGTCTGTACGCTGCTCATCCTTCTACACGCTGCACATCTGTCTGCACGCTGCTCATCCTTCTATACGCTGTTCATCTGTCTGCACGCTGCTCATCCTTCTATACGCTGCACATCTGTCTGCACGCTGCTCATCCTTCTATACGCTGTACATTTGTCTGCAAGCTGCACATCTGTTTGCTCGCTGCTCATCCTTCTATACGCTGCACATCTGTCTGAACGCTGCTCATCCTTCTATACGCTGCACATCTGTCTGCACGCTGCTCATCCTTCTATACGCTGCACATCTGTCTGCACGTTGCTCATCCTTCTATACGCTGCACATCTGTCTGCATGTTAATCATCCTTCTATACGCTGCACATCTGTCTGCACGTTGCTCATCCTTCTATACGCTGCACATCTGTCTGCATGTTAATCATCCTTCTATACGCTGCACATCTGTCTGCACGTTGCTCATCCTTCTATACGCTGCACATCTGTCTGCATGTTGCTCATCCTTCTATACGCTGCACATCTGTCTGCACGCTGCTCATCCTTCTATACGCTACGCATTTGTCTACCGCTGCACATCTGTTTGCACGCTGCTCATCCTTCTATACGCTGCACATCTGTCTGCACGTTGCTCATCCTTCTATACGCTGCACATCTGTCTGCACGTTGCTCATCCTTCTATACGCTGCACATCTGTCTGCACGTTGCTCATCCTTCTATACGCTGCACATCTGTCTGCACGTTGCTCATCCTTCTATACGCTGCACATCTGTCTACACGTTGCTCATCCTTCTATACGCTACACATTTGTCTGCACGCTGCACATCTGTTTGCACGCTGCTCATCCTTCTATACGCTGCACATCTGTCTGCACGCTGCTCATCCTTCTATACGCTACACATTTGTCTGCACGCTGCACATCTGTTTGCACGCTGCTCATCCTTCTATACGCTACACATTTGTCTGTACGCTGCACATCTGTTTGCACGCTGCTCATCCTTCTATACGCTACACATTTGTCTGCACGCTGCACATCTGTTTGCAGGCTGCACATTTGTCTATAGGCTGCACATTTGTTTCCATGCTGCACATTTGTCTGCAGGTTGCACATCTGTTTCCATTCTGCCTGTCTGCTAGCACGAAGTTCGTCTGTTTGAGCTCTAAACATTTGTGTGCCCACAGCGCGTCTTTGTATAATGTACAACTGCAAATTTATCGTCAGTTTTCCATGTTTTTGGGTTCATTATTTGAACCAAATTAAATAATATATTTGATAAATTTGTAATTTAAAGTTAAAATAATCAAATTTTTTTGAGAGGTTGAAAGGTTACGTATTGAACTCCATAAGTCCAGCAGTATCTTATTTGTTAATCAAGTTTTACTTATACAATTCTTTCATAAAATACTGGAACTCGCATAAAGTGAAAATTTGTAGTGAAAGAAGCTCATGAGCAATTAACTTCAATTTGGTCTTTAAGGTTATTTAAGCCTTTACTTCAAACGGAAACTTTAAATTTTATTCATGCAATTATGATCTATTGTGTTTCGTTTAATGTTGGGCTAGTACCATGCGTTCCCTGCAGTTCACGGCTGAGTGGCAGTTACTTCCTCATTCTGATATCGGTGACCACCAGTCTAATTAAAGTTGTAATAATACAATGAGGAGAAAATTCCAACGATGCAGGATCAATGTTATGCTGCACTCATTAAATTTTTCCAGTTGCAAAACAACCCGTCAATGGGTCGTTTGAGATATTTTTAACAATCTTTTTAAATTAATCATATTTTTTTCACCCAGTGAATGCTTGTTTTCATAGAATTTTTAACAGCTTTTGATTTTAAATTTGAGTTGAATATTGAACTTTAATTTAACCCATCGCAGTCAATGTTTTAAGGTACCCTTTTTTATTGTTAGAAGATACGTCATTTCAACGGATTGGGGCTTTCATTTTGATGGAAGAGCAACGACTTCTCTTCCAGAGTCATGTAAGAGCTGCTAAACGTTTCATTTTGATGGAAGAGCAACGACTTCTCTTCCAGAGTCATGCAAGAGCTGCTAGACGTTTCATTTTGATGGAAGAGCAACGACTTCTCTTCCAGAGTCATGCAAGAGCTGCTAGACGTTTCATTTTGATGGAAGAGCAACGACTTCTCTTCCAGAGTCATGCAAGAGCTGCTAGACGTTTCATTTTGATGGAAGAGCAACGACTTCTCTTCCAGAGTCATGCAAGAGCTGCTAGACGTTTCATTTTGATGGAAGAGCAACGACTTCTCTTCCAGAGTCATGCAAGAGCTGCTAGACGTTTCATTTTGATGGAAGAGCAACGACTTCTCTTCCAGAGTCATGCAAGAGCTGCTAGACGTTTCATTTTGATGGAAAAGCAACGACTTCTCTTCCAGAGTCATGCAAGAGCTGCTAAACGTTTCATTTTGATGGAAGAGCAACGAATTCTCTTCCAGAGTCATGCAAGAGCTGCTAAACGTTTCATTTTGATGGAAGAGCAACGACTTCTCTTCCAGAGTCATGCAAGAGCTGCTAGACGTTTCATTTTGATGGAAGAGCAACGACTTCTCTTCCAGAGTCATGCAAGAGCTGCTAGACGTTTCATTTTGATGGAAGAGCAACGACTTCTCTTCCAGAGTCATGCAAGAGCTGCTAGACGTTTCATTTTGATGGAAGAGCAACGACTTCTCTTCCAGAGTCATGCAAGAGCTGCTAGACGTTTCATTTTGATGGAAGAGCAACGACTTCTCTTCCAGAGTCATGCAAGAGCTGCTAAACGTTTCATTTTGATGGAAGAGCAACGAATTCTCTTCCAGAGTCATGCAAGAGCTGCTAGACGTTTCATTTTGATGGAAGAGCAACGAATTCTCTTCCAGAGTCATGCAAGAGCTGCTAGACGTTTCATTTTGATGGAAGAGCAACGAATTCTCTTCCAGAGTCATGCAAGAGCTGCTAGACGTTTCATTTTGATGGAAGAGCAACGACTTCTCTTCCAGAGTCATGCAAGAGCTGCTAGACGTTTCATTTTGATGGAAGAGCAACGACTTCTCTTCCAGAGTCATGCAAGAGCTGCTAAACGTTTCATTTTGATGGAAGAGCAGCAACTTCTCTTCCAGAGTCATGAAAGAGCTGCTAGAAGTTTCATTTTGATGGAAAAGCAGACACTTCTATTCCAGAGTCATGCTAGAGCTGCTAGACGTTACTGGGGGAGGTTTTTTGCTAAGATGGAAAGGTTTCAGTGAGATAACCTGAACGAGTGATCTAAAATTTGCGTTTGAAAGAATTTTCAAGATGTCCGTCGTTGAATGAAAAATGATCAGAAACGCCATAGGAAAAATGAACTAAATTGATTTTGTTTTCTATGCTATTTAAGGTAAGTTGCTAAAAATCAATTGGTTGACATAGGATGAAACTATTAGCCTATCCAATACGCAGGCCCTGAGAGATTGTGCACGCTTGAGTCGAGAAGCAGAAATTACTGTTCATAAACAATTCTCTTGTTGACCAGCAAAACCTCAAAACGACGTCTAGCGTTTCTCAGAATTCATTCAGAACTTGAATGGCGTAGGAAACAAGAGAGCAAAAACCTCAAATGATAACATTAAAGGTATAAGAACGAGAGAGTAGAGGCTGAAATAGTAAAAATAAAGGTATAATCAAGGAACAATGGCAGAAGGCGTAAAATTAAAGACAAATGAAACGAGAGCGCAAAGGAAAAACTGGTAGCATCAAAGCTATAAAAAGAAGCACACGGAATGGCTCCAAGAGCAGGAACTAAAACAAACACAAAAGGGAACAAAAGAAGTGAAACAAAGTGTAGTAGAAGAAGTGGGAAATAGAGTGGCACGAGAATCGACAAGAAAATGACCTCAAGTAAAGGTGAAACCAAGTGCATGCAGCAACATCGCGAGCGTTATAAGAGATAGCGGAAAAAGTGGTGCAAGAATCGCTATAAGTAGCAGCACAATTAACATCTCAATGAGCTTTTAAAATTTCCAGGAAAAAATAAATGACAAAAGCGCAAATTGCTCTATAAATAAGTGCATGGGATTGTGATCTAAGAATCAGCAGAAATAGCAACTCAAGCTGCTGGGAAAATACGCCGCCCGAAAAGAAGGCAGAAGAAGCAATACAAACTGCTCTACAAATAAATCCATATAAAGGAGATCAAGTAGCAGCACAGATAACAACTCTAGCATATGGGAAAATACGCCGCTAGAAAAGAAGGCACAAAAAGCAGCGCAAACTGCTTCGCAAAGTGCACCAAAAAAGGCGACACCAGAAGCAGCAGAAGCAGGCGCACGGAATGACAGGCGGTCACTGCATACTAAGGACAGCGAGAGGGGAAGCTTCGCCTGTACATCGCGCCATGGCAGTCTGTCTACAGTTATTGCTCGGCCGTACAGTCCTGTCAGGTTTTTAATTTGTCTTATATTTAGCGAAGGCGGCTAGATTTATAACGTTCATTTTGTCTTTTCAGGAGAGTTATGAGAGACACAGGATGGCTGAACGTCGGCCCCTGCACTATGGAGCAGCTCAAGTCGAGCGAAATCTGCCGGCGTCTCGTGCACGCTCTTTGTGGTTGGCGCGAGATGACTTTTATATTCTTGTTACAACGGCCCTCTGTCTTTTGAGATACGCAGGAAGTGGAGCAAAGGCATAATTACAAGTTGGTAGGTAAGCATTTTGTCATTCGTTAGATTTATTTCAGCATGCCTTACTGTGAATATTGTAACGTGAACTCCAGGTCTCAAATGACACACGAAGTATTTCGCTATTTGATAATGAAAACCATCGTCCAAAAATATTTCGTTCAAGCCCAAGACACAATACGTTCATGAAAATCATGAATTACTAAGAGAATGGCCCGATGTTTGAGCGAAAAACTTTATAAGATTCACGGTCAAGCTAGCAAGGAAGCGAGGTCGTGTCGTTGCATGTTGGAGTGGAATCGCGCAATTTGTTGACGCCGATTCTTAGTTTGAGCTGACAGGTGAGCGCATTACAGGAGAATTCAATTCTACGTCAAGGAAGAACCCCAATTTAATCATGAAAAAATCAACCTAACGGAAAATACAATACTGATGCTACCGTATGGCTGAAATTAACATTGCATTAAAGTTTAATTTCTGATCTGGAGTAATGCTGCTAAACGGGAGGACTTTGTAAATCGCTACCGTACGAATATTAGTACCTTCCACGAATATTCAAGGAGAAAATAATCATTTCCTTAGAAAGAAGCAAATCTTACACCAGTAGGTAAAATTGATCTCAAATCATGGATAAACGTCGTTGCATTGAATATTTGAACAGCATTACTTCAGGAAGGAATCAACAATACATTGAAAGGGAAACACAGACATAGTACTGAGGAGCCAGTCCAGAAAATACAGTTGGAAACATAATTAACGAGGAGTAAGAATCGAACAAATATTACATAAATATAGAAGCTGGTCACCTAACAGCATTACAGAAAAAACATTCAAAATCAGGGAAGAGAAACCAATATTTCATCAAATATCAATCTGATTCAACATCACGAATTGACATGACTACCCCGATCAAATGTAACAACGTTTTTATTTCATCGGTTCATCTTGAGGAAATACTTTCAAATTCAAACGCCTCACATCAAAGACGCTAGGCACCTAGTAAGGAAGCACAAAGAGCTGCTGACTGCAGCTCCTTTCTATTACCACGGCGCGAAGTTGTACGTTGAAGTTACGGGAAGTGCAGTGCCCGGACTTGACATATTTCTGGCGCGTATTTCGTTCACTAAGGACCCCTCAGAATCGCAAAACGCGAGAGGGGTTTTAGCTCGGTGCTGATAGGAGACCCTCGGGAGTAGGCAGCGAGACAGCGCTCTTAGTCGCGCCGGCTTCCCTCTTACGTCGACCCTCACGCTCGGATCTTTACCACTCGACACTAAATTGTTATTTGCAGCTTAAAACGAAATCTTGCTCTTGAAGCTCCATAATTCGCTTCACACCTGACAGTTTTTTTCCAGTCCGCCAGAGCCAAGGCGCTGGAACAAATTTTGAGGTACAGACTAAATGGTGAAACTTCTGAAACCTCAGCGGTGAGGTTGCGAACTAAAATATGTTAGTATGAGCACAACATAATGTGAACCAACAATTTAATACCGTTGCTGTAGCACCTAATTTAGTTCAGCTTTGTGTTTTTTGACCAATTTTTTTCCCGGTTAAAACAGGGGCAATTTGAGATGCTAGGTTTAGTTCTTGTTAAACTGACTTCAGAGGAAAACTTGGGTTTATAGCGTGTTCTCTCTACTTTATTGTTGCATCTATTTGTTTTCATACACTTCTCCTTATTTTATACTACGTCGAGTTATTGTCCTACTGAATTAGGGACCCTCCAAACAATCAAAAAATGTTTAATTTTCATATAATTGAGGCATCAACTAACACACTTGTTTCTCACAAGCCATAAAATTCACGTCAGGAGACAGTAACCTTGCTCTCACTTGAACCGATTGAACTGCGTTTACTTTAAACGTGTAAGAAGAAAAATGCAGGAAATTAAGCAACAAGTACTCCAACTCCGTCAGTTTGTTGTGCACTCGGTAGACTGGCGCGATCTTGAAGAGCAACTCGAAACTGGTCGGAAATTCAAGGACTTAGGAGACACAATTAAATTACACATGAGTTGGACGGTGAGGGGCTTTATTTGCATTTCATTATAAACGAAATGATTCATTATTTGTATTTTTACTTGAGGAGGTTCGAGTGTTTGGGTGAAAGATATTAATACATTTGAAAAAATCTGTGTAGTTGGCAAACATAATTAAGCACTTAGAGGAGGTCTACACTAAATTCATCGTAGGAAAATTTGGAAATTTCGATCTTAAATATTGTTAAACTTGTTACTAAACCCTGTATTTGAATATTAGCGGCTCGTTTGTAAGAAGTCCTAATGTCACGGCCGCTCAGAGGCACTACATCTTCATCCCATGAACGTAAATGTGCGAGCGTCAGCACTTTCCAGGGAGCAATTGCAAAATATTCTGGTCCAGCAGTTGAGGTTAAATTCCTTAAACACTTTATATATCAATATTCAACCTAAATTTAAAGTCAAATGTAGTTATTCGTTTGAAAGTAGCAAACATTTACTGCATCGTACCTTCATTTGGCTTCAATTAAGTATTTATGCAAATTGAGTTTATGACTACTGGTTGGTCAGCAACAATATAAAAAACCGCTCCATAGCCACCTGTGCGTTGCAGTCAAAATGTTAAAATACATAAGTACTCATAAAAATTTCTGTCAGGAATTTCTGGTTTGGCGAACAGTGATAAATCCGCCAGTCAGCACATTACGCACGACATTGCTGACTGTCGTACGTGTTTATTTAAATATTTCTCAAGGGAAGCAAGCATTGGTGCGAGAGGTCAAGTGCATGTTCGCAAGTGTTGTTATGTATGGTTTTCCTGCAGTGCTTCGTTGATTTCTGATTCGTTGATTTCCCTTTGCAGGCTTGAACAGTAGCGTGCTACTCATGAAATTCTGAGAAAGATCTTTTTTTGCACAGCATTCACTCTCAGTATGATATTGAATACCCATTTATATTAATAATGATTGTGTTTTTTCTCGTACTTTTAGGAAAATATTTGAGAGAAAAAAAAACTATCACTCATGAGTTTGTGCAGATGATTGACAATAGATTGCATTCCAGCGAACTTTGCCTATTGAATGAATAAATTCAGTGCGGGATAGGTTCTTCAAAGCTAAGACTTTATGAGACGGTTCTTACTGTTCAACTTATGCCTGCAACACAAACAGCAGCTCATATACAATAACTCTATAAAAAGTTCAGCATTATTCTTCCCCGAATTATAGTGCAGAAAGATGAGTGCAGATCGGAATGAAAAATTTCGAGGCGTTCCCATAATCTACGTCCACGAAACACTCACATGTAACAAAAAAAACTTCAAAAAAGACAACCTTCATTCGAAAATTAAGTACTTAGAGTCGGAAGTGTTTCTTTTAAAGGGTATACATTATTATTCTTGAGATAGAAAAAATATTTTCGATGAGAAATACAATTGTAAGGTTTAATAAGCTCAATTCTGTGGTCCTCTGGTGATGTACAGCCATGGCGCAAAACTTTGCAAGGCATGGAACATTTGCATCAGATGACACGACTTATAAGGACATTTTAAATTATTAAAAAACATTAGAGTCGTTAGTGGAGCGCTGCGTGGGTCTTAGACAATGGGTCTCAGAAAATAAAAAATTTGGGTTTTAGAAAATGGGTCACAGAAAATAGAAAATAAGGGTCTTAGAAAATTGGCTTAAGAAAGTAAAAAACCAGGGTTCTTAAAAAATGGGTCTCAAAAATATAAAATATAGGTCATAGAAAATTGGTCTCAAAAAATTGAAACAATGGGTATTAGAAAGTGGGTCTCAAACAATAGAAAAAATTGGTCTTAGATTATGGGTCTAAGAAAATAAGAAATATATATGGGTCTTATAAAATGGGTCTAAAAAAATACAAAATATGGGCCTTTGAAAATATGTCCAAGAAAATAGAAAATATGGATCTTAGGAAATAGCTCCAAGTAAATAGCAAATTTGGGTCGTAGATATTGGGTTAAAAAAATAGAAAATATGGACCGTAGAAAATAGGTGGAAGAAAATAGAAAATATGGTTCTGGGGAAATGAGTCTAAGAAAATTGAAAACAAAAATATGGATCTTAAGAAATGGGTTTTGTAAATAGAAATTATGGATCTCAGAAAATAGGCGATATGAGTCTCAAAAAATTTTAAAAGGATAGACCGGCATTACGTGGACGCTCGGGAGGCAGCCTTCCTCACGATGGGTTAGTTTTTCCCTTCATTATTTAGTCGAGGCAAACTACGCACGTGAGCTGCTGGAAAATAAGACTATGGAGCTTTTAGCACTTTTTGAAACGGCGTTATTTCCATGGCCGACGCTGAGATTTAGACAGAATACAATTGTCAAAGCGAGAGGATCAGTGCGAAAAAAGTGGACATTGTTTGGTTAAGGTAAGTAATTATTTTCAAAGGTAAGTAATTACTTTCAAAGGTGAGTAATCACTTTCAAAGGTAAGTAATTACTTTCAGAGGTAAGTAATCACTTTCAAAGGTTAGTAATTACTTTTAAAGTTTTAATGTATCTGAAATAATACTTCGTTTCTTATAGATTTTATAATTAAAAAAGGAATTGATTTATGGAGGTCAAGAAAGTGTGAGTAGCAAATGCTGTACACATATACCTGTAACTTGAGTTTTCTTAAAATTTCTGTTAGGAAATTAAAAACCATTTTTTCCATTTTTTGAAGTCTTTTTTCTTTTACTTATTTTTTTCTTCAGGTTACGATTACGATTACACTGAGCATGACTGTCATTTGTTTATTATTGTTTTTCATTTATTCATCTTCAATACGTTAATATATGAATATGTGTGTGTAAGTGGGTGGGTGTATGTGTGTGCGTACGCATGCATGTACGTACGTCTATGTGTGTGTGTGTGCACATATACATTTTCAATATATACACACAAATGCATATATATGTTTCTATTTTTATTTTTTTGCGTAAAAATAAAACTTCAAGACACATTACATTTTACCTAAAAAGCTCTGCGACCAGTTAACACTGAACCATATTTCAAAAATGAATATATTTACTGCACTTGTTTAATGATTCAAAAATAGATCGATCACTACCCCAGAGGGTACATCTGTGAATAGGAAAAATGAAAAATATAAACCGACCAATGAAATAAAGCGCTCGTGAAAAAATTATCATTCTGTGCGTATGCTGAACAAGCCATGAATTTCATTTTGCGTGTAAGTTTGTTTACGCGTTTCTTTTCTAGATGTGCGTGATGTGTTGCGGGATATTTTTTATAAATTACTTTGTGACTAACTTTTTCTCAATACTTGATAGTCATTTACGACGGTGTTTCAATCTGCTTCGGTATAGCGTTTTATGTCTTTTTTTACCTCGATTCAACTAATTATATAGGAATTCCGAAAAATTCTCTAGTGGTTTTCAAATTATTTATAAGTCGCCAGCCATCTCTTGGGATACAAAATATCCAAGAAATGATATTTTTTATGTAACAAGCTCATGACAGGGTTAATCTATTTGCACGCCACGTATGGTTTGTCTATTAGAACGCCTCGTATAGTTTGACTATTTGTACACCTTGGATAGTTTGTCTATTATTACACCTCGCTTGGTTTGTCTATTAGAATACCTCGCATGGTTTGTCTATTAGTAGACCACGTATCAGCTTGATTTGTCTTTTTAAGAACGTCTTATATTGAGAAATTTTCAAGGTCATTATTTAATTTAATTTCGTCAACGATTTCAATAATGTCGTTGCCACATTTAGATATTATGGTACATTTGAAGACATATTAAATGAATGACATTGTGCTCGCAAATGCTTAGTTTTCGAGATATTTAACTTTAAAGTTATAGGAACGTCGCTTATAAAATTGAACAAACGGACACGTAAATAAGCTGAAGTATGGTATTGACATAACGATAGCTGAGGTTAGGTTAGGTAAAGTTAGATTAGGTAAATAATTTAACCTGAGTAAACCTAAAATCACTTAACTTAGCCATACCGACACCAATGGAATCCGCCAAAACGACTGCGCATGTTCTGTATCCGCCATACAACGAAAGAGCCTTATCACTTTCTTTTTTTTGAATGAATAACAAAATACGAAATAAACAGCAAAAATGAACTAGCACTATCGTCATTATAATAACGTTTAATACTCTCAAATAGGGTTGCAGAACACCTTTTTGCATACACCTTCCCCCGGAAGAGGCATATCGAAACTGCCGGCAATTCTATTTATACCTTCACCTTGTTTATGCTATGTCTCGAAAACAAAGCATTTGCAAGCACAATGTCTTTCATGTAAAACGTCTTAAAATGTCTCCAATAACCTAAATTTCGTACTGAAATTATAGAAGTCGTTGACAACATTAAATTTAATATTGACAATTTTTAAAAGCCAATATGTTGTCATGTCTCACATGGGCTAACTTTCTTGGAAATAAATGATTTTTCTTTTTTTATTTCTTTTTAAAAATTCTTGCGAACAAAATCATTAAAATAAGACAGTCACTGCTGAATAAGTTTTTTGCAATATTTCTTGCCTGGTGAAAAAACCTCAAGGGATAACTTAAAAAAAGATCATGTTTGAATGATTTGATTAAGAATTTGCACATCTGGACACAAATCTTTGACGAGCCCAATTGCCTTTCCCCATGAAATATATTATTTCATAATTCTTCCAACTTAAGAAAAGAGAAAATAGAAAATGAGGGTTTCAAGAATTAGCTTCATCCTTCCGGTGGGTGAAATTAATATCGCTTGTGTGGTTTTATTCAACGTACGATTTTTTTTCTTATACTACACACTAAAATTCTTGGACTCTGAACATCTGAATTGTGACTAGATGCTTATGTGGATAGAAATATGGTGATTCCTATTTCACCCCTGGAAGCTATAAAAATTATAAAAAAGACAGGAAAAATTCACACAAACTATCGCGATTGCATCTTCACGAGCATGAAACCACATAATAACCAAAGAATTGCAAAACTAATTATTTTATACTAAAAGAAAAGGGTGAGGTCATGAATTAGTTATTTTGATACATTATTTTTCGCAGAGAAAATTATGTACCGACTCATAAAATATGTTACTATACACGTAGAAAGACTACCTTTCTAAATCATATTAATTTCTTCACATTACTTATACAAGATTTACATTAAAAAACGGTACAGACGTCTTAAAATTGAAGATAATCGTCTGAGAAATAATGCCAATTTCTTTATTTCTGTAAGGAAAGAAACACAGCGCTCGTTTCTATAAGGCAAGAACTCTCGGCCAACTCACATGTCAGACGAGCCTTTTTGACCATTACGCGTAGGTAACCGTAAGCCATTCTCCTAGGCCATGGTGACAATAAATTATTCTTTAGTAAAGAACATTTTGGTTGCATTTGACTTACTGTTATTGTTGTAAGTTCCATTTTCTAACTAACGTCAGTACACGGCGCGCAGTTCCAAAAGCTGGCAAGTAGAGCGTTACGTTGATAGATGAATCGTGAGATCATCAGTGATCTCTTATCGATGCTTGTTTTACAATCCAAGATACTTAACATATTTAAGATGAAATTATTTTTAACCTGCGGAATCAAGAACTTATCGGTCGATCTTAATTAGCTTTTAACCCAATACAGATCCCCTCGCGCTGAATTCCGTTCTAGGAAAGCTGAAAGCCATTTTATTATTTACTATTACGAGTACATAGTTTTGAGCGTAAATATTAAGCCTTGAAGATGGGAACCCCAGTTCTGAGCAATTGCAGTTTGTAGGCAAGCATTTTATTCAAGATTACTCCTCAGCGACAAAAAAATTTTCTTCCCGATCGCATATTGGGATCTTTTCCGGATAAGCCCCGCCACTAAAGCAACACATAAGTTCACGCACTTTAAACTTTCGAAATAATGCACCTATCGACTTCAAATTACTCTCAAACGAAAGAATATTTTAATTTTTCGTTTGAGAGTAACTTGAAGTCGATAGGTGCACTTTTTCGAAAGTTACAAGTGCGTGAACTTATGTGTTGCATTAGTGGCGGGGCTTTTCTGGAAAAGATCCGTATTTGGTACAATATTTTAAACACCTAATGTCTTCGCGATTGTGACAGTAAAAACACCAATGTTTCATTCGGCCAAAGTTTTTAGCAGCTAGGGTTTGAGTTTTATGCATGATGTGCTCGTTTATCATTGAAATTGTATTGAAGTACGTCATAATAGAAAAAATTGCAGAAGTCCGGACAGCGGAAAAGAAAATATCCAACCCAAGTGATGAATGTTTTCAGTAATTACTAAAGCTTTCCGTTTTTAATTCATTTACAAATAATTTGAGTGAGCTCAGCAACTAAAAATATTAATCTATATCAAAACGATAACAATTATCTCACAAAAAGTGACGGGGTAGAATCAAAGATACAAAGTGTAGACTTTGTTATTTATTGCACTTTACAATATTTCAATACAATATTAATAACTAATATAAAATAACAACAGCGATTGCGTCCACTTCAGGCCCCTAAGGTCCCTTCCTTTCCAAATTCGACATTTTACAATGAAAATTAAAATCTTATCCATACCGCGAGACCGAGACTCCGGACCTACGACCGTCCGTTTCCGGCTCTCGGTTTGCAGGGAACACTCGAGGAAAACTTAAAGTAAACACTGAACTTTGATTCAAAGCTCATGGGCCGAGCAGCAAGTCTATCATTCATATGCAGGCCTCTACGACCTAGCTTGAACAGCAATTTTAGCCCGCAGAACGTGTACTTCTCAATGAAATTCTAGGAAGATTTGGGCCTTATTTGTGAAAAGAAGTTCATAATTTGGAATCATTCTAAGGCTGAGAGACATCCTTGAAATTTCAAAAGTTGTCTTCGGTATAGTGGGTAAAGTGGCCTTCGAAAATAACCGTTCGATAGGAAATAAACAAAGTTCACACGAGGCCTAGTTTGATAGAGATGATGTTTTTTATATCTCACAAAAGTTATCAACGAGAGACGCGGTAGTTATGACTCTAGTGAGCTGCTTTTACAAATACAATACTTCTGGCGGACAAAATTCCATTATTTAATATAGAACAAATTGAATGTTTTATCATGACAAAGGACCATCATTTGAAGTTGATAAAATAGACAGAAGCAGTAAAGTTCTCCCGAGTAAATATCTCCGCTGAATGTGCAAATGCCTCGAAAATTTAACTGCCAAAATAGATTATCAATTCAGTTAATGAGCCTTGGATAACTTGTGCTTTCATATACTCTTATCAATGTATTTACATTTTGCAACTTCTATTATAATACCAGACGCAGACCGTTTCAGAGCAGAGTTCGTGTTCTGATCATAGTTTCTGACATATGATGTTTCTCCGTCGATGCACCTTCTGCTGCAGCATCCGATCAGTTTCGCCGGAGGAGCAAAATCGGAAAACCCGAAGAAAAATATACACAATATAATTAAGCTATGCCGCCGGAACATTGCCATGCGTTTTATACCCTGAACTATACTTCTATTATATATGTCCACAAAGGCTTTTTATCTACAAAATAGACACACAAAATGCACCTGTCATTTAGAGATATGAGACTCTCTTTAGCGCAGGATATCATTTCCTGATCACATATCTCGATTAAATATGTATAATTATACAAAGATAATTCAATGAAAGATTTGTTCCCTATTTTGGAGTAGCATCTGTTATGGAAAGTTTTCTATTTTTCATGATCTGAACAAGATCTGAGTTAATATAGAAAAACCATTGATGTTTCTGCAGCATGATCGTAAAATTGAACCTTTTTTATATTTAACTCAGTCTGGCTGAAAAGAGTTACGCCTCAAGCGAGTTCCGGCTTCGTGCTTAGTTTCCTATTATATTTTATGAAACCGAGGGGAGTTGAACTCGCAGCATCTAAAAATTAGAAGCTCGAATTCAAATGGTTATGGCGGCAGCAAGAGAAGCGAAAATGAAATGAACATTTTTACCTTGACGTCTGAAAGAGTAATCAAGGTTTTGATTTGTTTGGAAAGAGGTCTCGTTCGGTTCTAAATTTTGTCCATACATTTTTGAATGAAGCTTTGCGATATTGTTCGAATCCCTTCATAAGTTACCAAGGCAGACGGATTTAGCATAGTGCTTAGCAAAACGAAATAGATGTCGAAACTTTTGGTTCTCAAAGAGACTACTCAGACAAGTAATAATTTACATTAATATGATGCCCAATACTCCATGAATTGAGAGCATGCACTCATTAAAGCGAATTTATACGCACACACATAGCACCACTATTTAAGCAAATCCACACGCACACATTCCGCTGCTGCGTCTAGGGAGTACTCAAAAGGCAGAAAAACAGTCCGCTCGATCGAGGAACTTTCATGCTCACAAAATGATGGATATCAACATTAGAAAACAACAACAGGTAAACGAACTTATGCAGTATATTATAGCTAATTACACTCTGGATACATCGAGAGATCTAGTTAAATATAATCTAGCACGTACAATGTACATCTATATTTACAAGGTGCGATCATAAACGTTGGTCGGGCTTCATCAACTCAGGAGTTGTCACAGTTCTTAGCATTGCTCTCTTCTTTACTTGACTTATGGTAATAAATATCTTGATGTTGCAACAAATGAATGCTTTTCTCATATTTCGTTTGATATTTGAAAGATAAACATAACTCCAGTGATCATGCTACTGGATACCTACTCGGTCAATCAAATGTGAATGAGAATTTTCTCGAAAGCACTTGATTAATTTAAAAATTAAATACACTTCAGTCAAAGATTTACGCTAGTAATATACAATTGGATAAAATTACATCAGCTGTACAATAAAACGTCAATTTTACATACTCTTCTCTCTTCGCCAAAATCACAGCTTTGATCAATTGCAATGAAATTGTGAAGGTGGTGTTCAAAATTTCTTTTAGTAGTCTCCAAATTTGAATTTATATAATTCTTTCATAAAATCAGCACTAAAAAAAGTAGTTTTTCGGAACTCATTTTTGAGATTTGCGATTTGAATCAGACGAACGGAAATATAACTTTCCAATCCCGTGTGCCAGAGCGCTATCCTTGGGGCAATGACAGCAGAGACGGTCGCTTTGAGCCATTTTATGGTATAAATTCTTCAAATTCGAGGAACTGAATCTCACGGCGTCTCCGTAGCACCGCATATCTAGCGGTTCAGACAGACGGCACTCCGAGCATGGTTTAATGATTTTAAGTTACACCAGTTACGCAGATCACGCTACGCCAGTTACGCAGATCACGCTACACCAGTTACACAGATCACGCTACACCAGTTACGCAGATCACGCTACACCAGTTACGCAGATCCCGCTACACCAGTTACACAGATCACGCTGCACCAGTTACACAGATCCCGCTACACCAGTTACACAGATCACGCTACACCAGTTACGCAGATCCCGCTACACCAGTTACGCAGATCCCGCTACACCAATAACGCAAATCACGCTACACCAGTTACACAGATCCCGCTACACCAGTTACACAGATCCCGCTACACCAGTTACACAGATCCCGCTACACCAGTTACGCAGATCACGCTACACCAGTTACGCAGATCCCGCTACACCAGTTACGCAGACCCCGCTACACTAGTTACACAGATCCCGCTACACCAGTTACGCAGATCCCGCTACAGCAGTTACGCAAATCCCGCTACACCAGCTACACAGATCCCGCTACATCAGTTGCGCAGCTCTAGCTACATCATTGATGCAATACACGACATCATTGATGCAATAAAAAACATCATTGATGCAATACAAAACATCAATGATGCAATACACAACATCAATGATGCAATACACAACATCAGTGATTCAATACACAACATCAATGATGCAATACACAACATCAGTTATGCAATACACAACATCATTGATGCAATACACAACATCATTGATGCAATACACAACATCATTGATGCAATACACAAAATCAATGATGCAATACACAACATCAGTGATGCAATACACATCATTATTGATGCGATACACAACATCGTTGATGCAATACACAACATCAATGATGCAATATACAACATCAATGATGCAATACACAGCACCAATGATGCAATACACAACATCAATGATGCAATACACAACCTCAGTGATGCAATACACAACATCAGTGATGCAACACACAACATCAATGATGCAATACACAACATCAATGATGCAATACACAACCTCAGTGATGCAATACACAACATCAGTGATGCAATACGTTACACCAATGACGTAGTGCATTACATCAGGGATATGGTATGTTCATGAAGTGATGCAGCACTAATACCAGTGATGCACACAACACAAGTGATGTATTACGTTCCTGAAATAGTGTTGCATGTTACATCAGCAACGTAGCAGGTTACTCCCAATTAACACTTTGACTGCGGCGGGTAAAACTGAAGTTTGATACTTGAAATTTAAAGTCAATTGTAGTAAGCAATGTTGAGAACAGCAAGAATTAACTGAATTGGGCTTTCATATAGTTTTGATTAAGTATCTATGGTAGTTGAGTTTGTGACTACTGGTCGGTCTGCAGCAATATGTAAATTCCCTCCGTGTGCCACAGGTGGCTCACGTCGCAGTCAAAGTGTTAAGACAGTCATACTCGTACTTCTTGCAGTACTGTACGTTACACCACTAACATAGCTTCCAGTTTCACAACATACTTGCTACTCAAAATACCAGTTACTCACAATACCAGTAACGTACCATAGCGATTACACACGTCAACTACTCACAATGTCATTTACGCACAATACTAGTCACACACCATACCAGTTACGTACAATAACAGTTACGCGCAATACTGGTTATGCGCAGTAACAGTTACACCGATTACCAGTTGTGTACAATACCGGTTACATACAGTACCAGTTGCACACATAAAACCAGGAGACCATTTCAAATTCAGCCAAAGAAATGAGAGCATATGCCCGGGTGAAAGCTGCTCAATTGATGAATGTTGCTAAGTTCAATGGCTTGTTCACCCCAAAAAGCAACCATTTCGTGTAAGCTAGTAACCAACCATTATTGGATCAGGTTTATCAACTTTTCTTTGAGAGCAAGACTTGAAATACGCTAGTGAATATTTTATAGACAAATATTTTCTTAAGAAAATTTTTGTCTTTTTTTCACGTAAAATGTTTCTGGGCTCGGAAAATCAGAAGTAATAGTGGTAAACATCAAAGGAAATTCGTTTATATCTTGTATTGTGCGTTTTTTTGAGAATCTCCATCTCTATCTGTGCGCTGTTGACAGAACTAGTTTCGATGGAGCAAATTTGTTGAAGGTAAAATTCGTCGTTGTGGCTGGCAAGGACACGTCACCGATCGAATCGTCTTTGTACCCCCTTATGACTCCCAGAAACACGAAAAAATTGACGTAAAGAGGAAATTGTACGACGTCATGGAAATAATGTCATAGCGCACCATGAAACACTTTCCATGCACTTCATCAAGAATCTTATTTCACCCAAATTGAGATAATATGCTAGATAATATCGTTATTTCTTGGCAGGGAAAGAACGGATAAAGACTAAAAAGTCAGAACAATTAAAGACTCGTAAGTTCTCGTTGAACATGCCATTTATTGCAGCTCTATATTCTAAATTACGAGTTTACAGGATATTTATCTAATAAATGAAATACGATTATGATTAGTAATTTGAAACTGTATTGTTCAATCATTCAAAATTATCTTCAACTACACATGAGTGTAAAAAAATAACGCGTTGATGAAGCTCTATTGATATAGTTCGACAAATCAAACTTTACTCAGAAATCTAAGCAAAAAGATAAAAAAGGGACTCACTGATTTACGTTGTTACTTCGATTTTATCATGATTGAATTACGTATTAAGAGCACCTTGATGCAGCCTACCAAGTTGAATTGCAAAACTTAAATTTGCTTGTCATAGCACCTCAAATCTCCTTTTGGTGCTGCAATGATCAACTGAGTTGGTGCGTATGCAGACATTAAGTAGGCATAATTGTAGGGGAATTTCAAACAAAATTTGCTCTAAATCCTGTCCAGAAAAAAAACAAGACGAAACGTTTCAAGAAATGTTCAAGATTCAATGTTTCTGTCAACATCGCACTTCTAGGGAGAGAAAGAGGGAAAAGCCTCTCATTTTCAATTATATCAACATTTTCAGATACTGGATACCCAGCTGCTATAAAAGACAGTGACATGATATATTCATGATATATTCGACTTTTCAAATAAAAGACAGTGACATAATTCATTCATTTGAAAAGTCGATTTTATGATTGATTAAATCTCTTTGCGGTGTAGGTAAATTTTAGCTGGAAATTTGAGTCTTCACGAGAACTACGCGACTTGAAAATTTCAATTTGAAGAAAAATTTGATTCTGAATCATTTAAGCGAACCAGTCACATCCAATCACGTCTATTTTAGTTAGAAATTTTTTCCCTTTTCGAGAACTGGATCACTTGAAAATTCCAGCTTGTAGAAAATTTGACTCTGATTCGTTTAAACGAACCTGCCAAATTTGACCACGTCAATTGGAAACCATCCGCTTTAAATCAAATTAGATTCAAGCCAATCCAAGCCAATTAGACTGTGATAGTCTAAGCTAAAATTCGATATTTTTGGCTTCTGATTCAAAATATTTTAGCACAGTAAAATAAATAATAAGCACTTGTTTCTCGTATTGCTCCAGTCCAAAAACCGTATTGGTACGAAGTTACAAGTACGTCCTTGTTCGCACGTCAGGCAGCGGCCCATACAATCACAACCTAACGCTGGTACTCACCCTGCATATCCTAGAGACTTATATATACATGAATACGTATGTTTATTAAATTATGCTAGAAGTTCAGGGCAGTTGAACGAAGGAATAAGACTAATTGAACGACAAATACCGTCTCAGATGCGACGGTAGTGTTCTGAAATAAATGTAAGCGTGTACAACTCCTTGATGTGCACTGAAGTGCTAGCAATGTGTGCTTCTTTACGAGGGTGAACCCTCACACCCCGAAGCAGCTTTTCCTTTGGTCGTACATAGCTCGAGCCCTGAAATTCATTTCACAAATACGACACTCAGTAACATTGTGCCGGTCTTGGGTCGTGAAGAACCACTGCGACGAAGATGCACAACTAGTGATGAAAACGCTCAACAAAATTTACTTTGTACGAGAACAAAGAATGTCTGCACTATCACATAATTGAGGCAGGACCCAGTCACTAGCTCAGCAAGTGCTTGGAGTAGGAGCACGGGTTGCCTGGAGGAGGGTTGTAGCCGCTCATCATAGGGTGTGAAGATCCAGGGTTGGGTCCGTTCAAAATCCCCGGAGTCATGGGAGGGGTCATGAGGGTCGGAGATGAACTACAAAGACTTCCGAAGGCGTTAGAGTGGTTTCCCAGCACAGGTTCTTGCTTCACTTTCAGTTCTGACAAGCCTGAGGACGCAGAAGGCATCACGTTGCTGGGCTGAGGAGCGCAGCTGCTGCCCATCACGCCGTTTGTGGGGGCGCTGGACGCAACAGGACTTTGCAATCCGTGCTGCTGGTGCTGCTGTTGCTGCTGTTGTTGCTGCTGCTGGTGCTGCTGGTGTTGAGAATGCAGCTGGTGCAAGTGGTGGTGCTGCTCGTGAGGCGATAGTGAGGGGACGTGCTGCAGTTGGTGCAGCTGTGGCGAGTGGCTAGAAGAATGGGATGGCAGTTGTTGCGGTGTGCTCGGAGGCAGATTTTTGGGTGCCGAGCGTGGCTCTGTGCGACGTTCTGCCGGCTCTTTTGGGGGCTTCTCATCTGTAGGTGAACGTACAGGTCAAACAAGCAGCAAATTTTCAAGTCAATAAGCGTGCATCCAAAAAAGAAGTAATCCAACAACTTTAACCGTTCATTCTAAAATTGTGTAGCAGTACTGCGCGGGGGAACACTTGATGGGAGGGATTGAAAGTCTTCAAGTGTTTGCGTATCTTTTGGAATTTATTTCACTGAGTGCCGAGGGAAATTAAAAACTTGCGAGTTACCAGGAACGGGCCAAGTTTCTCTAATATTTCTCGCAGTGGCTGAGGGGGAAGGAAGCCTGGACGGAGGTAGGGAGTTGATGACTGTAAGAATGAGAACTCGAGGCAATTATACGGAATACTAGGCAGTTGGGATTTGTGATATAAGAAACTTTCACGGCAGAAGCACCTGAAAATTTTATTTTTGTGCAATTATTCGCCAAAAAAATCCCATGTTCTACCTTTTCAACAGAAAGTAATAAATTACTCTTGAAATTATAAGCTAAAAGAATGATTTAATTTGTCAGAAATAAAGATGTTTTTTCAATCTCATCGAACAAATTGAGGAAACTTCGGTTGACTAGGAAACTGAATTAGATTGACAAGCTCTGAGGTTACAAGCTGAACGCACACTCATACTCTCACATTGCCATTATGGTAACCGTTTCTCGAAGAGTTCGTTCAAAGAAGCCTCTTTTCATTCTACATCCTAATTCGCACAGCGCAAAAAATTGCGTTTGAACGTTAACATTTTTCTTCAATGATTTCTTTAAACTTTCATATATACTCAGCAATGAGTACGTACTCAGACTAACTTTACTCTGATAAATTACACATCGTAATGGAAGAAATTCTAGTTTATCATTTTTGTGAGGCCAGAGTCAAAATTCTTCTCTAAATAGGGGAGCTTATCCTTTCTTCCCACCAAGAGAAAAATTTAAAAACCCCTAATGGTATGTTAGGTAAAAGAAATTTTAACTCCAAGTGTTCTGATTATTTAGCATACAAAAACGTATTTTTGTTTATTATCAGTTAGATATGAAAATGTGTGATTTGAGCCATGAAAATTTTATAAAAAAGTTACTCAAAATATAATGCATGATATTCAGCATTGATTTCAGTGAATGATGTAATACAATTTTTGTTCAGGCATTGAGCGAGACTCATGCGGCAAGGTTAAAAGGGCCAGAAGAAGGTAACAAGAACTCAAGAAAGGTATGAAAGGAGGTTAATTTTCCTTTATTGTTAGTGAACCACCAAATGCTTCAAGCCCGTGTTAGGTTGCTTAATCTCCAGTTAGTTGTGTTTTTTAAACAGAATAATCGAGTAAAAGCTCTTTAATGTTGCGGGTGCATTTACAATGTCCTGATACAATCAACATTCTAGCTTCTCAACACACGTGATTCAGGCTGCAACATCGCGATAAGTTGGACTTTTATCGTTCACGTTTGACGGGTGAGTGTCTGCAACGCGAACATGTGTTTTCCGAAATGATTTCATTCGGTGCCAATGTAATTTATTTGAAATTATTTTTTCTCGATTCAGAGTGAAAACTTTCCAAGTTGCCACGCCTTGAAGCTGAAAAGTGCTCCTGTGATACAGTTTGTCGAGGAAAGCGCTCGCACAAGCAACTATAGGAACGTCAGTAGTTGTCAATGCAGGTGCAGCAAAAACGCAAGCCGGCAGATTTTCACACCATCAGACCAACACACCAACAAACAATAAATAGGCCTGGAGACCAACGATTCGACCAGTAAACGACCAGACCATAGGCTGGTTTTAAAGCAATTTACGTTGTTTCAGGGGTAAAGTTGGTTGCATAAGTTCTTCTAAGTTGACTTGGATACGACGCGTACTGTTTAATATTTATACGAAAGACGCTCAAGTTTCACACAAAAAGTTACGTAACCGAAACAAAAAAATTATGCTACCAACTATATCGATACGACATAAATTGCTCAAAAATTCAGCCCTATACCAGCAGGAGTCCAAAAAGTCACCAAGAACATTCGACGCTGAGAGTAGTTGACAGAAACAAAACAATCTAAATTGAAGATCTAGGTCGCTTGGAGAAGAAGAACTGAAAAACAAACCTTTCTTCTGACAAGAAACCAACTTCTTGGTTGAGTTATACGGTAATATGGGAAACCTCACGCTGGCTTCAGAAATGTGAAACGTATCATGCTCAAGTTTTTATTTAATAGAGCTTTGAAGACGACAGAAAACTTCCTCACTAACTCTCCACACCTAATTTTCCATTTTACTGTGAATTGATGAAAGTTATAATTTCAGTCCGTGTGTATGGATGTAGCTGACTGCAAAAATAAATCATCTATGCAGGTTAAAATTGTTCCTATACGCATGAGGAGGCGAGGACAAAAACAAATCATTCATAGCCAAGTTACTCATACCTGGAGGCCAGAATTAATTAAATTTGAATGAAAAATTAATCACGCCCTGCAGAATTAATGGCGAGTGGAAATCAGAGTTGATCCAACTTGGCAGAATTAACTGTAAGTGGAGATAAGAATTAAGCAACTTTAGCAGAATTAATTGTACGTGGAGGTCAGAATTAATCGCTTGTGGAGACCAGAAAACGAACTGAGCGAAGCGAAGCAAAAAGCGTGAAACGTAGCCACAATCTCAGCGCGTCATCGACCTTTTATTTACCAGGGGCTTTCTTGTCTTTTTCTTTGTCGTCAGCTCCGTCCTCGCTCTTCTTGTTCTTGGGCTTGCGCTTGCGACTCTGGATGGAGTCTTTACGCATCTGCAGGGGGCGCGGCACCCCGTGGAGCTTGAAGTAAAGCCCGCACGCGTTGCAGACCGGCTCCCCTGCTCAAGTCAAGCAGCGTTACGACAAATATATCGGCGTATTGTTGATCGAAATTCACACGAGAGAGCAGAGTGCGAGTACTTAGGCATGTACGTATGAATAAGCTACAAGGGTTCTGTACCCTTATGCGTAAAAATTAGATATTGTTAATTTATGCCCGTGATGTAATTTAGTTAGAGTAGAAAGGATATATTTATTCCATTCGTTTAATTTTAACTCCTTGTGCACAATAGTTAAGTTCGTATGTTATGAAATGGACCTAAAATATACATCATGTGAGTACATAAAATTAATGATTAAGTATTACTTAAAAAATTCGATTCAACTCTGAAACGGTAAATCGACTCTCTGAATTTTTCGCACAATTTCCGGTTGTAAAAACAACTGAAGTTTCACAGTTCTACTCCAAGCTCAATAGTAAATTTCGCAATGTTGCATTCTGCTTATCCATAAATAACGTTTTCATTTGTTCAGCTTATCTTCTTACTTTCAGCATTGCCCGGCAACCCACCTTCATTGTTGCGTCGCCACAGCGTCGTAGTTGTCGTACCACAGTTTGAGCACATGAGACCTATCCGTCTTGAAGACGCCTGGAAAGCATAGTTCTCCTGCAAAAAATAAAAAAATAAATAAAATAACTGTTTCTTTTCTCACAAAAACTATTTCTCAACATGCTGATACAAATGCATTCCTATGCCGATCAATTTTGTGCATGCTATTACCGATCCATTATGATAGCATGCTGATACAGATACTGATAAATGATACCGATGGCATGCTGATACCGATAAATGCTGATACCGATCCATTTTTGAACTGTTATTAGTGAGCATATTTTGAGGAGGTTTTCAGATTCTCTAAATCAAAGGAATACATTTATTTTGTGAGTTCGATTTATCAGTGCCAGAAAAACCATAAATTTTTCTCCGAATTGGGTAGAAGTCAAGTCGGATGATTGAAGCTCGTCATATATTGAGCTGTTTTTCCTTCTGAGGTTGTGAGGCAATGCCCAGTCGTGACTCTGAGAGATACCGGGACCAACGCACTCTGCAACATTATGGTGTTACTCTTAGCTGGGTCGGCGTTTATCGGTTGGTTGAGTTGTTATGAAAGTGAATTTACCGAGAATGTTGTAGTTCAAAACTTGGTTTAAATCGAGTCATGGTTTGCTAACCCAAACAACATTTATAGCTAAATCTAATTGGACGTCCAAGTTGCATTTTAACATGAGGTTGTACTGTTAAGGAAAAATTGCTATGATATAATCATGTTTTTTCATGAAAATATATCTTTTATAAAATACACTAGACTATTTTGATGTTGTAAATGAATTCGCTAATCATACAGTACCAAATCCCTCTATTTTTCCTTGGTTTGTGTGGAAATGTATTTTTGAAGAACTCAATGATGACCTTCGGGCAGAATTGAAAAAGTAAATCACAGACTCGTCCAGGCTGAACAAAAAATTACGTTGTGTCAAAATGCAGCACGAGGCGTTTGTTGATTTTTTTTTGGTTATTAACGAGCTGTTTCGAATGAGCTGGAAATGCTGACTTTAGAATCGTGGAGTAGGAACTTCAATTTGGGAAAGCTGAAATAATAGAACTGAGGCAGGAATTTTTATTGGGAATACTCGGTTAGAAATTTGAAATTATTAATGCTAAGTATTTTTTTGAGGCAGAAATCTCTCGTAAGCTTGTAGAGGTTAGCATTCATGAAGCAAGAATGGAAAACTAGGTTTATTGATTTATTCAGCGAAATCAAAGTCAAAATTTGAATTGTGGAAGTCTGCCTTTTTCCGTTCTAAATTTTTTCCCTCGCACATAAGGTTTCGGCTTTTATTAAAATTTGTTCATTTTAAACTTGAATAATGTAGTAAAAGCATTGTGCTGTATTATTACGACACGAAAAAAGTGTCTTCGCCGAATACTGATATTAGGAGGTAGGAAACGCTTGGTTATTTATTAGAAAATGATGTGATGTTGTCATTTAAAATTTTTCTAAAATACTGAAAGAGAACCAATAAACAAAATATATAGTAATTTAAATCTGTGAGTAAATTGCAGACCAATTTTCATAGTAAATTCTTGAGCAAAAATTAAAATTGATTGAGGCTTATAGAGCCCAGAATCTAGAAATATTCACGATAAAAATTATAATTGCAAAAACTATCAAATTCGCATTGCTATGTTTATATTCATAATTTCTATATGAAATAAATATTAACGCATTTGAATATCAACACTATATTAGAGAAATTTGTTCAGAAAAATAATTTGGCATGGAAGAAAGCCAACCTATTTCGTTCTCACGTTAATTAAACCAAGCGTTTGCAAGAGTTTTTTACGCTTTTCAGTTGATATATAATTAAAAAGTAATTTTCTTGCATGAATAGTAACTCAGTCCATTCCATGAAAAGAAAAATACTTCTTAGGAAAATGTAAGCATTGATATCACTCTATAAAATTTTCTTCTGCCATGAAATAAATAGATTTTTTAAATTTGGAACACATTGTTTCGCAGTCCTAATTAGACAAACAAATTCAACAGGAAAAACACAGTGTTTGTAGTTTAAAAAAAAAACACAACAAGGTAACACACAAAGACACACACTTCTCCTTTGCATTCTAAACATGAAACTAAATTTAATTCTGAAACTACTTCATGAAACTGATTGATGGCGGAGCACTGACGTGTATTCTGCGAGAGGGATGCTTCATGAGGGGTCTGTTCATGCCGTTAATTTTGGTGTAGAGGCCGCACGCGTTGCAGAGGTAGTGGCCGGTCGGGTCCCTGCGCCACAGCGGCGTCTGCACGGCCCCGCAGTTCACGCACTCGCGACTCTCTCCGATGAAGTCACCTCCTGGATATCCTGAGGGCAAATTAGGCTGGGATTAGGTCAGGTTATCTAACAAGAAATAGCATGTAACAAGATTTAAAAAAATATGAGAAATATTCCTGTGAAAAGCATTTGAAAATAGGATGTGATTAGGTCAGGTTACTAAACACACGATGGTAACTAGTTTTTAGGAAATATGAGACACAAAATCTGTAAAAAACGTTTGAAAATTAGGTCAGGTCAGGTTATCCGATGCGAGATTATAACTAGATTTCAGGAAATGTGAGACATCATCCCTGTGAAACCCGTTTGAATCAAGTTTAAGTTTTAAGTTGAGAGGTCTTGACAGTAATGAAGTTCATTCATTCGTCCTATAGTGTCTAGTCGACACTACAGATGCTTAGACACGCACAAAGTCTTTCCGTAGAGAGGGGGCAACATCTTAATTGGTCGCTCCATTGTTGCTATGGGGTTGTAGAAAAAACATTTCAGCTTCTTAACCTAAGGAGCAATAATGAATGAGTTAAGAGTAAGCTCAGTGAGTAGAAGAGTTCGCCGTGCAACTTTTTGACTCGTCCTCTGCGTTTGTAAGAAGTAGAATAATTCGAAAACACCGAAGAGTGTTTACTCAGCAATGTCATCAAATGATGACTCATGGACCAATAAAAAGTATACGCTAAATATTAATTTAAATTAGCTCACTTTTTCGAATACCATCAATAAAAACTCCACAAGCTTTTGGACCAACTCGCCAAATTTATGCAAATTCCGTTGGTAAACACACGAGTTCCGAATAACATACGAATTTTTAAAGTGCAATTCAAGGACGACTGCATGAAACATCCGTCTCGCATTCAAAGCACTGCCTCATTTAAGGCCATCAATTTCGAAGAACTGATGTAAAAACTTGACCTTGATCTCGAGCCTGGGTATGGTGTTTGCACAACACTGACTGGAGCATCGCAACACCGGCGTTGGGATGTGACCCGCTTTTTGGGAGCTCGCATTTGACGATAGGTCACTGAAATTGCGTCTAAATTCTTTATATGGATGCACGTGACGAGAAACAGTCCTGAATTATATTCAAGGGTAAATTAATACTGAAAATTTAACACATCCTCTTTTTGGGAGCTCGAACTAATCGAGAGGTGACTGAAATTGCCTCTCAATTCTTTATAACGATGCACATGACGAAAAAAGATACTGAATTATATCTAAGGATGAATTAATATGGAAATTGATATATCTTTCTTTTGGGAGCACTCATTCTGGGAGAGGGAGCTAAAATTGCGTCTGAATTCTTTATAATGATGTAACATGGTGAAAAAGGGCCTGGATTCTATTTATGGATAAATAAGTACGTAAAACAATTAAGATATCCTTTCTTGGGGGTTCTCATTCTGGGAGAGGTGACTGAAGTTGTGTCTAAATTCTTTATAACCATGCAACGTGGTGAAAAAGGTTTTCAATTCTAAGTAAGGATAAATTAATTAGAAAAAATTAAAAATCCTTCCTTCGGGAGCTCTCATTTTGCTTTTACAACGATGCTCGCATTGAAAAAGCGTCTCAAATCCATGCAATTATAATTTCATACCAATAATTTGAATATTTTATTCACTTTTCGTAAAATAATTCCATCGTTTGATTTATTCTCGAGTGTAAGCTTTTGAATGAGTGTCAAATGAGTACAAGTCCGGAAACGAATGTACTTTCACATGAATGAATGGATAGATGAGATGATATTCGATATCGAATATATTAGCTAATTTTTTAGTATGTGAAATAGTTATTTGGTAATTTTAGCTCTGTTACTGACAGTGAAACGACTTACGTACATAAATTTTCTGGCAAGTATGAGTGACCAGTGAGTAAAATGATTGACGATAATGTGTGAAAATTGCGATGATATCCAAAAAGGTTATTTGGATGAACAGGAGATCATTTTCCTAATTTACCTTGAAATTACCAGTGTAATTTTGACTTCAAATTTACGCTTTACTCAAATTTAATCTAAATTACACCACAAATCGGAATATTACTTTCATACCTTATGTATGGCACGTACGTACACAGCATCCTTCAATCCGAACATGCTTGCAAAACCAGTTCCAAAATTTCCATGTGGGGGCGTTCTCGAACGAGGATTGCAGTTTTGACATTTTCGTTTGATTTATGCTAAGTACATTTTAAACTCAAGGCTGATCGCAACGTTAAGAACCGAAAAAAATTGCTTGAGTTTCTTTTCATCCCATCATCCGTTGGACCACCGATCATGGATTCATAATTTTTAGTCTTTGGAAGCGAAGTCGTCACCGATGATAGAGCACCCACGCGCGGACTGTGAAAAATTTGTTCAATGCGATGGTATTTAACTTAAAACTATTCTTATACATTTAATTGCATTACTCATTAAAATACACCCAGTTTGAGCTTGTAAGGTACATGACGACGACTACATACACTTTTATTCAGTGGAGAATTGCATGCAAAAGAGACAAAAGTTAATGTCATGTAAAGAATTTTAGCTCAACAACGACGGAAACTGATGTACCACGGTGTTTGAGTTGAGCAACAGTAGACACTCCCGCACTGAGTGGATCTAAAATCAACAGCAAATATTATTCATTTATTGAGCGTGCGAGTTCAACTGTAATATACATCGATATAAAATGATTTTAACAGTTTCGAAAATGAATTTGATGATTATATTTAGAATTAATGATTTTATTTCGAAAATGAATTTAAATCATCCCTGTTTGCCAGCCAGTTAGAGAGTTTTGACAAAGATTAGCACACAGCTAAGTTTTGCATTGCAGCGAGTGCTGCTCGGAGTGCGTATGGCCGCACACAGTTCACCCTGCGCACCCACTTCAGGTGCCTGGCATGTTGAGCTGTGACGCGCTTTGTACAGTTCTTATCCGAACTGCTATGTGGGGACTAGAGTGGGATGGCTAGAACGTTTTTATTAGAGTGGGACAACGAGAACGTTACGACAAGAGTGGGACGACGAGAACGTTGCGATTAGAGTGGGACGACGAGAACGTTACGACAAGAGTAGGGCTGTTAGTGTTGCGCCGAGTGGAACAACTAGAGTGTTGCAACTTTAATTTTAAAAAACTAGAGTGGAGAACTAGATAGGCTGATTAAGGTGTGGGATCTAAACTGAGTACGACTGGAATGGGAGTGTTGAGTGGAAATGAACAGACTTGAGGGGAGTAAATAGGGACATATGAATAGGAAAAATAGAGCATCTTCTTCTACAGTTCTGGAATGATATAATGGTGACTTTTCACCCAAGAGAAAATGTTCGTATTATATACTTCTTTGATTTTATGCCATTTTACTAGCTCAAAATTCGATGTTGTGCTTAATAAAAATTTTACTGGCTCTAAATTCGATGTTATGCTCAATAAAAAATATTAATTCCTTATTAAAAGAGGTGGTGAGGGCAAAACTTAAGTCCGTTAATTTGAGTTTTTAATTTTATTTCGAGTCAAACATTTCGAACTTGGCAATAGAGATAAAATAATTTTCTGTTATTTAGAGCTCACTGCAGAGCAGGATTGCAACAGGCATCCTCTTATGAAAATAAACACAGTTAAACCAAAATAACATTGAACTCCATATTGAAATTTCTGAAGTGAAGAAACTGTCACACACACAAGTTATCTGAAAAACTATATAACACACACAGGTTATCTGAAAACGTCAGTACATTGAGAATTCCGTGATATATAAATAAAAACGACCGCACTCAATGTCACTCAAATATCAGCGCACCTGTTACTCTCATGTAATTATTGAGCAAGCGCTTTGAAGCTTGAAGCAGAGACCGACGTACTCAAATTCTTCGTGTGGATGTTTACGTGAAATGGATTTGTGCTCACCATCATCTCGTGCACTGAAATTGTAGCCCACTGTAATTTCCAGCATCGAATTTGTACCCTACTTTCATTCTCTGCATTGGAATTTCTATCGTCCTATGGTTTTGAGTATTGTATTCGCACCCTCCTTCCATTCTATGAATTGAATTTTTATAGTTCTACCATTCCCATCATTGAATTCATACCCTACTATCATTCTGTGAAATAAATTAGTATCGTCCTATCATTCCCCCCATTTAATTTGTGCCTTACTTTTATTCGGTGAATTGAATTTTTATCGTTTTATCCTTACCATCATTGAATTCGTACCCTACTTTTATTCTGTGAATTATTTACATCGTCGTGTCATTCCCGCTCTTGCATCCGTACTTTACTGTCATTCTTGAAATAAATCCTATCATTTCAAGCATTGAATTCGTACCCTACTTTCATTTTAGGAATTGTGTTTATTTCGTCTCACGATTTTGTGCTCCTGTCCAACGGACGCGTGCAGCTTTCTGCTATCATCAGGTTCCAAAAGCCTTCCTTGGATTGGGAAGCCAAGTCGCGTTCCTGAGATACGGTTATCATGAGGCTCTCGATTGACCTAATTTGTTGACGTTTTCCCAGCGATATGAGGATAAAGAACCGCTGGGACATTTCCATGCGTTCCGTCTGCTGGCCTTAATGGCGAGACGTCGTCCAATGTTTGAAAATTGTGGCCAGTGTTCCTAAACTGGGGTGTCTTGCCTTCAAGGTCACAGCGTCAGCAACTCCCTAACGATCTGCTTACAATTTTTTTCCCCAGCAAAAAGTTAGATTACTGAGATTTATTATTGTGCTCATTAACGATGCAGTTAGCCGACTTTGCGTTGGATTCGAGATCTTATCTTGGGTTATTGAAATTCTTTTTACTTGGCATTTCGAACTTGAGTACAATCACTGCTACATGCATTTTAAGGACCTCAAAATTAAAGTACTATTAATTAAATTTGCTTCGTTTCTGGCAGTAAATTTCCTTCACGGACAGTAGCAAGATCAAAACTTTGAGTTTCAACTGCTTAAACTTATTGGGTAAGAAAAAAGGAGCAAAAACCATTTGAAAGTATGTTCAATCAACAATTATTGTATTTCTCAGAAATACGTATATCAACAACAATTGCCATCATTAAAACCATCTACCTTTAACCAACATACAAGAAAGATCTCACAGACACGAGAAAACCTCACTTTAAGGGCTTTGGCAAGTATGTGAATAATTTTGAGAGGGAAGTCTGTTCTGTAACACTCGAGAAGTGGGTCCACACACCCAGATCTTCCCCAGAGGGCGCCCACTCGAACGCCTCAGGCGGTGGGAAGTGCCATAGCTGAGAGTGGGAGCCAGTCTCAGAGAAGTGTCTTTTTTCCATCTTGAATAAAGTACACGGCCAAATATGCTATTATCACGTGTTTAATATTATTATATATGTGTAATGTTATATTGATACTATTATATGTTGAATATGTGTGAACTGCACACATATTCTTCCTATTTTTATTTTTGGTTTTGCTTACAGTTTAATTAAGCCTTTTAAATCCTTCAATACCGTTATATTAATCATCTTTAGGTAATTATGATCCAATTCCTCACTATAAACATTTAAAAAAATTATTTTACCATTCTAAACCAATTTTTTAACAGAAAAAACTCAAATTTGTAATTTTAGCCGATGTGAAATAATGAGCTACATTTTCTCTTTTTCGTATAGGAAAGAAATGTCTTTATAACCTCTGTATCAGGAATACATGCGGTTTGTACTGTGAAAATTTTTTTTTACAGCTCTTAATTGTCAAAAAAACACTCAGGCGCCTGTTGAATTATCTGCCTTCAATTAACTTAGCTTCAGTCAAAATTATCCCGTACGCTGTCAGTTATAATTATTGAATATACTATAGAGCCTTTGACAGATAATTAATATAGTTATTGATTTTACAGAATAATTAAAATGAAGTGAATTTAAATGGATTCCAACGAGGCAAGTGAGTTTACAAACGACACTCTCTTGCCATCGAGTAATAGCGAGGGAAAAATTATTCTTTAGATTAATATGCTATGATAAATCTAAAAAAGGCAAATGGGTCACCTTTAATTATTTTGTTACCACTCATTATGATTGTAATTTCATTAAGAACTACAGTAAAATGTGACTAAAGCCTCAAGCACGAAAAATACTGACTAATTTTAAACCTGTTTTCAAAAATGCTTCAAAAATAAGCTCTTGCATCATTGTCAGTTTCTGGGATAGCGTTTTGATAACACGAATGCTGAAATTTTTCATCATTTCCTGTTCTTCGAAAGATTCAGCAAAGATAGAGACTCCAGAACAAAATAGATTAAAAGTTGCAAAAAATTCCTGCAGCTGCAATTTAAGCACGATAAAAAGAAGTCCTTGGATCGTTATCAAAATGAAACTCACGAAGACCGGAGACGCAATACTGAAGACGGCTCATGCGCCAGAAGTTAAACTTTCATCTGATACTTCCGAATAAATCTCAATTTTCAAACGTTTGGTAATTTTAAAGAAATATTTTCATCTAGTTTTAATACTCGGTAATATTCAGAACAGAATCGAACAACTGAAGGTATATCGTCTACACAAACCTCGAGTATCGCTGTGCGTGTCTCGCAGCTGCCCTCGCCGCCGCTGTGCTTGTTGGCGTCAAGACAAGCCTTCTTCTGCACATTTTTTGCCTATTTTTATCATTTTTATGCACATTCAAATTTCACAATTTTTAAAAACGCCGTCAGCTGCAACTAAGAATTGGAAAAAATATCTGTTATATTGATGCGATAAACAAATCATGAGTAAAGTAAACGAGTAAATATGGATTTATTTAGCTCTGTGCAACACGAGCATGTTTGATGGAAGAGCGGGTTTGAGCAACACCAGTCACAGCGTCTGAGCAGCGCCGGGAGTAGCGCACGCGCATTGTCAGAGCAACACCAGCGTAATATTTTCAACACCAGTGCTACTGAAGGACAAAAATGCCATTTGAGGAATATATGTGCCCAGGAGCACCGGTGCCATACCGGAGTAACACTAGTGCCACGACTGAGCGACAATAGTGTCATATCGGAGCAACACCAGAGCAATGCCAAAGCCCCATCAGTGTATGCCGGAACAGCACCAGCGCTGCGAGCAACACAATTGGAGCTCATGAGCACCACCAGTGCCATACCGAAACAACACCAGTGCCATGCCAAAGCACCACCGGGACAACACCAGTGCCACGAGCAGCACCACAAGTGCCACACATGAGCAGCACCAGTGCCACGCCAAAGCAGCACCGTACCCGAGAGCAGACCGCAAGAGCGGCAGGCTGCGCTGATAAGGGTGACACGTTGATGTACGGACGCAGATAGGCAGCGGGGGCGGCAGATGCTAGGCTAGAGTGCTGCCTTGAGAGGGGAGTGTTTTATGGAAGGCAAGCTTGCGAGGGGAAAGATGGAGGGAACAAGAAAGGCTTTTCATTGAAAAACCTTAAGGGCACGATAGTTCAAATGGGTGTCTGGGACGAACAAAATGCGTGAAGCAAATTGTCGTTGTCAGACATTGAAAATGTGAAACTTCGATGAATAATTTCGAAACAGAAGCTTCTGAACAAAATCGACTTTAAAAATGAAGGTTGTAGCGTAGAGTAGTATAAGACGCTTGAAAGCAAAAGTTACTCCAATTATGAACGACATAATCGTAAAAAGCTCTGTTATTTTCCAGTCCAACTCTTCAGTGCATGAAATACTTCACGCAACAGCGGCCTGCACAGACCAATGTGAAGTAGACAACAACTAACGTTTGTCTTATCGTTTGAGAGCATGAAAGCCCTCGTTAAATGAGTAATACATGTGCAATTAAACTCAAAAGATAACGATTGAAACGAAAGCATAACTTTGATACAGCATGGTATGAGTTCAGATACACTTGTAAGAAGATTGAATATGTCAGTTCTAGCACCTAATTTCGGTATGAATAATGCAGTACGCTTTGACCGCCTGCTGTATTTCATAATTACGTGGCTTTGCTTATCCCTACCAGCGCTGTACTGCTCGAAGCAAGAGCTAAAATGTTTCAATTTTTCATATTTATTCGCTTTAACTCATCACGATTTAGAGTTCTAGTGTACTGCATTTCGAATAGAGATGCCATGAAAAGATAACTATCAAATAGATCAAAACCGTTGTTCTTGTTGAAAAAAAACATTTTCCAAGCGCGACCTCCATGGCTTTATTTTTGTATTTTATGTTACTGCTGTTGTCAAATCCAGTCTTTCGTAAAGCTCGTCGCCTCTGCAGCATATCGAACAAATTTGACAAGGGTTATCAGAACACAGTGTACACTATTGAACTGAGACTCCTCTGGGGTGATTTATAACTCGGCTACGTATGCTCACTGAAATAATACAGTTTATAATGTCATAAAAAAGACCTAACAAATCTGAGGCATGTCATGCATTGCGAAGTAGAAATCCTGAATTTACTGATCAAAAATACTTTAAAAAATCATGATTACTTTCAAATCAATCTAAATCGACGCCCCGTCACTCAAAAATATTCATGTGAAATGCATAAACTAATTCATACTTCGCGTATTTTCTTTCATTGCGCATTGCGCTGGCTGAAAGGAAATTATGACTCATTAAGTTTCTGTTTTATCTCGAATAAAATTGTAAATATATCTTCAAATTCCCCAAATCATACTATAAAAATGGTAAAATCAAATATCACTTCTAATCGTGATCGTGTGGGAAGATTGGTCATTAAATTATGAATAAAATGTCGTCTAATATAGCAGAAATAAGAAGTTAAATACGAGGTCTTAGAGACTAGGTGAATGGTGACTTACGCCGCCTCTATATCTAAATGTTTACGTGGCACATTCTCGTAATCAAACTTGGATGATAATACAGCTCATGAAACATAAAAAATATATTTGTTAAAACATTACATTGGCTTAAGTAGGAAAATAGTGCAAGTGAGGCAACGGTTTAAGCGAAACCTTGGTATAGCCAAAGTATGGGTACAAACATGGTAATGGTAGACACGAAAGAATAGAGTAAATGTGGCAGTGATGCATGCAAAATTAGGATGCAAAGAAGATAATTGGGGGAATAAAATAATAGTGTAAAAAGTATTACGATATGAATGGACATGAAATACAATAACCAAAGTAAGGGATAATAGAAGATAATGATGTAAACAAGGTTTTGTTATGAATGGGAGAATTGTAATTAAAAGAAAATAATGCGGCCCATTTGGAGCTGGAAAGAATTTTAAACCAAAGCATCCTAATTATTTACATCGTGCATTGGATTTCGAAGTGCGATATCCTATAGAAATTCGAATAATTAGAAAGAGCCGGATATTTATTTTTATCTATCGACAGTGTACTATTTTTTAATGTTACTATTTATTACAGGACTTCAGTGTTCGATATCCGCGGAAAATATTCGAAGGATCTTCATTTTTAAATACCAATTTGAAATTATTGGTGTTTTTATAACTATTTAACGGTTGAATTTTTCTGCATAGTATAGTTTGTGGCAGGAGTTGTGTGATGTGTTTGGCGTCACTGAAACTGAGATTGTGTAAATTAAGTGTCATGAATATAACCGATTATTTCAGAGCACTGTACAATTTATGTAAAATTGTCTGCTAATTCTTGAAGTTTATGAACATTTCTGGATAGTCAAAAACATGTTTGAATTTTAACTAACATTTATTGCATATTTCTTAGCCCGCTTGTATTGAAAATGCTGTTTAAATTAGCACTTGAAGTCCTGTTGTAGAATTATAAAATTCGTCGTCTTTCAAAGCTGTTCAGACTTCTAACTTTTGCTAAACTTTGCTTCTGTCTCAACACGTTATCGCTCAACACGTTAGATCCTTAAATTTTTTTAATATTTTACTTTTTTGTTTGTATGAACGATCCTGTGCATAGCCTTAAAGGAGACCGTAACCATAACGTGTTGAGACAGAAGCAAAGTTTAGCAAAAATTAGAAGTCTGAACAGCTTTGAAAGACGAATAATTTTATAATTCAACAACAGGACTTCAAATGCTAATTTAAATAGCATTTTCAATACGATTTAAATGATAAGCTGAGGTGACATCACATTTTTAAAAATTCACTTTGCATACTTGACTAACCGAAAATTTTCCCTACTTTTCAGTTTCCATCTTTAATTTAAATTATAAAAGTTCTACAATGTCTAAACGTGGCACAAAAGTCACACGATAACCAACTTCAGAATAAGAGTTGTACTAAACATAGATTGGAATATGCTGAACGTGATCCCCGAATAAGCAACGAATGCACGAACTTTCTGAAATTTGAAGCATTCATAAGTGAGTCAAATAAGCTAAATTCAATAATTTTGAAATGAATTACGAAGGCAATTAACGCAAATAAGTGTAATTTTAAAATTATTAGCTCGATTATTGAGAATTCCAAGCGCAGAAAATGCTTGGCAGATGCAGGTACTGAATTATGGCAATCAAATACCGTAGAGTTTCTGCGTTTTGCTGGCGCGCGCAGAGAGCGGGTTGCGACCGTCTAGCAATCATTACTCGTACAGCTAGATTCATTCCAAGTCTGTAATTAACTATACATGCTTGTAAATTTGAGCAAGAAATCTAGTGGATGATAATTTGTGCACAATATTTGACATAAGGTTGATATGAATAGTGAACTGCATCGCATTTAAAAGTATGTTCTAACGGATGGGTGCATCTTACAGCACTTTTGCCAATAATTAAGCCATCCGTCGACTGCCGTTATAAATTGCTTTAGCGCAGCCAAGAAAGAGGATTGCGGCCAAGGGCAACTCAATGAAAGCTTAATGACAATCTTGTGACATATTGGTGAAAATTGTTAAAATAACGGACGTCTTGGTAGTGAAGTTTCCATTTTTTCAATTTTGGGATCAGCAAAGACAATTTCAATTTTTTTGATCAAAACAGCTAATCTAGCCGAAAGCTTGGGTCAAAAAAATTGAAATTGTCTTTGCTGATCCCAAAATTGAAAAAATGGAAGTATTGGCGACAGTTACTCTGCCTATACCAATTTCCCGTGTGCGCTTTTTTATTTTTATTTAAATCTTGAAAATTCCAATTTTTTTTGCTCTATAGGGCTATCATCTTAGGAATAACTATGTAAGAGGAGTGACTTGCGACCAGAATTATGTGACTGCTGCATATAGCTTGCACCTAGCGATTAATGGATGTAGTCGCTAGAAACTCAGGAGTATATATATGTCACTTTCATTTTGGCCAGTGTGACCTCTTCTCCGATCACATTCTTAATAGGAAACGTTTTATTTTCAGATGTTCCATTAGTTTTTTTAGAATATTGTAATTGATAAGCTCGTTGACAGGTGAGAAAAACTTTGCACGAACTTTTAAACTTGTCTGTGGCTATTCTTGATACACGATTTTTTGATGAGAATACTCGTCGTACTCTAGAAAGATAAATAAAGTGAAGACGTGTCAACTCAGCCTCGCCGGGCAATAATTTAATTTGAGTGACAGACACTATCTCATGAAGGAGTAAGGCTAAAGCTCGAAAAGAAGACATTTTATTAACTTCAAAAATGTTTTCAAAATATTGCGCGCACGAGGAGGGCGGCCACATCTGTTTGTTATGCTCCATTGCAAATTTCGTAAGCGTCTCTCAGGAGTTGCTAGCTCGTGAAAATAATCAGTGGCAGTAAATTATCCTCTTAGTAATCTTCAAGAATTTCAAGCACGTGAGCAGCCCTCTCTCGTAGCATATTTGTGAGAGCTAAAAATTGAGAAATTCACCTTCATATGAAGTAATAGTTTCAGTTCAGGATTGACTGAGAGAATGTAATAAACAGTATTTTCTATATTTAAACATAACAAAACTCAAACTATTTAATGAATTCCTTCCCATTCTGGAGTAATATTTTATTTGAGCTCATTTTGATATTTCTATTAACAAACTTAACATTAACATGCATATATCTATTACAAAATAATAGGAATAGAAATTAGGGAAGAGTTCTTCCATAAATGATAGTGGTCACTCATCAGCCGCAGACAAATGAGTCACTTTGACACTCTAATGTATGGGGCGCTGTGCCCATAGAAAGCGTGTCACCTAAATGCTAATCTAACTCACCGTGTCAGATGCGAGCTATTTTACGAACAATAACCCTGAAGCATTGAGTTAATACCATAAACGTAATTTTATAAAAATCTCACTCATTGAATGGACAATTAATATATGTTTCTCACCATTAAAGATAGGGTACAGTTTCGTAGTTAAAAAAAGTCATGGAGGAAAAATATATGATTCCAGCGTGCACAAATCGTGTCATTGAGTCCCCGAAGCGTATACATCCCGAAGACACCGAGACGAAAGGGCGCCTCTATTTATTCGTCTCGTCGCGTACTTAAGTATATTGTTAACCATTCGGCGACAATATGATGAGCTTCTCGCATGCACTGCCCTATTAAATTTGTGTAAGGGATTCAACATAAGAGTCCATACTATTAGAGTTCTTTGTGCTTTAGCTTTTTTAAAACTGATTTGTCTTATGTTACCAAATGATACCTCACGTGCCCAAAAGGAAAAACGAAATTTTAATCATTTGATGTGGCTTCAAAGTATTGTACGTTAGACAGGCGTTGGTACATGCTCGACTTTTTGATAGATTGAGTAAGAAGGACAGAGGTATATTTCTTCGAGTGCGCTATACCCTGCATGCTACGTGTACATCCAACGCATATTCCTACAAGTTTGATTTTACACTGGTCATATTAGGTTTATTTTCTTTTTTTCTTGAGAACGATCATCTCGAGGGAATATTTACCGTTAATAATTTTGATGAATAATGTTCTTTCTTTAAAATTTTGCGAAAGATGTCTTTCCAGTTTGAAATTCGTACTGGCTTTGTGCACCCTAAGCAAGTTTGAAGATATACTGTCAATCAAAAACGTAGAAATTTCCTTCCATATGGTACCACGATTACTGACCTAAAATCAAAGAAATTTTCCCGTGGACGGCTAAGATAACAAATAGTCCATGAATATTAGACATAAAGTTCATAACGAGCATCACATATTGTCTGTGACATATTTCCCAAAAATTATTTGGCTTTTGAAACAGTACAGGTGCAAGATTGTAATATTTAAACGAATTCCACGATTCAGATACTTTAGACTTCTCGATACATGCCATTTGTATGTGGTAATTTTAGAGACGAGATACAAATAAGCTGCGGCGACTCTACAAGTTTTTCTGTGTACAGCAACTTCATTTTATACACAAGTCACAAAAAGTTTCTTGGTTTTTTTAGTAGTTTAGCGCACTTAAGTAGAGTAATTTTATCTTAGGTAGGTATTTTAACTAATATGTTAATGTTAGCAGCTTGAATAGTAATGCTGGAGCGCATCAAAGCTCTGAAAATCAGAGCTATATATGGAAAGTCGCCTGCCCACGTCCCGAGACAAAAGCCTTCTGTTGTCCAGTGATCCAGTTAGACTAATGCCCTTCAAATGGCACTCGCCTTTTAGCGTAACATCTACGTCCTGGAACTCTAACCCTAACGAGACGACTCTAGAGCGTTGGGTAAGACGTCATCATGTAGATTTACACTGAACACTCAATTATCTTTATAAATGAATTACAGAAAACGAAAATAAACACGACAAAGAATATTTATATTTTATCTCGGCTTCAAACGCCAGCAAATTTGCGTCAGATCAACTATTCACGTCGTTTGTGCTATCTCTATGGCATGCAATTTTTAGGAAATTATAGTTATCCGATTGTACCATTGAATCGAAAATGAAGAAGTCTTGTGTCACAATTGTCCATATGACCATTCCACCTCATTAAATTAATTGCGATCATGCTTAATCATAGATCCAACAGTTTTTAAAAATTTCCCAACACCTACAACATGTGTTTGTAACCTGTACTTAGAACATTAGAATATGTATGCCCGATGCTACCGCAACGCTTGTACAATACGATAAACTCTTCAGCAAGAAATGGGCAGCAAGAAATTCATAAAAGTTCACACCAAGAGTAGTCGACTCCTCTACTCTTTAATTATGTACCCGTGTATTTCTAGAGGTAAAAATGACCAAGTCATTTTCAAATTAGAGTTATGATTCGTTGGTGAAACTCTTTAAATAAACTTTCACATGGCGCATTTCTCTCCTATGTTCAATTCGTTCGTTTTGGATTAATGTTTCTTTTGATTGGTTTTGTTTATCATTATAATTATAATTCAAGAACAAAAATTTGAAGTCCTTATGTTGAGTTAAGACGTCTATAGTTGATCGAGTTAGAGTAAGGTGAACAAACCAAGCAACTCACCAACCACGTGTAGTAATATTGAGTAACTTCAATTGCTATGATTTAGAGTCGTACATAGGTGTCAAGTTTCTACTCCAGCATACTTAAGTCATCATGGAAAATTCCAGCGTGAAAATGACAATGAGCTCCAAGTGCAGCGACCTCAGGTGAGCTCGAATTCAGCACAAGGTGGTGTGGTTGCATTGGACCAGGATTTTGTGTATTTAAATTCCCCGAATTTAAAAATCAGTGATAAGATGGAACGAGGTACAAACTTTGAGACACAATTGCAGAACGTTAGACATATAGGGGGCTATGAACTCGGTACTGCCCAGTGGGGAACGAAGCTCCCCAGTCTAACTTCTTCGCCGCTACATCTACAATTTTGGCCGCGCTATGCCGAAACTATTTACGATAGGACGGCTAATATCTTAGCTGCCCCGCTGAAAAAATTAAACTAGATTTTTCCAAGTTGTGATGACTTAAATTTGAGTGAAATTACGTTTGTTGTTGTGCTGAGCTTTATTTTTTGCATATTACTGTCCTGGCATATAATTAGAAGTTTACTTCTAAGCTTAAGGGGAATAACGACGTTTCTTCAATCCTTTATATAATCATGAAGAGCTTAATATCCGTGCGATGGAAAACGAAAATGATACAGAGGATGCAATGAAATCATGTCTCTGTGTGTGTGTATGTGCGTGTGTGTGTGTGTGTGTGAGTGTGTGTGTGTGTGTGTGTGTGTGTGTGAGTGTGCGTGTGTGTGTGTGTGAGTGTGTATGCGTGTGTGAGACGACAGTCATTTTCTTTCTTTAAATTTCCATTTACAAATTTTTATCAGGCGCTTGCAAATGAGGACCACAATTGCTAATAAATCAGAATGTAATGAGTGTTCGTTTGACTAATGTACAGCTTGGAGTAAATAAGTGTTCTTTTATTTGTAAGTTGTTTCATTTAGTATACTGTGTTCGCTTGAAAATTTAACTCACTTCTTTTTTTAAATACTCCGACTGTTCCGTACTGAGATAAATGTCTAATAAAAGCCACAGTCTGAATTGAAGGAAAGGAACGGTGAGTTCACTAGAATGATTAAACAAATCTCACGAGAAGGATTTCATCAGAAAGATCAAACAAATTTCACAAGAAAAATCAAACAAATTCCCCCGAGATAAAACAAATTCCACTGGAAATAATAATTTTTTTCCTTATTGGGCGCGTTGAGGTGACGCGGAAAACCAAGTTAACAAGAACTAATGCATCAACCAAATTTTACCAGAAAAACTAAAATTCCACTAGAAAGCTCAAAAAGTTACGCAGGAAAGAAAAAAATTATTCGCAGGAAAGATAAAAAAAAAACACCATAAAGATAAAACAAATATCACTAGAATGATCTTTACAAATAAAGAGCCCAGCGTGAAAGACTGCTCAGGAATTTTGTGTGAAGGCGCTATAGGTAATGCGGAGTCGCGGCCGCGTGTTTTAGCGCGGCCGGGCAGTTCAATACAGCAGAGCTACGCCTAGACCACTAAGTGCAAATGCTTGTCAAGCGTCCTATCCAGCCAAGAGTGATAGACGATTGCTGGATGCTGGACAGATAAAGTCAGACACACAGACTCCCCCTGTCTCCCGCCACCTCCTGTCTGTCGTCGTGTGCGTCCGTCATTCTGCAGCACTCAACACGAGACGGGCAGGTGACTGAGGTGACAGTTGACAGGGCAGTCGAGGAGACAGGACTGGGGAGACAGTCGGGTGTACGGGCGCGTTGAGGTGACGCGGAAAACCGAGTTTAACAAGAACTAATGCATTCGATTAGTGAGGGTGTGATGTAAGTGGCGACATTCGAGATGGTATACTGGGTACGCAAGTCGTATTCATCACTGTTTCGGAATTTGAGAGGCATATGTGATGACGCTCGAGATGGTATAGTGGATACAAAAGGCGTATTGATCACTGTTTTGGAATTTTAGAGTGATAGAAGGGAAAAATGATGACGCTCGAGATGGTATACCATGGGAACAAAAGTCGTATTGATCACTGTTTTGGAAATTTAGTGTGATAGAAGTGAAAAATGATAACGCTCGAAATGGCATACAGGATACAAAAGTCGTATTGATCACTGTTTCGGAATTTGAGAGACATAAGTGATGTCGCTCGAGATGGTATACTGGATACAAAAGTCGTATTGAATAATATTTCGGAATTTCAAGTTAATGCTGCGTACTATATAGGTACCGAACCATGGTTAGAGATGGTTGTTACACACAAGAATCAGCTAGCCAAATTTAGGCATGGATGGCACGCACGATTGCAGCCTATTTATTTGAAGGCTGAGTTAGACGTAGATGGTGTATACGAAATTTCAGTGTTTCTAAATGTTTTGAAAACTATTTTTTGAAACTAATTTCATCTCTTATTATCTTGAATGAAACCATTTTCCGTATTGAGGAAATAGTGAGTTTTCCTGCAGAAGACGTCCTCTTTGACTCGTGTTTTAATGGTCTTAATTATAGTCATGCAAATATGACAATGATTTCAAGAGATTGCGTTCAAAGTAACTGCATATTAAATACTACAGACATTAAGATAGCAAGACTGAATAAAATACAACTCATTTGCTAGCAATCACTAGAATATTTATTCTGTGTGTTTAAAGATTGTTGGTGGGAGGCTGGAAAGACAAAACACATTAACACACACTTGCACAAAATACACACACAACACGCACGCCACTCGTACGTCTGTTTAAATCCACGTATGATATCATCCAACTTGCCGCAGATGCTCATGATTTTTTAAAGTATTCTAGATGTTCATGGCAGGTGGAAACTAAAAAGAAGTGCACATAATTTAACAGAACTTTGGTCGATGAAAATCAATGTTTCGAATGAATTTATGTCATTTCGTGATGTACCTCGAGCTTCACTCAGTAATTCAGCTGTGATTGAAATGTTTGAAGAAAATAAAGTGGTGAGTTTAAACATTTTTTCTTGAACGTTCTAATGACGGTCAAGTTTGACGAATGATATAGATACTCATTAAGTCTGAAAATGCATCATTACTGACTAATTTGTTTGCATGCAGACTTTTCAAAAACAAGTGAAACACGTGTGTAAAATTTCACGTACATTGAAAAATTGGCTGATTAGGATGAACCAAATTTGAATTCGATAAAAATTCACGCTAACAAAGAACGTTTTACAAATTACCTGCAGAAAACGAATCTTTTGCAACAAATGTCAAGGCAGCAGAGTTGGTGTTAAGAGAGCACAAAACGAGTACGAAATGAACTGAGTACAAAATGAAGCTTAATGACATTGGCTCGCCAAATCGACAAATCTACTTGACATTCATCCTAAAATACTCTTGCGCAGCAGTGTTACGCTGATAAGTATCGTGCATGCGGCCATTAGTAAAATATTGTAATGAAGTTGTGGTAAAACTCAGTATAGTAGGTACACTCACTATCATTCACTATCGTAGATGCATAGTATTGCAGATGCACTCAGTTTCGTAAACGTAACCAGAAAACATGTAATATGTAAAATATGTAACAGTAACCAGAATCGTAGCAATGTTCCATATTGTAGTTACGCTCCATATCGTAGATACACTCAGTATCGCAGGTAAACTCCATATCGTAAACTCAGTATCGTAGATGTCGCGCTGGTTGCTATATAGCAACACCACAACGATAACTACAGTGCAAATTTACATGTGAGTATACCAGGGCGAATAAAACAAAGCTGCTCGCGAAAAGTTTGATAAAAGACGTGGCTTTACAAACACGAAAAATTGAACCAAGATAATCATCAAATAATTGCCCGCAAATGATTGCTAAGTGAACGCAGAACATTTGTTTCTTACGCAATGTTCTGCAACAATAACATTATTGGAAAGAAAAACTTTGTTCCGCAATAATTTTGTTCCCTTGCATGCAGGGACTATTTATAGTACGTGAAAAAATCATCGTGTAGTTTTTAAGAACATTTTCCTCAAAAAAAGCTGACCTTTGAGAACACCAAACTTTCAAGGATTTGAAGTTCGATTTTGAAATTTGAAGTTCGATTTTGTTTTTGTTGTAACTTTAACAAATCCCTCTGTGTGTGTGTGTGTGTGTGTGTGTGTGCGCACGAGTGTAGGATGCTTGTGCTCTATAATGCATATAGACAGTGAGATTTACAAAAAGAAAACCGATCGTCTCTTTATAAGCTTACGAGTCTCTATCTTCGATATAATAGCTGCGAAATTAAACACCAGGATATTCTTGCGATGCTGTTGGTGATAAAAGCTATTATTTTAGGTGACAATTTTCAAATAATTTCCTGAATATTTGCACGAGTACGCCTCAAAGAATGAGAAGGTGTTCATTTTGTACGATGCGACGCTGTTTCAGAACCAGGGCTATCACAAGGCAGTTCGACTGAATAGTGGCAGTAAAATGTCCTAGTAGTAGTTGATCATAATTAAAGTCTTATTCAATGAACATGCTGTTTTAATTATGTGCGTTGCATCTTAATCACTGTGAAGGAAAGTCCTACTGGGTAGCTACACATTCTCAAAAATATATTTTCAGAGAATTCACGCTCATAAGGCTGCTTAATGACCGTTTCTGTGATACGAGTTTCACCATCGCACAAGCATAAGAATATTTTAACCACGGGTACCATTAGGACGGATATATTTGCTCGTCATTCACATCTGGAAGAATTACTCAAGGAAAATATAGAATCCCGTCATTTTTCCCGGGCCGTGTACACTACATAGTATCCCAGCAATGATGGGGTCCGTTAAAGCAGGCAGCAGTGGTGCGCGGGGTCCCGACTAGTGCGCGCTAGCGAGATCCGCCCTGCTCGTTATCGCGGCCCGATAAGGCGGAGGCATTACAGCAGAGCGCGGCGCGCGCACCGCCCCTCTTCAATCAATGAGAGCCCGGCACGTTACCTGCAGCAGCCATGCTCGGCATCTCACACGCACGCTGCTCGTTCTTCTTTTATACTTCATTTCCTGTGGTCGTTCGGCTAGAACTTTTCATGGCTATCTCACTACGACTTTTCTTGTTATCAGTTTAGTTTGTGAGAGTTCTTCCACGGTGCTTCTTTTTGGCTTCGTCTTCTTTTTTTTCATTCTGTGGCTGCGCTGCGCTTACTCTTTTTCTGCACATCTTTTACTGTGCTCGTTCGGCTGAGAACTTTTCATGACTATCTCACAACGACTTTTCTTGTTATCAGTTTAGTTTGTGAGAGTTATTCCACGGTGCTTCCTTTTCGCTTCGCCTTCTTTTTTACATCGCTCTCACATTCACATTCCGTGACTGCGCGGCGCTCACTCTTCTTGTGTACTTCTTTTCCTGTGCTTATTCGGCTAAGAACTTTTCATGGTTATCATCCAACGACTTTTCTTATTATCAGTTCTATCCGAGAGTTGTTCTTTTTGCTTCGCCTTCCATTGCTGTACTTTGATGCGTATCCAGGCTACAGGGTGAAGTTCAGCGAGCTTGACAAATTCCAGTACAAAACACGGGCTGCTTTTTACCTCACGCACGGGCTCACGACCCCACGGTAATCAATAAACAACACCACACAGGCGATCTGTTGTGAACCACCAACTTGCGGTTCTCGCTCGGCTGTGACGGCTGTGACGCTGTTTACGTGATAGGGAACAGCTCCAGGCCATAAACTGTTATTTTTCAAATAGGTTACGGGAGATTCAGGACAATGACCTGCAAAAAACCTTCTCTCCTTGAAGGTTGAACTTGCAGTGTACATAACACAGGATTCCGTGTGAATGATCACTGTTAAATTTCAGTTGATTTAATTCCCGTAGGAAATATTCATGAAAAATTGCTGCAATGTAGACTTGGGATTTAATTCGAAAATTCGGACCAAGGAGTCTTACAATAATTTAGTCAAGTGTCCCCAGCAATGATAAAGTCGTACTTTGCAAGTTGCTAAATTTTTGTGTTCAATTTCACTTGTCGAGGAGAAAAAAGAGAGAAAATGGATTTCTGCCGAGCTGAGTTTCTGAGAATATTCCCTCAATTAAAGTATGCCAGCAAAGAGCAAATATTTTATTATTTTTAATTTAATTTTAAGGAGATATGAAATTTTTCACATCCAATGGGCAGTATTCAAAGCGCCGTTGCATGTATAAGCAGCCTGATGAATTAACTAGAGGAAATTCACCTGGGTTTTTTATCTGAGAAACACGACTCGCAAAAAAATTCCATAGTGTTACGTGTTTGACTGTTGCCACTGACTCGCAGTATAGAAACTGATGCCGGAAACGTTACGGAATACGTGTTTGAAAATAACGGTTGTATTGTTACTATATCTTTATTTATAGTTTCAGGGGAAAAGGCATGTAACATTTAACGAATCTTGAAGCTTTGAACTGCAGATTTCAGCTCACATGTCAATGTTATGGACACTAGTCCACCCCCTATATTTGAAATAAGAAATTAAGAAGGCGAAAGGAAAGAAAGGCCTTGAGTATTAAATAAAAAATACAATCTCTCGAGAGTTGATGAGGCCGCGTGAACACGGCCCGTCAAAATATATAGGACTGGAGCTTGTATTACAGATACGCTCATCGCACACTGCAGGCTGGCTTCGGACAGACAGAGAGACGGACGGACGGACGGACGCGGCTCTTATTATAGTGTAGATTGAACGGTTACTTTCTTACTCAAGTCAACAGACTTTAAAGCAACATCCACTGAAAAATTGTAATCTAACGATGTACAGCGGGCCTAGAACGGTGACTTAATTTGAACTCAAGTTTGAACCAACTATTAAAGCCGATTCAAGGAACCACTTTGCGCAGACAACATCAAACATCGAAGGATTGATGTTTTCTTAAACGTTTTCTTGCAACATTCTAGCGCGTTGTCTCGACTTAACGGAATCCAGTCGCTTGTTTAGCCATCCTTCTCGTGCTCATAAAATTTCCTCTGCCCCATACGAGACGCTCGTGTTCAGTTCACATTCTTGCTTTGATAGTCAACGTACGTACGACCACAGCCACAAGCTCTTTGGATTACTAACGTTGAAAAATTTCCTTGAAGAAACGGATGAATCTGTTGATTTTTGTGCAAATAAATTTACTCAGGGTGTAGCAATTGAATGTTCACTTACATTGGTCATGTCGATGCACGAGGTGTGCATTTTATTGGAAAATTAAGTTTCATTATTTTAATAAGTAAAGAAGTGGGAATTAATAATTTGTTACGAGAATGAGGTTTAGTGATATTAGAATGTCATGTAAGCATTAAAATCGTATTACTGTGTTTAAAAATCAAATCAAAATTACATTCAAGCCTCGAATTCAGACTTGCTGAAATGTTGATTAATGAACTAGAAAAAACAGCTGAAGAAACTGAAAACTTTCCAGGCGTACCAACTACCAACAGCTCATGCATGATTCTTAAAATAATATCGTTGAAAATATTCCCATAGTTAAGTTTCAAGACATTCACATCAATTTAAATTCCTATTAAATCCTTCACTCAACATTTACTAAATTAAAGACATTTACGTTACCATTACGAATAATTCATGCTAAGTTCAATTAAAGACATTCCACCAAATTCCAACGGTAGTTACATTCTAACATTTCAAAACATACCAGCATTTATATATAGAATCAATCATACCAAGTTACAACGCATTCTCACCAATATCGATGAGTATTCTCACTTAAATATTACAAAACATACTAGGATTTGAAATGGTTCTAGCTAAATTGAACAGCATGCCCATTAATAAATATCCCTAGGTATTCACACTTTAACATTTCGAAACGTGCTAGCATTTGAATAATTCTCGCTAAATTCCACAGCACGCTCACTAATATCCCAAAGTTTCATATTTTAACATTTCAAAACATGCTAGCATTTGAAATAAATCCTTCTTAATATATCCGCACTTCGACGCATTTCAAGCAGCAACCCAAAAAATTTCACGCACTTCAAGTAGCAATTTAACAAATTTCAGTGCACGCTACTGCACGTACCGTTCAACATAGGAGCAGCTGGCCACGTTTTTACGCACAATAGCGCCTAATGTCTTCATCAGTTGAACAGAAGCGTTTCATAGCATCTAAACCGCAACTATCTCTCTTTGGCAGCGAAAATTAACGCCCTCAAAAAAGCACTTTCATGTCACATCGTCGCTAGCTTTATGAGCCTCTCATGCGCCGCCAACTTTAAGCGCTGCTTTTCTTGCATGAAGTCGATTTGGTGAGCTCTTTTTGTGCACGCAGTGCCATTTGGGCCAGTTTTTGTGCTCCTGATCCTAGTTGTGTTCTGCACAAACAATTCTATTTGTGCTCCAGTTCATACGCAGTGTTAGTTTTACGAGAAAAATAACGACGCTGCGACACTTGAAGCATTGTAGTGGTGTAGAAGCGCTTACGTTTTTGGAAGTTATTTGGTTTTCTAGGAGAATAAATATCTTTTGCTGGTTGGTTTTACTAGAAAGAAAAAGATATAGTATACTTTAATATGGTGTAAAAATGTTCATTTTAGGAAGTTATTTGTTTTTTCTCGGAAAATAAATATCCTTTACTCGTTGATTTTACTAAGTAAATAACGATACTCGAAGTACAGTAATGCTGTAGAAACGTTCACATTTTTCGGAAGCTTTCTCGAAGAGCACGAACTTTCGTCAGGATTGTTTAATGTCATTCTGTAGAAGATAATGAGATATCTGGTACCATGTTATATTACATTAGTGAAATATTGCTCTAAACTATGATATATTAATTTGCCCTCATAAGACAATCATGCTTCTATTAAATCTTTCTAACTAGTACAAAGAAAGAAATGAATTAGTATTGTATATAAATTTAGCATCATGAGAACATATGTTACCATATGTTCTCATATAGTAACATTTTATCATTTTTTATCCGCACATGTGATATAAGATCCTTTCCATAACCTTCTCTAGACAACTTAGTCAACTCCACTTCACTAACGGCTGTGGTGATGCCTCAGTATTTGTTTAACTGAGTTAATGTATATCAGAAAGGGACTTTTTGCCCAAGCAATCTAAATTTACAATTTTTGAAACATACAGCTCATATATGTTTGAGCGACACTTATCAAAGCAATCGAGCGCGAATGGTTCATCATAAATCTTTTGGAGGAACAATAGCAAACTAACAGCCAGCATTCAGTCCAAAAATGAGGAAAGACTGTACCGAACTTGATTAGTAATATTCATGCATGTTGAAATTGGCCGAAATTCTGGTAAATTTCAACCACAAAGTTAAATTAGAGAGCGTCTGGTTGTCTCTTGTCAGAGAAATGGTCGTTCACATGGAGGAATTTTTGAAGAAAACAATTTTTCTATTTTCGAATTTTCAAGAGGCACGTATAGCGGCGTAGACCTCACAGCATGTATAATTCAGAGCTCATGACTGGATCGTTGAAGTGTCACGAATAATCGAAATCACACTCGCAAGAGCTCAATGAGCCACAGTTAATAGCAGGAACTCGGTAGCCAAGGAAACGAACCCTCGCTACTTAACATCATCAATTCATAAAATGGCAAGTCGATCGGCCCTCACCGCACCCCCCATGTCTCGACCCTGGTGACATCTTTGTTAGAGGTATACAGTAGCTGCCGAACTTGCTGTGTCCCCGATAGGTCAGATACCTGGTGGGTCATGTGGGTACCTCGTATATCTCCTGGAATTTGTTAGGTAGGTAGGTAGGTTGGGTGGTAGGTGGGTATGGTTCCTCACAGCTCTTTGGAAGTTCCGTATATATCAGTGACAAACAACAGATCAGACTTATAGTGTCACATCCTTGTCATTGATATGTTAGTTCCTTAGCTCTAGAGGTATAGGTCAATACGATAGGCACCTATCAGCGCTTTGTTAGGTAGGTGTAAGGAGGTATGGGTATACCAGTAGGTAGCTATAGGCACATAAGCAGGGAGGTAGGCGTAGGTTGATCAGTAGGTGTGACAGCTACATACTTGTACTAGAGAATGCACAACTGTGGCTAACATTCATATACGACCATGATACTAGGTAAGAGTGTTAGGTATATAAATAAATAGGTAGGCACAGTTAAATCAGTAGCTACGTCAGTTATAGAAGAATGCACAACTGTGACTAACACTCAGATAGGACCATGACACTCGGTAAGGTAGCTCCATAGATAAAATAGGTAGGTGCAGGTAGGTAAGTAGATAGGTCAGGTACATAATAGAAGAATGCACAACTGGAACATTCATAGACGACCATACCCCTAGGTACATTTGACGTGCCCCACATTCCCACCCTGACGCATGAAGTTCCCCCCACCGACCCCTGGGAAGGCCCCATTTTGCGCGGCCTGAGGAGGTGGTCCAACCATGGCGGTGGCTGCACGCACGTCTGATCAATAGCCTCCCGTGCTCCCTCCCGCACCGCCGCTTGGCCTCACACACACTTCCACTTTGTCTTCCCCCGTTCACCTACATGGCCTTACCACACTCCACATGCACGCACACAATTGGCCTCATCCACATATTCCCTCGGTCTTCCCATACTCGCCTACATGGCCTTCCCACACACCACAAAGACTTCACACAAATACACACACACACAAGCACAAGCACAAAGGCGCCTTATATATATACACACACACATACGCCATATACACGCACACACACACACACACATATCACACACACACCATTTAATCTCAACGCCAGCAGCCCTGTCCATGCTTCCTTCGAGGGTGAGGTCGCTGCATGTGTGTTGATGTGGCGCAAGGTTCCCTGTTACGTAGGCTTTTGGTGAAGTTTTCAAAGTGGTATTCACGACATTGAAATATGTAACAAATGTTGTTCACTTGAAGATGTGGCTTCTATTTTGAATGCATTATATGCGCATAATATTTCACTCCGAGTGATCTTTTCAGTTTAATTTTAGAGTCTCAAAACCATAGCATGCTTTGACCAAAATGTTCGGCGAATGCATCGAAAATTGGACCCGGATAAGTTTTGAATATTCATTTGGGGGAAATGAAATCCACTCTTCACCATCAAGGCAAGCCGTCAGGGCTTGAAAATTTGAAGAGACTTCTAAGCAAAGCTATGTAAAAAAACTCTTTAACAAAGCTATACGATGACATTTTTAAGCAAAAGCAAATGAGTAAAATTTCAGTTAAGACTTCAAATACGATGAAATCATCAAAACCCATCAACTTCCAGAATCTTGTTTTTATTTAAACAGAGGAAACGTAAGGGTTTTAGGATTTAAAAAAAATAAAGTTTAAAAACAGTTTAACCACTTTAAAAACAGTAATCTCATTTCGATTGCTAAATAGCTTCGAAAATTGAGCATAATGTTAATAGTTGTGTAGAAAAATCTCTGTATATAACAAAGGGCCAAAAATTCATTTCTTCACAATGTGTAAACTATTTCTGAGGACGTTTATGTATCGAATAAAAGAGCAAAGCATCACTACGAATACATCAAGGCAACACCAGGCTCTTGTCAAGGCAACATAACGTTTACATCAAGGTAACACCAAATTTACATCAAAGCAACACTAGGTTTACATCAAGGCAACATAACGATTACATCAAGGTAACACCAGGTTTACATCAAAGCAACACCAGGTTTACATCAAGGCAACGCCAGTCTCGCATCAAAGCATGACCAGATTTACATCAAGGCAATACCAGACTTTTCATCAAGGTAACACCAAGTGGTGCATAAATACTGCAGCCGCGGACCGCGCAACAATTGGCCATGCTCGAGCTCGTGTTGCGCACGTGCCGGTGTTGCGCACGTGCAACGCAGGAGTGACGCTACTGCATGCATCACGCATCAGTTGCGTTGTAAACTTACATTCATCAGCGATGCACGTGGTCTGTATCAGTGACATACGAGCTTACATCGGCATCGGTATCCATCAGAGATGTACGAAGTTTGCATCAATGATGCACAGGATCAAATTATGAAGAATATACAAGACCCATCAGTGATGTCCGCGGGCAGCATCAATGATGTGGACAGCATACCCCAATGACGTACAAGATTTTCGTCTATTTCAGTTGATGTTTTCGTTAGTTTGATGGTTCAGTTTCGCCAATTTTGCCAGCTTCGTCAGTTCGACAGTCCAGTTTCGTCAACTTCGTCAGTTAGACAGTTCAGTTTCGCCAGCTTCGTCAGTTAATTATACAGTTCAGTTTCGTCAACTTCGTCAGTTAGACAGTTCAGTTTCGCCAGCTTCGTCAGTTAGACAGTTCAGTTTCGACAATTCCATCAATTTCGTCAGTTAGACAGTTCAGTTTCGTCAATTTCGTCAGCTAGACATTCCAGTCTAACTTTTTTCACCGCGCCAGCTATGATTTTAGCCTCACACGTGTAGCCTCTGAGTTGGGCGGCTAAAATTACAAATGTAGCTGCGCAAAATTTAGACTAAGAAGATTTTCATCGGAGACTCATGAGATGCAGAGCTTCAGAGCGCACCATGACCAGGTGTGGCGCAAAAATAATTTGCAAGAGCTACGACATGTCCATGCATGCGTGACTGTCGAAGGCTCCTTGATTTCTTAATACCGATATCGCTTGACTGAAAATTGTGATTAAAAATACTCAATGAATAATTCAAGGGAAACTCATCCGAACTACGGCACAATTTGTGCATGGCATGTGATTAAAAATACTCAATGAATAACTCAAGTAGAACTCCTCCGAACTTTGGTACAATTTTATGCATGGCTTGTGATTAAAAATACTCAATGAATAACTCAAGTAGAACTCCTTCGAACTATGGTAGGATTTTATGCATTGCTTGTGATTAAAAATACTCAATGATTAACTCAAGTAGAACTCCGTCGAACTATGGTAGGATTTTATGCATTGCTTTTGATTAAAAATAATCAATGAATAACTCAAGTAGAACTCCTCCGAAATATATGGTACAATTTTGTGCATGCTGTTAGCAATAGTAACTGCCAATATTTTGAACATGAGCGCAGAATAATTTTAGTACGTCTACTTTGAACTTTCATAACTAGTTCGTATTTCTAACTTGATGCAACGACTGTCTTTTGATGTGAGCAGAAAAGCATTACTTTCATGCGTTTCCATAGAAAAAGTACGATTAATTCCTCTTATGACTGAACAAACTAATTCCTATAGTGATGCAATGAATTATTCCCTCAGATAATTGATACGTAGCCTGATTTGCCTGATAAGAATCCAAAAACTTGTTTTTGAAATATTATCGTCGAGTCTATATCGTTATCCCAAAAATTTCAAAATTTTCATTTTTAACGCTATCAAAGTACAAGATTATGCGTCCTGGATCAAGATGCAGTTCCTTCACCATGTTTCACCGGTTATTTATACGTGAAAACACCAAGTTAAATTGCCGTATACAAACCTCAAAGTGTTTATTCACTGGTGCGATCTAATTTATGATGTTAGAGACGCGTGATTGCTTAAAAGGAAGTGCGTATGATCGAGGGTGATAACTACTGTGTGTGGGGGAAGAGAGCCTGGTGTTCAGAGCAGAGAAAATTTTGCCTTCATGCAGATGCTCATTTCCTAACTCGTCTCTTTCTTACCAACGCTGGCAAAAATTCGAGTTTTGGCAGCAATTAAGCGGCTTTATAAATACCCACCATCACGCGAGACGCAACACTGAGTGGAACAAGTTCTTCTTCATTGCCTGGATAAAAACAGCTGTTATCTCACGCACTGCTGGCGTATCAATGACGCAAATTGTGGTATTTTACAGCAATAGCAAGAGAGGAGGGAAATCGATTCTTAGTTAAAGTATAATTGCTGGCTGTTGACATTCTGGTAAATGAGATATGTTCAACGTGGCTTATATTGAACATTTTTACTGGGCGTTATGCTTGATAATGTAACATATTATTTACGTTTTAACATATACACATACAAATGTTCCTCAGGTGTATCAGAGTGTACTAAAGGCCTGCGCTCAAGTTTCCGCCGTTGCATCACAACAGGAAGCAAAAACAATGCAAAAATTTAAAAGTTAAAATAGCATATTCATATATATTTGGAAAATGAAAATAGGAAGCAAACAACTTTCTGCAGGGTTCTCCTGTGTACCAAATTGTAGGAAGATCGCTCAGACCATCTCATGCGCTTAGGTTAGCTCTGCAATGCCATTATATGCGTACAACACAACTGATTACATAAGAAAACGACTCACGGTTGAAAAGCTCTTGAAGCGAAGCCTGCTAACACGTTGCAATTGAGTTCAAACAGTCGATTTGATGGGCAGTTTTCCTAACTATCGCGCGTGTTTAGTTCGGCAGCATCGAATGAAGACACACGTGGGGTTTTACGCCAAATTTACACCACGCTGATAAGAAAACATAAAACATATGCATTTCGCTTTTAAAACATTTTTGCTAAATCTAAGTAATGTTTACACTATTTTTATAGCCAATTTTATAGGTATGTTTACCACATTTTTGCTCTAAACAAAGCATTCATAAACCATCCATACATCGTTGTGCATCGAGTCAATCCAGCATTTACCTTGCATTTGTTCAACAGCCTTACATCTGTAACGAACTAATATCACATTTATATTTGTCACATGCTCATAGTTAGATATTTTAGCAATGGCGTTTCACTGACCTGTTTTATTTGCTGCAGGTTATGTTACAGCGTTCTCTACGTAGTTGTAACATAGATATGTTCAGTATATGATTGATAATGATATTTTATGTTCAATTAATGGTTGATAATGATATTTTTAAACTCTAAGAATACATCGACCATGTACACTACCTGTGACTCCATGGAAAAAGTTGACATTTATTTTAATACGAAACTTAGTTTGCGAAGCATTTAGTGTTGTGGAGAAATAAAACGGGGACGTGTTATCATCTGAATTATGCTGGGCAGAGCACATCGGGTTGGCGCTCTGCCCGAGGTTCCATGCAACTGTGTTCAGTCACATCACATCACAATTTCGTTGTAAATGAAAAAATCATTCCAAATGAAATAAATATTTTAAGTACAAATTGTAAAGTTTCCTTTCATTAAAACTGTTTCAAATTGAGTGAAGTAAATTTATTTAAAATGAAAAATCATTTTGAATGAATTAATTTCATTTCAAATGAAAGACAATAATTTTGAATGTAATTATAGAAACTTATTCCCGCGAAATCAGATTCATTTTTAAATATAACAGATAAATTCGCTTCATTAAAACTGTTTTAAATTGAGGGAAGTAAATTTATTTAAAATAAAAAAATCATTTCGAATGAAATAACTTAATTTTGAATGAAATAATTTTATTTCAAATGAAAGATATTCATTTTAAATGTAATTATTGAAATTCATTTCGACGAAATCAGATCCATTTCAAACATAACGGATTTAATCTGCTAATGATATACAGTTCGAAAGCGTGAGCAAATTAATACTTACATTTGAGCATTTATCATTTGCAATTAATAGACAGCAGTCTGATAAAAGTTTCATGGAATGAAAAACGCTCTGACGGTGCATCATAGCTTTGATTTAATAGTCAGGCTCCTCGATAAGCTCAAGTGGCACAGACATTTATCAAACGCTACTGGAATTTTGATAACCCCAATGATGCACGTGTTTTATATTGAGTATATTCACTATTGCATTTTTGTGTGCATTTATGAAAGGATTATTATGCACATTATCGTCGTACTTCCGCTATGACTGCAGATATTGAGCCGTACATTCAGTCCTTTATTATTAGTATCCATGATGTTAATTATGAATCCAGTCCTTTTTTATGGTAACCATGATACACGTTAGACACATTCAGTCCTCGGTTGCGTATAGCTATATGATACTAACTTTATGAATATCCAGCCGTCTGTCGCTGGTGTCCATGATACACTCTCCACACATCCAGTCCTTTGTTGTAGGCAACTGTGATACAAATTCTGTGAATCAAGTCCTCTGTCGCTAGTGTCCATGATACATTCTCCACACATCCAGTCCTATGTTGAAGGCACCTATGATACGAACTCTGTGAATCCAGTCCTCACTCGTTTGAACCATGGTACATTCTCCATACATCCAGTGTTTAGGTGTAGACACTTACACAATAAACCCTATGAATCTAGCCTTCTGTTGTTGGAAACCATGGTACACACTCCTAGCGTGCAGTTCACAAATGAGGGCACGCAAAGGTGCTAATTCCTTAAAATTAAAGACTTGGGGCAAAGCACATCGTTGCAGGGGCTTTTGACGCTATTGATCGGCCAAAGTGCACTGTACAACTGTACATTACTTCTCGCTGGTCCGCCATCTTTGACCGGCTACTCAAGTTGCGTGCGGCCTTACTGTACAGACACGCAAGAGCGCGCTTCTCAGAAGGCCTTTAGTTACGGTTTCATTGAGAGTTGTTTCAACTGCATGGACAAGGACAAAAATAATTGTACTGAATCCTAATTGAGACAGACTCATTTAATATACGCCAACTGTTCATCAGATATATCAGTGATTCTTAACCTTTTTGGCTGTGACCCAAAATCTGCCCAAAATAAAAAATTTTATTCATAAAATGAATATTCTTTCGAAAACAGCTTACTGCTAGGTTAACACAAATAGGTTACACAAACCCTTAACGACCCAATGAAATGGCTTAGCAACCCAATTTTGGGTCGCGACCCAGGGCTTAAGAATCACTGAGATATATAAGTTGGAGTTTTCTTCCTTCAGCTCACGCTGTAACTTTCTCGCTGTTTTAGTGAATGAGACAAAAAATTATTTAATTATCTACCTTTTTAGCATTAATTTTGAGGGAATCGAGCATCAGATATTGATGTACCTTCCATTAACCGCAATATTTAGGAGGAACCTGTCACGAACGTCTGTAGGTCGAACACATTCTCAGAAATTGGTCTGTCACATTTTTGCACCTTCAAAGCAACACAGCAACTTTCACACAGTCATGCATTAACTCGGATTCTCTTGTTAATAAGATATCGTAAAATCAGGATATATGCATTTGCGGTGTCAGGAAATGCTGTTCACTCCTCTGAACTTTCCTGTTCCTATTGCAGCGATCGAGTAAAAAAAAAATTACGAAAGCAAAGTTTTGCGACTTGAAAGATGCTGTCGCAAAGGCTTGTCCGTTAATATTGTTGAGTCATCTCAAGTTCAGTATACTTGCATTGCTCCAACTCTTATTTGTTTCATTTCAGTTATTTTCTCGTCACAATAAAAATGGACCAATGGCTAGAGGGATTTTTAAGAGCGTGTAAGAGCAGAGCGTAATTTTTATTTTTAGAGTTATCATATTTTTAAGAGCTAACTGAGAGCTTTCAGAATACGTAGAAGACACGATCTATCACCTACCACGCATTCATTTGCCTTCACGTGTACGGCATTCCATCAATCATAATTATTAATTGTACTCCATATAGAAAACCACATAAGGTAAACCTTACAACATACGCATGTAGGTGCCATGCTCCTGTTCAGAAGGTAATTTACTTAACACAACGTGCGCATTTTCGCTTGTCACTGCTCCCATTTTGGTGTTGACGAGCATCAGATATTTAGACATCATTCTGGTGTTGACTTTCAGATTCATCGATACAGATCGGGCCATGCTGCTTACCAGTATAAACTGTACTCTACCTCACGTACTCTACTCCAAAGTTCATCATTACATATCATACCACACACTTCACCTATGAAGGCTTAATGGCACAGTTGTAGAGTGGACCACAAAGGTCACCATTTCGATTTGTCTTAAAAACAGAGTGTATCATGATATGAAGGTCACATTAAATATTGCGACATGAAGTTTGCCAATACACTTCGTACCGTACAATTCATCGAAGTACATCACGACAACAAGTTCATGAATGCATATCATTCCATAAAGTTTAATAATATACATCGTACTAGAAAGTTTACACAGCGGCATAAAGTTTATGGAAAAATTTACCAGCGCATCAAGTTTGCTATACATATTATGCCGTTAAGTTCCGCAGCACAAAAGGTACCATAAAGTTCATCAAAGCATATCGCGGCATAAAGTTGCTATAAATATTATGCCGTTAAGTTCCGCAGCACAAAAGGTACCATAAAGTTCATCAAAGCATATCACGGCATAAAGTTGCTACACATATTATGCCGTTAAGTTCCGCAGCACAAAAGGTACCATAAAGTTCATCAAAGCATATCGGGGCATAAAGTTCACCATAATACACACTGAGGTGGCGTACATGTAATCCACCGCATGAAGATTTTATATCGCACACTGCAAAGCTAGATCACATAACTATCCATCACCGACCATAACTATCCATCACCGACCATAACTATCCATCACCGACCATAACTGTCCATCACCCACCTTAACTGTCCAACACCTGCCATAACTGTCCAACACCGACCATAACTGTCCACCACCAACTATAACCGTCCATCACTGACTATAACTAACCATCACCGACCATAACTGTCCATCACCGACCATACCTGTCCAACACCGACCATAACTGTCCATCACCTGCCATAACTGTCCATCACCGACCATAACTGTCCAAAACTTGTCATAACTGTCCATCACCGACCATAACTGTCCATCACCTGCCATAACTGTCCATCACTTGCCATAACTGTCCATCGCCGACTATAACTGTCCATTACCGACCATACCTATCCAAAATCGACCATAACTGTCCATTGCCGACCATAACTGTCCACGACTGTCCACCATTTCCACCGACAGACGCCGGCACGCTTCACTAAATAATCCAGCGCGGTGGTAGGCACCGTCGCGATGGTGGTCGATGGTTGCCCCCGTACCTCTGCCAGTCGATCCTGGCCCCAAGAACAGTACGGCAGAGTCAACATTGACCTCCAATTGTGAGGGATTGTAATCTCTAGTTGATGGTGAGAACGTGAAAAATTTATGAATTGCATTTGTTCATTTTTTCGGTCACTTCTGTTGCGTGTTTGTTCAGTTTTGTGTGATTGGTTGTTATTGGGCTTCTGTTCAGTTTCTCGGCGACTGCTGTTATCGCATGCGTTTCGAGCGTCAGAAGACACAAAATTCATATACACGGGAAAAGAAATTTTACGGTTCGCGGCACAATTGGGATGAAGTTTTTTACATGTCGGAGCTTGCAATGGGCTCAATGGTCTTGACTCTTGACTCAACTCTAAAGTCAAGAGAGTCGTTCTTTCTCAAAAAATAAAAAATAAATTTATCACGAAAAAATCACTGTTTCAATCAGAGAGAAAATACCAGGATACAACCTCCAGATTGAACTTGATTTCGTAGGTATTCTATTATTAAGTAATTGATGTCTGCACTTCCAAGCATCTTGCCCAATTCTGATGTTTACTTTTTTTACCAGCTGAAACGAATAATAACGATAATGATAATAATAGAAATAATAATCATTGCATAACACCACAAAAAGAATATGAGATAATTTACCCTCATAAACGTTGTGAGAGACGTCACGACGAGGTACGAGGTAGAGTACTGTACAGGTATGAACACTATAGGTAGATGCGCAAGATAGCGACATTAATGGTAGAGACGAAAGGTAGAATCTCTGGATAGAGGCACATATGGTGGACTCATGAGATAGAGTCACAGGGTATAGAAACACACGTGATAGATACATGAGGTTATGTGTGATACATGGATTAAAGACACATGTGGTAGAGACATGAGGTAGAGACACAAGACACATATGGCAGAGACATGAGCTGAAGACACAATTAAGGTATAGAGACACACATGACAGAGACATGAGGTATAGGGACTAAAGATAAACACACATATGGTAGAGGTAATAGGTAGAGACTCAATAAAAATGGACAGAACAGAAACATAAAACAGAGACATGAGACAGCAACGTAAGATAGAAACAATGGCATAGGCGTAAGTTAGAGCAAAAGTTAAAGAGAAGCAAACGCGAAATCGACGCGGTGAGGACCAGCGCTACAGACTTTAGCCAGATAAAATTCATCTCTGTTCAGTTCTCAAAGCCTCATTTGGTGCTCAACTGAAGCGGTAGACCAAGGGAGGACTAACAAGCTCTTCATCACAGCCGAGACAAGCAGTTGATCAAAACGTTTTGTTATGTCTGAAGCAGGCAGTCGCTCAGCGCAATGAGCAGAGTGAGCGGCACTGATACACACACAACGACTTCTATGTTCCCCCCCAGAGCTGTGCGGACCGTGTTAATGCTTGCTTGACATCCTCATAAGTAGTCCCTGAGGAAATCTTACAGTTATGCTGAAAGCTTAGGTCTTCAAGGATTCACTTGATACAGATGTTAGCTTATCGTAACCAGCTGCAATCCATCACTCCTGCCTTCGGATGTCTCTTGTTGATCTGTAACCAGCTGGCATCCGTCACTGTATGGGCTCAGTCATTGCTTCTTACGTCGCGATGGTATGGGAGGCTTCGGCTCAACTGTATGTTGTTGATCTGTAACCAGTCATTATTTGTCACTCCAGTCTTCAACTGTGTGTGGGTTTTCAACTCTCTGTTGTTGTACAGTCATAGCAAAATTTGTATATGAATTTACGGGTAATTCATTTTGGCCTCATCGCGCCATTTCGGATTATTCTCGCAGAAGTGCAAATATATGGCTGCTCAAGCTGCAGGTGCTAATGGGATTGAGAAATGCCAGATTTGTTGCATCATGACAGGGAAGTAAAGTGACGACATTGTAAAGTGTAATCATTCCTTCATTTAAATTTGAAATAAACTTAATTACATGTTTTTAAACTTCTTTTCAAAATTGTTGAAATGAGTAGTGTGAGTCACTCACGCAAGTTGGCATGTCACTGGCTAATGACAACATGCGTCATCTGGCCTGTTTGCTGAAGCAAGCCACAGCTTTATTTATATTGCCAGCGTCTGTGTAGCGAACACGTCTGCACAACACGTCGGCACAACACGCCTGCACAACACGTCTGCACAACACGTCTGCACAACACGCCTGCACAACACGTCTGCACAACACGTCTGCACAACACGTCTGCACAACACGTCTGCACAACACGTCTGCACAACACGTCTGCACAACACGTCTGCACAACACGCCTGCACAAAACGTCAGCACAACACGCCTGCACAACATGTCTGCACAACACGCCTGCACAACATGTCTGCACAACACGTCTGCGCAACACGTCTGCACAACACGTCTGCACAAAACGTCTGCACAACACGCCTGCACAACATGTCTGCACAACACGTCTGCGCAACACGTCTGCACAACACGTCTGCACAACACGCATTGCGCACTACACAACTATAGACAATCACTGGCCGATGCGAGCCCAATGAAATATTCACTGTGTAGCAGAAAAATATCGGGACCCTGAGCGTTAAGAGTAGACAAATATCCGTATAGCATTTCAAACATATTTAGGATCCTTAATTTGGCAGGCATAAAATACTGTTACCGTATAATTCTCATGTAAATGCGACTATTCTAGCCAAGTTACAGAAATGCAGTGGATTTTCTGTCCAGTAAAATTCCTGAGCCTCTACAGAGGTCAACAGTCGCAAGTTTTGCGATCCTGTCAGTATAACTTGAACTTTAGTACATAAAACTGCTGTAATTTCACTCCGTGCAGTTTTGAGTTGCGAAACAATTTCCCTTGAACTCATAATTGCACGAATAAATAAAAAGATAGAGATCAGTTGGAAAATTTGCGAGATCTCCCGATTATCTTGGAGGTTTGATCGATAAGAAAGACTGTGTTGGACTTGCATTGTTGACTTTTTTTGGAAAATACAGATAAAAATTATAGCTTCGTAATAATGCACCATGCATAACTTCCGACCGCTGATTCTTGCGTCGATTAATTGCAGACCGCATGATGAGTGGTTGCTTGCTGCTCTTTGTTATTAGATCGTTAAATAAAAATGTGGACAAGCGTCATGCATTTCATGTTGTATTGCTGCATCCGGAGACTTGCATGTATGAGGTACGTTATTTTTTTTATTCACGTGACAAACGTACGTGCAGTGTGTGTATAGTTTTGTACGTCACATATATACATATATATATATATATATATATACATATATCTACATGGAAGCTCCTTTTCCAATTCACACATGAACACAACCCACTCATATAAAAATTTGCAAATCTTAACAACAGTATGTAGAATCAATGACACGTTCATGAATATGTATATTCTGTTCTGCTCATTCCCACACTTTTGATAAAATAAATCCCATGGGTGAACATGTACTGATGATGTTTCACGATAGGAATGCATGCAATGTCTGTCTTTGTGCGGCCCATATGGAAATGAACCTTTATGTATGACAGCCGTCTACGTCCATCGATCGATCTGCACCCGCCATGTTTGGCTGAGAAAAAAAGTCTCATCATGAGCATCTCGGCAAACGTGAATGGTGTGCGCGTAAAAGTAACTTTAACTTGAACTCGAACGAGTAACTTGAACGTAAAAGTAAAATTTAAAACTCGAACGTTAAGCTTAAACTGAAGCGTAAAGCTTATACTTAAACGTTCAATTTTAACTTAACCGCAAAACTTATATTCGAATGTAAAACTCAAACTTGGACGTATATTTTAAACTCAAACATGAATTTTGAGCTCCAACGTGAAATTGAATTAAGCTCAAGCGTAGAACTTAAAACTGAAATGCACGCAGCTGTCATGCTTTCTTGCCAACAATAGCTTTGCCTGGGTTCTGCATCGTACAATTTGTGCATAAATACAGTGTATAGTTTTATAAACATGTTTCAAGTTTGAAGAAAAAAAGCTCATTTTATTTTGCCAATTACAAAGGGTTCGATGAATGCATGTATGGAACTTGTGGGGTTCAGTACCTGCAACAAGGTTATTAACACTTTGACTGCAACGTGCACCACCGGTGGTCCACCACCGGAGGATTTTCACAAGCTGCTGATCATCCAGTAGTCACAAACTCAATTTTCACAAGTACTAAACGCTAAATAAAAGCATGATCCATGCAGTTCATGTCAACAATTTTCAAAATTTTTTCGCACAATTGACTCTAAAGTCGAGCTGAATATAGAAATTCAGTTTAATCCGTTGCGGTTAAAGTGTTAACGTTAACGTTAACGTGTTAACTAACGCTCGTCACTCACCAGTTAACCCATTGGGGTCAAAGAAGCTCGTCACTCACCAGTTGACCCATTGGGGTCAAAGAAACTCGATCGTCACTCACCAGTTGACCCAAAATTGCAGACAACGCGTTAAGAATTAGACTCATGACTCACCAGTGATGCCCTGGAGACTCATGTCGTACGGCCTCCAGCCCATCTGAGCGTAGGCCGCCTGGTAGGGGTTGATGGGGGGCTGGAGCCCTGCCTGGTGGCCCCCCGCTGCCGAGGGGGACGCCCCAGGGAGATATTCTCTACTGCCGTTGAAAGCGATGTGGGATGAGTAGGTGTTGTCGGGGGTGGGGGGCATGGAGGAGGGGGTGGAGGAGTGGGGGATGGAGGAGTGGGGCGAGGGGGCCTGCCACACCGCTGGGGAGGGGGAGGAGGGCTGCACCGCCAGCTGGGCGGAGTAGGTGTTGTACGGGAGCATGTGCGGGTGTGGGGAGTACATCGTCGGAGCCAGCAGGTTCGCCTGGCTTGTGTCCTGTGCGTACGAACTGGCGCTCGTCGCAGGGAACATTGAGCCCATCACTTCCATGGCTTGTGTGAGGGGCTGTTTTTTTTTCGATAGATACAAGGAATTTTGTTGTGGAAGGTACACTAGACTTTCCTGTTGCAGGAAACTTTCCCTCTAATGATGCTCGAAACTTTGTTGCTAAAGATACACGAGACTTTCCCGTTAAAGACACACGAAACAAAACTTGTGCCTTTTGGGTTTTGCTTCGCTTTTCCCAAAAATGAACTGCTTAGCACGTTGACTTTTATCAAGTAAAATGAAGCGTGATATTTTTAGCCAAATTTCTCAAGGAGGACTTTGAGTTAGACATCAATCGGTTTTTGCTTCACTTTTTCTGTGAGCGAACTGCAACTGAACAATCGCCCAATTGTTTCCAGTGGAGAACGATATTTTCTGCCGATTTTCTCAAAGTTTCAGCAGGTCAGCCCGTAGACGTTTGATGTGCGCTCACGAAACCTCTGATTTTGTAGTCCAGGAGATGCTAGAGCAATTGTAGAAGGGATGATCTTTTAATAAGCACGCTACAACAACCAATTATTGTGAACTTTTGTGAACACCAAATATAAAACAGGCCATGTTTTTTACCCATTTGCGTTGCTTGAAATCAACCGTTGCTTCTCATCGAATGCACGTGGAGAAGTGACTTCGTTAGTCTTAGGATTTGATGCTAAATTTTTGTGATTTGACTGTATTCAACAGACTGTGTACAACAGGCTGTCCACAACAGACAATTCACTACGAACTGTCCACAACAGACGATTCGCAACAGAATGTCTGTTAACATACAGTCCACTTGACTGCCTCACACTCCGACCATTCAGTGCCTGTTTTCTGACTTTCACTCACGCTCATGTTTCTATAAAGCGGCGATTTTTCAGAGACACTCCACTCTTTGCTTTCCAATTCACTGGCTTTGTTGCTTTGCTTCACTTGTAATAAAACTCAAAATTTTCCGATGATTCTTCTCTCTTTGCAGGAAACTTTCGGGAACTTTTTAGCAGACCAACACGATTTCGCTGCACATTGTGGCAACACTTCAAATTTTCACAAGTATTCACTTCACAATAGAACCGAAAAATCTTTGCAAAACTTTTCAAAAAAGGCGATAGCCTTTTCTTTATTGGCGACGATCTGTGGTTGGTGCGAGCGCCAGCATCACCTGGAAAGAGAAAAGCCAAAAATATTTAGTAAAAGGTCACAACCAACACACAGGAGTAAAGAATAAATTAAAAATTCATTACTTGCAGCCGCTAATAGATATCAAATCCGTGTTCTTGCACATAAGCCGATCATACTGCTCTAAGAAACATATTAATCAATGTATCGCTCAAGAAAACATATTCATCTAAGGTTAAACGCAAAAAAAACATGGTAACTAAATGTAAAAGAAGTACATACAGACTCAAGTTTTGCCCGTCGGTGGTGAAATAGTGAACCTTGTTGCTCAACATTTTCTTAAAGACATCAGCGAACAGAGCAGGTTACTGGCGGGCAGAGAATCGACTACCGATGATCGACTACTTGTTACACAGAAATGACTACTTATCATTACTGGTAACAGAGAAATGAAAACTTATTATTACCTGTTACAAAGAAATGACTACTTATCATTACTGGTTACAGAGAAATGACTACCGATGACTACTGGTTACAGCTAGAGAAATGACTACTTATCATTATTGGTTACAGAGAAATGACTACCGATGACTACTGGTTACAGAGAAATCACTATTATAAACGCTGTCTTTTGTATTGTTTAATTTTTTCAAGCTAATGCAAATTAAATTTGAAGTTAATGTAAATGAATATTCTCAGCGGTTTGTATGATGAATTTTCCATTTGGTGTTTGAACCTGTGGTAGACAGCGGAATTGAGGACAGACCGCAACAATAACACCGCAACAACAACACACAACACAAAGACCGCAACAACAACACACAACACAAAGACCGCAACAATAACACCGCAACAACAGCACACAACACAAAGACCGCAACAACAACACACAACACAAAGACCGCAACAACAACACACAACACAAAGACCGCAACAACAACACACAACACAAGACCGGAACAACAACACACAACACAAGACCGCAACAACAACACAAAACACAAATACCGCATCAAAAATACACAACACAAGACCGCAACAACAGCATACAACTCAAAGAAAAAGCAACACCGCCACAACACGACAGTGGAAGGCCGCCATTTTGTTTCGAGTGAACGAGGGGGAGGCATAGGGGGAGTGCGGGAGGGGAAGAAAGGGGAGTGCGGGAGGGGAAGAAAGAGGAGCGCGAGAGCGGAAGAAAGGGGAGTGCGGGAGGGGAAGAAAGGGGAATGCGGAAGGGGAAGAAAGGGGAGTGCGAGAGGGGAAGAAAGGGGAGTGCGGGAGGGGAAGGAAGGGGGGTACGGGAGGGGAAGAAAGGGGAGTGCGGGAGGGGAAGAAAGGGGAGTGCGAGAGGGGAAGAAAGGGGAGTGCGGGAGGGGAAGGAAGGGGAGTGCGGGAGGGGAAGAAAGGGGAGTGCGGGAGGGGAAGAAAGGGGAGTGCGGGAGGGGAAGAAAGGGGAGCGTGAGAGGGGAAGAAAGGGGAGCGCGATAGGGGAAGAATGGGGAGTGCGGGAGGAGGGAGGGGAAGAAAGACACACATATGTATAGTCAGCCATATATGGTGTAAGCGGCAGCTGGAGCTGCTGTGTCAGAGAGTGGAGCGTGTGGGCAGTGGCTTTAAATAAACACTGGCCTTAAATCACCATAAGTGCTATTAGAAATTGTCATAAGCCTTAAATCAATAAAAATGTTTTTAAAAATAACCATTTACCTTAAATCACTATAAATGCTACTGGAAATGGCCTCACCACACAATACACCATAACAGCCTTCACTACACAATAGCCTACACCACAACAGCCCTCACTACACAATACACCACAACAGCCCCACCACACAGTACACCATAACAGCCCTGTCTCAGAGAGACATGTAAGGCAGGTACGTGTGAACTCCAGGCAAACGGCGCCGCAATTGGAAAATTTTGCGTTCAGTCAGTAATTGCAACTCGTGCGCCAATTGACTCCGAACTGATAAATGTTGGCCGAACTGTGAGGACACATCACGTCGCATGCCTGCCTCTGTGTTTACTGGGCCAATATTGGCTTCGGGACACTGGGTTGTTTACTAAGAGAGGTTCAGGGTCTGTTTGTTGAATGAAAAGAGGTCCATGACACTACTGTTCACGAAAAGAGGTTCAGGACTTAGTGTTGTTCAACCAAAAGAGGTTCAGGACACAGTGTTGTTTACCAAAAGAGGTGTAGGACACTGTGTGGCTTGCCATAAGAGGTTCAGGATGTTTTGTTGAACCAAAAGAGGTCCAAGACACTGTGTTGATAACTGGAGGAGGTTCAGGACACCATATTGTCGATCAAAAAGAGGTTAAGAACAATTTATACTACGTCATAGGGAATACAATTTGCATTTTTAAAACTATGGGGAGGTACAGTTTGTCATAACTTTGTGTTTACTTTACTAGGCACACTGGCAGTGGAAGCATAGGCTAAACATAGACACATGTATACAGTGAATTGCCAAAGGAGGATCTAACGGGTGAGTGGGGAGGGCAATCCCATTAGAGACTTCCCTTGCAGAGAGCCCTCGATAGCCTGATAGCGGGAGGATGGAGGCAGAGTAGAAGCAGCAGATGAGGAGGATGGAGTCACGTGAGTGGCAGAGCTTGCGTGCTTCGCGGATAGCTGTGTGTGAGAGCTGAACTGACATGAGGAAAGTGAGAGAAAGTAGGGGCAGCGAGATAAGTTTCAAGGGGTAAATGGGCCAGGGAAGAGGGGACAGACATTAGGAAAGTAGGCGCTGTGGTAGACTTAAGTTTAAAGAAAGGGTGGCTCTAGAGAGCATTTGAGAAGTGACGGCGGCGAGGCTCCATAACATAAAAAACCTGTGTTCGCTGGTATTGATTTTTCATTCCATCAATTGATATTTTAATTTTCAGCTTATGTTGAAATATATCCTATCATACATTTCAATTAGTTTCTTTTTGTACACACTGCAGTAGCTTTTGCCCCATCAGTACCGGCAGACTTGAAGTGGAGGCTGTAGTTAAATAACTGGAGTCCCACAAAGCCATCCGGCATTTAACTTCTTATTTCTGGTCTGAGTAATGTTTACTGCGGCTTCCAATTTTTGAAATCATTTATTTATTTTCAGCCAAACGCATGGGCATTTAACTCCTTACGTCTGGTCATAGCAGTGATTCCCTCCAGCCTCCTTTTCCCGAATTAATTCAGTCATGCTAGGCCAAACACACGGACATTTAATACATTGACTGCGATACGACCCATCGGTGGGCCGTGCTGAAGTTTTCCTGGTGCCAAACGACCAATCGATGAGGCGTTTGAAAACGTTTCAGCAACTTTTTAAATAAATGGTATTTACTGGACCAAGTTATTGCTTCACATTTATAAAATTTCTATCAACTGTTGAATTCAAACTTGCGTAGAACACTGAACTTCAGTTTAACCCATCGCAGTAACGAGTTAACTTCGTACGTCTGGTTCTTCAAGGACACTTCCCCTGATTCTATTTGAGGCTCGCAGGACGTGTTTTACATGAAGGCAGTCCCGCCGTGGGTCAGTGGAGGCATTTCACGCCGGTCCGAGCGAGCAACATGGCCCAATTAAGGCGGTGTAGACGCCGGCGTGGGCCCTCTTGCTCTGATGAATGGGGCCTGGCCCGTGTGACCGTGCACGTGCCTTTGAACTCGCGCCTCTATTTTGGGAGCAGTGACCACGTGTGCGAGAGTTCGCTTGAAATTCTAGTGAATTTGAGGTAAGTAATAATATCACGTGTGCTTGCTGGTGTTGGGATCGGGGATGCTATGTCGTGAGTTCTGTAATTATTTCGCTGACCATCCAGTGCAGAAACAAACATTAAAGAATTTATCAAATATTCGTATTACATTAACTATTGTTGGGGACTATTATTCATGATAAAGTTACGTTGTGATTCTTAAATTACAATGCAGAAATTATTTTGCGTTGATGTTTTCGTTATCCTGAAAAACACGGCTGAGCATTAAATTGGGTTTTATAGGATCCATGAGTCGAATTACTGCTGCTCTATTTGTTTTTGAAAGATTTTTTATCATAAGCATGCAAGGGATGAAAATGTTTGCCCTTGGCTGCGATATACATATAAGGTAGATCATGTAATCCTACTTTGTTTTATTCCCATTTTTATCGTTCATTTTCGTCGATGAAAACCTTATTATAAAAATCTGGTAATTGAATACCGATGTTGATCCAAAATATTTCAGCTCTCATTAAAAATGTGAATAAGATATAAAATTTCAATAAAATCGAACTCATTTATGAGGATTGGAAAAGACTCTTGATTACTAACTGCAGTTCAGAGCACTCAGTCTTTCAAAGGAAGAAAGAATTGGAACCAGTGTTACCACTACAGCTGCGGTGTTGCAGTGCAATCGATTACGTCTCTTGAATCCTCAAAGATGTTCTTGTGTTCAGTCTTTCGTGATCCGTCTGTTCAGTATTTACAACTTCACATACGTTTAGAGTGGTCACCATAATAATTGAGTAGTTGAGAATGAACTTTGTTGTAATATTTAAGTAGCTTTGATGATTCATCCATTGATGATCCCCGTAAACTTCACGAAAGCAATGCAGACCAGCATGTAGCCTAAATTAACGCATTAATCGGAATGAATTTTTATATGGCTGTCGTCCAACTAGTGGTCATACATTCTATTTTGATGCATATTTAATCAAAGTTAAATAAAAATATAATCCAGAATATGTTTGGTATTTTAAAAATTAATTACTACAATTGCCTTGAAATATGAGTTGAATATTGAGCTTCAACTTAACCCATTTCAACCCATTAACCCATTTCAACTTAACCCATTTCAACTTCAACTTAACCCATTAGAGTCAACGAGTTGAAAAATTACAAGCTCGTCAGTTTTGGGCATCCTTGTTCATGTAGAGTCAATACTGGCTCTTGAATATTCATGCATCTTCTTAATGGTTGTACGGTGTTCTGATGTAAATATGCATATATTATAGTAAGGCTTCTGCGCATACCTGACGGATTTTCCCAGGCACGATGTGAAATTAACTTTTTTTTAAACAAGTAAACTACTCCAATAATAATAAAAACGCACTCGAAAAAAAGGATTGCTTAAATTACTTAAAACAAAGTTGATTCAATGGAGTGGAATACATCAGTTTAATATGAATGGACTGTTTCCCTGAAAATGAAATTAACAGAAAAAAATTTGTATTTAAAAAAAATGAGTTTTACGAATGGATATGACTTTGGAATGGAAATACAGTAACGAAATGGAAATGCCAATTTATTTGGAAACGTAAAGTAAATGAAAATATAGAAATGAAAAGTAAAATTTTAAGGAAAAAACGCAAAAAAATATATACTTTATAAACAAACGAAATTAGGCAGAAGAAAACAAACTATTTCAAAAGAAAAATAAGTTACTTCATAAGAGAAATAAGCTACTTCAAAACAAAGCAAAGTACTTCAGAAGATAACACTCTGTTTCAATAGAAAATAATTCGCTTCAGAAGGGAAATGAAGTGCTTCAAAATAAACGCGCGCGACAGCTTTTCGCTCAAGACAAATTTCTTGACATGTCCACATGTGAGACAACGAAGTCATTTGTCAGGGCGACAAAACAAGAACATTTTTAGGGCAAATAATGACGTGTTGTGTCTGCGCGACCCTCCAAAGGTCACACCAGAGAAATAACTTCCTCTAAAGTTGTTAATGAAGTTCTCAGAGCAGCCTGGGCACGTGCGGCACAGAGACACGCAAACACAGCTTCACAAGCCTTAAAAATACACGGATGTTTGAATTTGTTAGTGCCATGATAGATGTTCTTAAGGATGTATGAATTTTTCAGTACTTTTATACTCGTAAATGCAGTTAGGCATGTGTGGATTTATTAACATATTTATAAATGTACTTAGTGATGTGTGAATTCCTTAGCTTTATAATAAATGCACTCAGGGACATTTGAATTTCTTAGCTTATTAAAGCTTATACACTCAGTGATGTGTGAATTCTTTAGCTTATTGCTAGATGCACTCAGGGACATTTGAATTTCTTAGCTTATTAATGCCTATTAGATATACTCAGTGATGTGTGAATTTCTTAGCTTATTGATAGATGCACTCAGGGATATGTGAAGTTCTTAGCATACTTATAGATGCACTCAGCGATGTCTGGATTTGTTAGCATTTCTGCAGATGCACTCAGTGACAAAAGCTTTTCGTATCTGCCGTGCGCATGATGTCTCTCCTCGAATTCGTCTCGTTCATTTAATTTTTACCAGAATTGATGTATGATACTTTGACGACCAAGCTATCGTTTTATTTTTAGGGTACGAAATGTAAGACGTTATGATGTTCAATGGTGTTATTCCTTTTGACTGAGGTTCACTAAAAAAGTGTCATTATTTATTTTAAAAATTCTTGGCTACCCACTGCTTTCACCACAATGTACATGAAGCTCGAATGGGCACTTACACACAACATGCAGTACTGAAACGTAAAGCTCGCATAACACAAAGTAATGGCATATCTAACGACAGGATATTTACTAGGATACATCACACGTTTGCTAAACAGAACGCGCTCACTCAACCTTAGACACTCATCACAGTGTGAAGATACACACATTCCAAGAGGCACAAAATGCGCCCACACCACAAAGTACACAGAGGACACAACACAAGGTGCTCGCACACCACACGCCGCAACACAGGCCACGTTCTCCACAGGTCACGTCGCTGCCAATGCTCCGCACGTCGGAGCGTCGGAGGGGCAAGCGAGCGTTTCATTGCTTCGTTGCGCGCGGGTTGGCAACACCAACACCACTCCTCGTTTGGATTTTGAAACTAGAACTATTGTTTTCAGCACACGCGCTTCTGATATTAGGCGTATTTCTAATGAGAACGATTGAATCGCATGCAGGGCCTATCTCAGTCTTAATTTTAATGACAGTGATTGAGTTGAATTTCTTAAACTTGTACTCCTATAAACGAGTTGTTTAGCGATAAGCGTGAGACATAGTCTCACTAAAACTTAAAGTTCTGTGCAGGTTTTATTCCTAGAACAGAGTATCTGGTTCTTAAGTAATATTTTTTATCATTAATTTTCGAATTGATGCTCTATAGAAATTCATTTTGAGGATTATTCAATTTTGCTTTACAAATAAGCTACACAGAAATAACATTGATGCATCAGGAAAGCATAACATTCGTGGTTTATTTTTTCCTCAGTTAATTTCGATGCCAAATGCTTGTTTGAGACAATACAGAACGAGCTTAATCAGCTAATAAAGTGCTCTGAACGCCCCGTGAAAATCGAGCTCATCAAACACGTTCGGAATCAAGACGCATCTAATTTGATGCCGAATTTATTGGACAAATTCAGAAAATTATTCATCACTCCCGGTAGATGAAAGCAATCTACGTATAGATAGCACCGATGGTAAGCTCCACATAGACTCTGGCTATTGCCAACATTGGTTCGTAAAGAATTTGTGACGTGCATAGACGACGTGTGTAAGTTGTATTTTATCTTGCTTGCTTGTTGGTGAAATCAGACATTTAGTAGCGATAATAAACTCCATTCAGCCTTTTAATATTGCAGACGTCGCTCGGTAAATTTGACCTGATTATCTTTGGCAAATGCATCTTGCCTATCGGTGTGGGGCGATTTGTGAGGGCTTGTAAGTTCTCACGCAACGTGAGACAGATGTAACAGCTGTAGACAGGAACAGCTGAAGTATTCGCTACAGCTGTAGACAGAAACAGCTAAAGTGTTAGCTACAGCACTAGACAGCAAGAGCTGAAGTGTTCGCTACAGCTGTAGGCAGACACAATTGAAGTGTTCGGTAGAGCTGTAGACAGACACTTCTGAAGTGCTTGCTACAGCTCCAGTACAAGAGTTTGATCGATATATTCGTGCATAGACGACGTGTGAAGCTTTCAGAATTCCATACAAGCTGTAGAATTTCTATCGTACAGCTGTAGACAGACACTTCTGAAGTGTTCGCTACAGCTGTAGACAGACACTTCTGAAGTGTTCGGTACAGCTGTAGACATACACAGCTGAAGTGTTCGCTACAGCTGTAGACAGACACAGCTGTAGACAGAGACAGCTGTAGCCGAGTCTGGCCACCTTGTGCCGTGTTCCAACGCTGCCCTCACGCAGACCCTCACTTACCCTCACCTAATGAGCTCATCCCTCGTGCTGAGGTCACTTCACTCAAGCGAAGGTCACTATTTCCGGGTGCGATATTCGGCTAGAGTAATTTGCGATTATTTTTCGCACAAACACGAAAATTTGTTTGTGCGATTGTCAAATGGAACTACGTATTCGAATGAAGTTTTGTTTTTCATTTGATCTTTCATCTTAATTTGCGTTTTAGGGCATCCGTGATGGGTTTGGTGCTGTTTTTTCTTCAATATCTTATTAAAAGAAGACTATTTTTTCAAACATCGCACGCGTAAGCGACGAACGTGAGGCTTACGCACAACTGTCATACGTATGTGTTCACTCGCACCCTTCATTGTCCGTGAATCTTTTGTGAACGCCTAGACATTATTGCTCTTTTTATCGTTTCTATCGGCCGGACGCAACTGTATTCTGCATGGCTCAAAATAGAATCTTCGGTTTCGGATTCAAAATAATTGTAATTTAATTGTAATTTAGTATAATTTTATTTTCTATCGGGGGGAGGCAACTGTATTTTGCATGATTCAAAATAGAAACTTCGGTTTTGGATTCAAAATATTTATAATTTAACTGTAATTTAGTATAATTTTTCATTCATTTTACTCTGGGTTTTGCTGCATCTGTTAGTACGTTCGATATGGAGCATTTACATAGGTGTTTAGTTCGGAGTTCGATGCAGAGTATTTACGGCAAATGTTTGATATAGAGCATTTAAATTTAGAGTATAAATTTTGATTTGAATATTTAGACAAAGAGTATAGGGTTTGGTATAACGTACTTTAAGCAAATGCACGAAATAGAATGTTTAAAGTAAATGTTCGATAGAGAAAATGTAATAATTTGGAGAATAGAGAAACTTCAAATTTTTACATCACTCTTCAAATTCAATTATAATTCAAACAATCGAGTACCTTTATTATGCCCACGAAGTCCGTCACGTTCTGACACCGGCAGTCTGTTCAGTTCATTGCTCAAACGTAAACTTCCGAATGCGCGCACGCCAGCGCATAGAAAAATCTGCTCGTGAATTTTGCCTAAGCTTTATAGGGGAATAAATTGGGACCATTTGTGAGAAACAATTAGCGAGAGATGCTTCGTGAGAGACCATTCTTACGAGACCATTTGGAAAAGGCCATTCGTAAGAGACCATTCGTAAGAGACCATTCGGAAGAGACCATTCGTAAGAGACCATTCGGAAAACACCATTCGGAATATACCATTCGGAAAAGACCATTCGTAAGAGACCATTCGTAAGAAACCATTCAAAAGAGATCGTTCGTGAGAGACCATTCGTAAGAGACCATTCGTAAGAGACCATTCGTAAGAGACCATTCGTAAGAGACCATTCGGAAGAGACCATTCAAAAGAGACCGTTCGAAAGAGACCATTGGAAGCCCAACCTTTATATTTATTTGTACATACGTAAATTTATGTACACATGCAGCTGATCAACGTACAGGTCTCAACGTACAATGTAGGTTGTGTGTTGGTGAGCGATAATGTCGAGTTATCTTTTTCAGTAAGCACACTTTCAAAATACATGAAAATGTTCGACTCGCTATGTATAAAAAAGCGGTTCATTATTTTTAAATTATACTTGAATTTGAAATACTCTGCAAAAACTTTAAATGTTGTCTTTGTCTTCTACTTTCATTGTATGGCACTGAATAAAATGAAACGAGTCAAGAAAAACAAGCATAAAAACTGAACTTGTATGGAATTCTGAAAGCTTCACACGTCGTCTATGCACGAATATATCGATCAAGCTCTTGTACTGGAGACGGGACGCAAACAAAAACGCACGATAAATCACGAGTTAGGAGAGAAGTTCAAACAAAGCGACACTTGTACAAAACTCGGCAACATCATACGTTCGTACACGCAGTATATTCTACGCGACTGATTTTAAATACAAACGCTCGAGCTTGGAATTATTTTGCGCTCAGCGCTATTTTTATCAGAAAATAAATGGAATGGGAAGAAGAACCAGTGTTGAAACGTACGTACATCATTTATTACCAACGCTTGCAATTAAAAACGCACATTGAACACGAGTTCTTCTTTCCATATTTCACGTAATATTTCCCAAAAATCGACCAACTGGAAATGAAAGATTGGTATGGAACTCGTTCACCCTGCAGGCAGACTTCACTCGACGTAGGGAACAAAATTACTCGAAAACGAAGCAAGTGTTTCACGTAGATGCAAAAGCTCAGACGTACGCTAATTCCTCCCTGACACGGAGCTCGCATTTTCTGGATGTGAATGATAGATCCGCTGCAGGGCATAATTGTCATTATTTCGAGTTTCTGGGACACAGTCGGCTCAGGGGAGTAATTAAATCTCTCTTTCTCTCGGTCGAGCATATGCGGTCTGATCATTTATTTCTAGACGGACGTTTATATTCTGCGCACGCGACTCAGGTCGATCGAGGAGACAAAGACAATGCGGGCTTTGGAAATCGCAGGAGGGTCTTCTAGCTTGGTTACTCGGCGTGGCTGAAAGGAATGATTGGTGAAAACTACATGCTTGCTGCAGCTGTGGTTGTGCTTAATATGTATGCAGTGAATTAAAATGTGTATTTTTTTCTACTCCCTTGGTCTTTGAGTATCAGGAGGGAAAGCAATGTGTCAGATCATAGGAAATGGTAAGCGGCGTAGCATAAATGCCACGGAAAAACTTTTCCAGTTGTCATGGAAAACATGTTTTAGTTTTCTAACTTCTAACTTCTTTTATCAAAGTATCTAAAAGGTATCAAAAATCTTGTAACTGGGTTATAATGCGAAATTAAATGTCATTACAAATTTACCAGAAAAAATAAACCAGACTCCGATTGATCAGGAAGTTTTAATTATTGTTCGCGCCAAAACTGTACAGCTGGTTCATGTGCGCAAAGCGCAATTATTGGTTCAAGTGTGCACTTTTTAGTTGATTTTGACGATTTGTAGCACTCGATTTCAGTCACTATTTGTTGAACTCATTCTGTCATTTATGGTCACGCCGCTGGCACTACGTTGCCATGGTTCTGTCAGCTGAGGTTTGGATCCTCTATCTTTTGAAACAGAAATGACAGTCACCGAACCTTGCGCTCTATACCTTGCCTTGAACAAACTTGCGGATTTTAAGCTAACGTCCAAATAAAATGTCAGTTGGAGGTTTTGACTTTGACTTTCCGTAGCGTATTCAATAATTTTGAGAAGAGTAAAACATATTTAATATAGTTGTTTAGGAGGAAAAAACCGACGTTAATCTGCTTGGTCGAACCCATTCACCCATTCCACCACCTGCTTAATAACAGAGAATGGCTGGCTCACGTACTAAAAGCCGAATTTTAGCGAGCAGACTTTCCCTATTCGTCAAAATACAATTAATAGTAATGCATTAAATTCTTGAATGCTTTTGAAACAAACTAAAACTTCACAGAAATTTTTAGAGCACAATCTTTCGAAAAAAAATCGGCATCAGAATTACTCCGCTTTTTCAAATGCGAATAGAACGACCAGGGGTCGTTTGTGGTTGTCGTTCAGAGCGTCGACGAAGCAAGCCTTTGGTCTACTTTCCGAAAATCCCGATTTTTGTTACTCTGTTATTTTCGAGCACGGAAATTGATTTACGGTGTATTTTAGCACGCCCGAGGGCAGGTGCTGACCCAACAAGACTCCCTTTGTGTCTCACTCCGCTACCAGCAGGCCGGCCAACTCTCAACGCGTCTTCTGTTGCGCGACGGGCGCGCTGGGCGAACAAAGCTCACGGAGATGACAAAAAGCAGCTTGCTTTGTTTGAAAGAACAAACGCTGTTTGACACAACTCGTACAACAAACACCGCGCGTGTCACATACAGAAGTTAAAAAATAAGGGAATGACAATTGGGGTCAATAGTATGAGTTCAAATTTTTCTTCGTGCAATATTTCTCGATGACCCTTTCATTGTGACTGAAATGGAGCTTTTTATTATGGATTTATTTAAAGAGACAGCGTTACGACGCACCGGTGAATTCACGGTGCTATACACATTATTAAGGGTCGGAGATAAGAATAATCTCATAAATAAGAAGGTCAGAATACTGCCAGAACTACATCGGCGAGAGAATTGTCCTCTGCTATAAACATAAAAGTCAGAGCTCTTCCAGAACAGTAGGGGCGAGAGAATAGACCTCTGCTATAAATATAAGAGTCAGAGTACTGCCAGAACAGTAGGAGCGAGAGAACAGACCTCTGCCATAAATATAAGAGTCAGAAAACTTCCAGAACTGAAAGAGCCCAGAGAATGGATCTTTACCATTTACATATTTGAAGATTGGAACATTTCCAAAACTTTAGTGGCGAGAGAATGGTCCTCTGCTATAGGTGTAAGAGTCGATGCGATGGATATAAAAGTCAGAGCATTTCCAGAACAGTAGGGGCGAGAGGATGGGCCACCGCCATAAACATGAGGGTCGGAAGAAGAAGGAGCAGTAGGAGGGGGAGGGGAGCCCCAGACCTGCCCTCTGACCCTTCTTATCTCTCCCTTATCCTGGCCGTAATGCTTATCGAAGCTAACGCGACACTCAACACAAGGAAACGAAGCGAGCCAAACTACGGCTTCCTGTCCATAAAAACGAGCTTGTTAGTGTTTAATTTTGAGCAAATGATGTTGTAATGTTGGTGAAAGCCGCTCGTTACGTTGGGTCTGCAGGTCGCGCTGGGTTTGTCGAGCACCAACCGAATTACAGGTCTGCATTCACACTCTTATGCATGGCAGCCATGAGATCTTTTTGGCGTGGTGCTGCATTTGTGGCGACGAAGCGTTCGAATTCGTACTTATTTATTTACTTTATTCGTTTAAGGGATTAAAAAAAAGAAGATGGATCGAAATGAGAGGTTGGTGTTGTGAGGAGTTAAGTTGGATGAATAGAAAAAAAAATACTTGGTGTTGTGTGAAACTGCACAGGCTGAACAATTAAAAATCTGTATAGTGTTGTGTGGAACTGCGTCGGCAGAATATATAAAAGTCCTTGGTGTCGTGTGAAACTGCGTAAGCTGAATGGATAGAAATCAGCAAGGATTTGGAATGAGCAGTGAGTAGGCGAGCTGTCGTGTGTGATGCTGTTTTTTGGCTCTTGAATATTCGGAGGCCTGCTATACTGAACGTCGTTGTGGTGACTGGATTAACAATACTTTGACCCCAATTGACTAAACTGAAGTTCAAAATTCAACTCAAATTTAAAGTCAATTTTATTCAGCAATTTGGAAAATAACAAACATTAACTGGATTGTACCTTCATTTAGCTTTAATTAAGTATTTATTAAGATTGAGTTTCTGGCTAGCTGTCAATCAGAAACATGATGAGAATCCCCTTCGTTGACACTGGTGGTTCACGTTGCAGTCCAAGGTATAAATAGTGACTTTGGTGATTCTTCCCTTTTAGCAATTTTGGTCACTATGTCAATGACAGTAACGAGGGACTATTTTAACCGTGCTGTAGCAACTTCACTTAAATCTCCTGTCCCACAAAAGCCTTGCGTATCAGTTGAAGTTAAAGTTACGTATCAGAAATATCGTTTGTATATTGCAGTAGTGAATTATGGTACGTGAAAATATTTATTAATTTATGCCATGCATGATACCTGAACGTATAGTCATAAAGATAGTGCGCGTCATATTTAAGACCCAAAGTAATGGTGAACACGTGCTATGAAACTTATAAAAATCACACCAGCGCTTCTTCATTTGATTACTTTATAGATTTTTCATAGCATTTCAATAAAGTGCAACAATAGCAACAGTATTTCGGTAATTTTTTTATTGCATTATAATTGAATGGATTATTTTGGCCGTCACAATGAATCAGATAACATCAGTTAAAATAACTGATTTTTTCATCTATTCAAAGTGTTCGTTTCCTTATGAAAATATCGGTAGTTGTCATTCATTTTGGTGAATCTTGACCAGCGTATCTTTCCTACTGCAATGCAAATTTACAGTTGAAAATTGAGTCTCAGGTTTGTTGTTTTTGATAAGTTTTCGTTTTTTACGCAGAAGCATTCAAATTGACCAAGGGCGGAAGACGTAGAAAGCCTCATCGCACGGTTATCGTCCCTTATGATCGGAACTACATACGGATGAGTATAAATTAATTTCTGTTCTCCAATTAGCTGAAGATAATAAAAACCGTTACCTGTTAAACTTGTATGATATATGATTCATTATTTATGAGTTAGTTATTTTATGTTATTTATGTGTACATTGCATTAAAGTTAAAATTTTCGACAGTTTGCATAAATGATGTGAGAAACAGCAATACTTTTAAACAGTTACGAAAAAAATAAGTTCCGATCATCAAGGGCGTAGCCAGCCTCAAGATCGAGGGGAGCGCATTACGCGGCCATTCAAAGTGTCTATAGAAAATTTTTTTTTCAAAGTCCAGAGATCTGCAAGCATGCAAACGCGGGAATTCAAAGTGTCTATATCACGAATGAAATCCCAAAGTCCAGAGATCAGCGAGCGGACGTTGTACAGCAAACCCTTTTGAGCAAGCTAGAAGACTACATTTAAGAGCAATAGTAATTCTGACAAATCCCAAACACGAAGACCGGATCGAAAACTCTTTTCCCAAGTCACACAAACAGTGGAAGCTCATTAGCTGAGAAGCCACTCACTGAACCGTTGCCAAAAACTCATCCCTGTACTTCTATTTAGTTACCATCACAGCACCACGTGACACTGTGTATGAAGTGCGCATCCTCGAGAGGAGCTCTATGAATAAGGCCCATGCGGCCTGGCCCCGTAGAGGCGCGTGCAGACCGAGTGGGCCACTTAAAGAACAGGCCAACAAATAGCCTCGCAAGAGCGGTCTGCGGTAATCCATCACTCTCGCAGAAGAAAGACATCTCTGTTCGTACCGGGGGATTTTTGGTCACGAAGACGCGGTCTCGGCGAGCTCGTCTTCAGGCCTAACTCTACCTGCATGAAACTGTCCGCATTTGTGGCTGAAGTAAGTGGTGAACTGTGTCTCAGATTTGGGTAAGATATCGATGATATTTTAATTATAGTTCGAATATGGTCGAGTTTAGAATTGGTGAGCGTATGATATAGATGATATTTTCAATATAGTTCGAATATAGTCGAGTTTAGAATTGGTGAGCGTATGATATCGATGACATTGCTAATATAGGTTTGCGTTAGTGGCGTTAAGAATTGGTAAAATTTATTTCGCTTGGTAAAACTGGAAAGACAATATTTTACTCGCGTATCTGATTCGAAAAGAGGAAATTGGTATGCATGCAAATGAAAACGCCACAACTTTCAGAGTGATGCTCGGAGAACCCAAGATAATAGAAATTAGACATGATGATCGAAATTGAATTATTGGGAAATAGAAAAATGATTGAAAATTAACACCATATTTTTTTGTTATGCACGTGACAATAATGATGTCTGCTAGCGAAACAATGCAGGGTGTGAGAGGCGCAGTAAACAGAGCAGTTGTACCTAATGAACCCAGCTGGTAAATATTCATTGAATTCCAGCGTAGCTTCAGCTTATATGTCAAGTTTGCTTGCACAGAATTAAAGAGAACTGATGAATTCTCAGTCATTATAGTCCAGCGTAGCCTCAGCTTATATGTCAAGTTTGCTCACAGAATTCAATAGCACTGATATATTTTGTTTCTGCAGCAGAGTATTCAGATGCATTCATCACAAAGCATCCTAGAAATGACAAGCGCAGTTTCTTTCAAATTTGAAGCCATTACTCTTTAACTTGAGCGTCGATGCATCTTTCAAAAATAATTACTTAACTTTATTAGTATCAGACACACTCATTGATATGGAGTTTTGCGTAGTGCGAATTACTGAGCGATACAAGGATATGAATGAGTTTTCTAAGAGAAACTCATTAACGCTGACGGTTCGAATAAAAGATTGGCGTGAACTTGCTTTTGCTGCCGTTTCCTTGCCTATCAATTTTTCCATCTATTTATATTCCAATTCATCAACCTATCAATACAAAAATCAATCCATGAGTCAAATACGTTCCCAGTTCATCCATATATTCTACAATTTATTTATTCATTTATTCACACATGTAGCTTTTCCCTTTTAAACAATTCAGCTAAGTTTATGTTAAATCACTCATCTATCCATTCATCCATTCATAAATTCTCTCATCTATCTTTGCGTTCACTCGCCCATCAGTTCAACCTAATCCATCATAGTATTCATCCATCTTTCTTTCCTTTCATACATTCCTCCTCGATTCGTTCCAATTATCCCTCCATTCACCATTGTATCCATCCCATCTTTCAATTCTTTTACTCAACCTTCCTTCAAGCCTGCTTTTCATTTGTTCCTCCATCCATCCATCCACTCATCCTTTCATGCTATCTGCATATCTTTTCATCCTGCTATTTACTTACCCTTTCATCCTGTTATCCACTTTCCTTTGATCCTGCTATTCGCTTATCCTTTCATACTGCTACCTATTTATTCCTTCATCCTGATATCCACTTATCCTTTCATCCTGCTATTCGTTTATGCTTTCATCTTGCTATCTGCTTATCCTTTCATGCTTCCATACAATTATCCTTTCATCCTTCCATACAATTATCCTTTCATCCTTCCAAACAATTATCCTTTCATTCCCCACACAATTGCCCTGCACATCATGACACGGCCACACATGATCACACCTGTGTTCGACGCTGCATCTAAGTGGTCTGGAGCGGCCGGGCTGCAGCGTGATCGAGGCAGGCACCCAACTAAGGTGATATCAGAGTCATTTCGCGCACGGGATGCTGTGGATTATCATTCCTGCTGGAATTCTTGGCCGTAATAAACGCAGAATTACAGGTCTCTAAAGGTAAAATTTTTTAGGAAAAGAACCTGTTTCTTGTTCCTGCGTTATTATGAAGACTGAGAGTTATTCCGGCCGGGTCGGGTTATGTCATGTCGGAGATGAACTAAGATGTCATAAAAAGTTGTGTGATTAAATCGGTTTCCTTGGGTTACTTGGATTAAAGAGCCTCATTGCGCGCAAATGAGTGAGTGCATTTGCCAGCGATCGAGTAAAATAAGTATAGCAACGCAATGATAAGTAGCAATGATTGTGCTACTCATCATTGCGTGGAGATGATTGGACGCGTTTTCCATAGCCGAGTTGAATGACTGCTGTCTGGAAATACCGGGAAAAATGAACTCAAATGTCGTTAATGCAGGCAAAATTCTACGTTGGGTGCATCAGGTCGACGGTGCAAATTGGATCGATCGTATGTAGGTCAGAAGCTTCAGGGAAACATTATTGTTGTTGAAAACATTGCTCTTTTATAAGCAAAACAGAAAAATTCAATTCTAAAAAAATGATCATCTATGCTCACGTGACGGCAATTATCGTAACCTAATAGATGCCAATGTTGTTAAAATAAGAGGGTCTGAATGTTACTACAGTGTAAAAAGAAGTAAGCATGAAAGTCATTAAGAGAGATGCTTTATTTGTGAAGATTTTCTGATTAGTTAAGCAAAGATTAATGACTAGGAATATACAGAACTACGTTGAAAATTTCGTTTAGGTAGCAATTTCCCGAAAGCATGAATTCAAAAATTATTTATTCACGATTTTGAAGACAAAATGCAGCTGCTCTGCGTAATCTTTGGTTTTATTTTTGTGTTTTTTAGATAATAAAACTGTACTTGACCTCCAAAAATTTCGTTATTACTTGACATACTTTTACAGGAGAATGCTATACGCAGTCTAATTGAGTAACCCTCAAGTTAGATATGGATTATAATACGTACAAAAATACATAAAAAATAGGTAAACATGGAAAACTTGATTCACGAAGCAATATTTTGACATCGCAGAATCTGAAGTATAAGTAGCATCTGACGCTTAAAATGAACTTTAAGTGAGACGTGCTCTACTCTTTCAGAGAAAAAATTGGAGAAAAGAAAAATGCTCCTCAAATTGTCTTATTCGTCAGCATTCACAGGTTTAGGTGAAAGAATCTTTTAATCGTCGATAACATTGTAAGGCAAATAATTAGGGACTCGCACCCAAAGAACTTTCTTACAGCAGCTCTGAAGTAATTTTGCTCATTCAAAAAAGGGCAGATGATTAAGTTTTGGCGAAGGAAAATGACAACTTCAAGAATGAATTGTCGGAAGCAGCTGTGTTTCATTCGAAAGGAGGTTCAGTGTATGATTAAACTTTACGGTTGTTCGTCACACAGTGTACGATGTTGCACGAGATGACAGGGTACTGCTATCGACGGCTGAAACTCCTCTTAACGGCACAATTAAACGTCCAGTGAACGTGGACACGATCTCCTAGACAGCTTTCGATGTGGACTCTTGAACATCAAATTTAGGCTGAGATTGAAATGGGATAGGATGATGCTTGAATACGCTTGAGAAAAAAACAATAATTTGCCCAAATTCATCAGCTCTGCAATTAATTTTTCGTAGAATCGACGGTAAATTTTGAATTGCTCCCATATAGATCTCGGATAATTTTAGAGCTGTGAGAACTTATAGGCTTTAAGATCTCTTTCTGTGCAGACGAAGTGTCCTGCGGTCATTCCAAGCGTTCTCTCAGGTGGCAGAGATCAGATTAATGGATCAATTTATCCTTTCATGGAATTGAACTAAATTCATTCGAAGCACAAGAATTCCGGCTACATGATTTCAAGAACTTTATTCTGTAAACGGTATCTTGGCGTAGCCATATATAGCTGGCATTCCCTTCTGCGGAAGAAACGTTTCAACACAGGTGTTGCAAGTCTGAAGGTCTAGTTCGTATTGAAACAAAAGAAAAGAAGAACAGAATGATTTATAAATATTGATGCATAAAATGTAAGAGCCCTCTTCAGTTTTCAGAAATGTCTTACTATAGAGTTTCTCATATAAAGTTTGAGGATTCACCAAAACAGGTATTATATACATTGTCGTGGCTGGTGGTTGAAGTCTACTTAAGGAGGCATAGAAGACGAAGTGAGTTCGCGCTGAAATAAATTTCGGAATGAAATTGAGTTTTATCTTTTTAAAAAGCTTAGCAATCGTAAATCGTAAAGTTCATCCTCAATTTCCATCGTTTTTGTACCCGTAGCTCAAGTTCTAGTTTTCAAGAATACGGCACATACAGAACACATACACACATACATACATACATACATATATATATAGATCTATATATGTAGATATATATACATACATACATACATACATACACAAACACATTCACACACACGGTGCTACACGCGTACACTCCTGCCCTCGAAGTAGGCCTTGTCCTTTGCAACCGGTTTTGCTGTTACCTTCCTGTTAAATACCATGAGCCGTGTCCCTGCATTAGCTGTGCCATTCTTTCTCATGTTATGGAGTGCACTCTCGGTCTATTGTTTGTATTTTGCTGTTGTACATGTTACTCGTACAGGTGCTTCTGTGATCCATTACTTGTGTTGCATTATTTTTGATTTCGATTTCAACCCCCGGAGCTTTTTGATAAGCTCATTTTTTTTAAATGGTAAAATTCTGGTACTTTACATTAAAGGATGATTATTAAATGACGAAATAGTACTTTGTATATGGCCTACTATTCGTTACATTTGATGCGGATCAGATGAAAGGGACTGCAAAAGAGGTAGAAGAAACAAGATTAGCAAATGTTTTTTCACATAACACTTTTATTGCACCCCATAAAATGGCGAATGAAAAACTTGTCCTCTGAAAAATGAGTTGAGATGAAACTTACAACTTCAATATGCCTTTTATTTGAAAAAAACATCGCGATAAAAAGATATGACGGTTGTGCTGCTTGAAGCACATGGTGCAAACAGTACTTAGTATTTTGGTTTGTGTAATTTGATATCATTTGTCACACGTGCCAACCAGTACAGGAGAGGGGCAAAAATGATACGTTGCGTTATTATTAAGGTATTTGATTGTATGCACTCCATACTTTTGTACGATGGAAGAAACCGATGAAGCTCAAAACGGTCAAATTCCAACCTGATTTTTAGACCAGGATAAATTGAATGAGGCGGTCATCTCATTAATGCACGCGACAAGAAAACCATGAAGAGAAAACCAATAATTTTGGATCGTACAGAACGTCAGTATATAATTGCTACGCAAGTGCAAGTAACACCTGTGCTTAGTTAGCATTACTTTTTATTATTACTTCACTTCGTCCGAATTTAAAAAGCCTAATTTCGTAACCATGTGTAGGAATAATTATGGAATATTAATTTTTGGCATAAATGAATAATAATGGTTCAAATGCGACTTGCCTAAGATCGTGAAGTTCAAAACGCGTGTAATTAGTGTAATTAGTTACGATGGCTGTTCGGAATTCGTTGCTATTGAGAATTTGAGGAAAAACTCAGAGGGAGAAAAGATGATAAGAAACTACTTCACAGTCTAACTTTTTCGCCGCCTGCATGCATGTTTTTCGCCGACCAAGTAATTAAATCGGTCCGGCGGCGAAAAACATGCACGCTCCGGCAAAAAAATTAGACTGGGTTGGAGACATGAAAATATTTGAGACTCATTTCTTGACAGGATAGCAAGTTTGTCTGCAGTCATTGAACATTTACTGAGCAGGAGCACGAGGGCTGGGAAACCTTTCATTTCGCGATGCTCATAACTAGTAAGAGCGTAAGATAAGTGGGCGTTACTTGCGAAAAATTTGCTCAAAGAAAAAATTGCTTGTTTCCAAAATTTATGCTGTTTGAGAAGAAGCGAGTTCGGAGAAAGTAATTTATGTAGTTCTATCTCGCAATTGAAAAAGAGAGCAAAAAATGATTTGGATACTCAATATTTTTTTGAAAATTCTCTACTTAAAAGTTTTACAGTTTTAAAAATTGCTTTATTGACATGCATGACATCAATCGAAAAATATCGCGTCAGGTCGCGGCCTCAAGCATTGAGCATCACCTCCACACAGCAGTAATTTTGAAATTTTTGTGTCGATAGTTTATTTACAGGCTAAAATAAAATGCTACCGCTACAGGCAATTCATTTGATTTTTAGAGTGTAATTCAGCTACAAGAGAATTTACTCTTTTGAGGCTAAGTTTCTAATTATTCCATTGAAGAGTTTTTATCTCGCGAAGAGACGCATAAATCAAGATATAATTTTTATTTTAGGTATAGTTTTCACAGAAGCTTGGCACTTCCTTAAAAAATCTACATGCCTTCTTTTGTGTATTAAAACAGTTCCTACGTTAAACCATTATAATACTAATCCAAAGCACATAATTTCTACGCAAGCCCTACTTTCTCGGAGCAAAAGACAGAGATTTCTTCCGCCTGGTCAGCCCATAAAAAATACGTCATAAGTTTCGGGGAACCGCAATGCCATTTTGCTTTAATGGCATCATTATACGCTCAAGTGCCTCCAGCCAAGGGCATAAAAAGTGCCACAGACCTAGGAAGAGAATGAGAGTTCGGTTACAAGCTCTTCTGTCCGATTAAGTAACTGATATAATGACTTGTTCTGTTCATGAACGCCAGGGTGCATGCGGTCATCTCTAGCTTGTGTGCGACCAGGGCTGGCTGGGTGGTGGCCAGATCTTGTTCCATGGAAGAGCTGTTGTCTCACACTTGATTGTTTCTAATACATGAGCGTATGAGCAAATATACCGGAACAGATGATGTCAATGCGTTATATATCTTTATATAATATAGATTACATATAAAATATAATACAATATAGATAATATTATTATATATTGTTAGATATATATTATATATTAAATATTGATAAATATATTTAATAAAATATCTGTAGAGAATCTATCTTCACCCGATATTCGAGGGAATTACACCCAATGTAATTAGGGTTTTGTGAGAATGATATGAACATGTAAATGAACCAGGATAAGAGATTGATTATAAGAGGGCAAAGTGGTAGTTTTCTGCGAATATGTGTGGGTCTTTATTTTATAGTTTAGAAATGTACGTTTCTATTGTGTGAAAGAAACTTATAAGAAAATTTAAAAGTATCATTACAAATCTATTTCTATAAGTTGATACAATATTATGCCCTTTGTGTTGACACAATATTATGCGCTTTATGTTGACACAATATTATGCCCTTTGTGTTGATAAAATATTATGCGCTTTATATTGACACAATATTATGCGCTTTATGTTGACACAATATGATTCCCTTTGTGTTGACACAATATTATTCCCTTTGTGTTGACACAATATCATGCCCTTTGTGATGACACAATATCATGCCCTTTATGTTGACACAATATTATGCACTTAATGTTGACACAATATTATGCACTTTATGTTGACACAATATTATTCCCTTTGTGTTGACACGATATTATGCGCTTTATATTGACACAATATTATGCGCTTTATGTTGACACAATATTATTACCTTTGTGTTGACACGATATTATGCGCTTTATATTGACACAATATTATGCGCTTTATATTGACACAATATTATGCGCTTTATGTTGACACAATATTATTCCCTTTGTGTTGACACAATATTATGCGCTTTATGTTGACAAAATATTATGCGCTTTATGTTGACACAATATTATGCACTTTATGTTGACACAATATTATGCGCTTTCTGTTGAGACTATAATAACAATGGGGAGCTATGTGAGGAGTAGCTCCGTCGTGTAGAAGAACATTTATTGACCTGGAACTTGCATTCTCATGACACCCGCACTCGCTTGAGAGTTAAAATGTATCTGGTACCAAGCGGTATGAAGTATTCTTTTATTTACAATAATTTTATATGTTTCCCTGAGTGATTTTACTAAAATGGAGCTGTTATTTTAGACGTAAAAATAATTTTTCGTCCTTGAAGAAATTGGTAAATCTTAATGACGCTCAGAAAAGTCATCATTCACGCAGATTAGATCATTTATAATTTGGTGGTCTATAAAATAAAGTCAAAGATTTTCATACAATGAATTAGATGTAAATTGCTTTGTTCGTCTTTATCATATAACTCAGTGCAGCATTATTTTCATAGAACTTGGAAGTTCAATAGACCCATGAACGCTTCTAACCTAATGATATTATTTGTATCTGAACATCTATTAAACAATGATGACCTTGTTGGTTTGATTGGTGGCTGGGTCATCATTCTCCACACCCTGTTTTCAGCAATATCACGGAGCTGATAACTTTGGAATAAAAACACTCGGCAAAATTCAAAATACACACATGACGTATTGTTTATCCAGTATTTTACACAGTCATTTTACGACGAATACTTCACAAAATGCTATCTAAGCAACATGACCGTATAGATCACGAGTTGTTTAGGTAGTTTTTTTCAGAATCCTCGTTGAACCATAGTTAAAAATAAAACCTTGCAAAATAACCGTACACTCTCCCTCATCGGCCCAACTGCTGCCGCTAAAGTGAGCCCCTATTTAGAGCGTTCGTTATTGGTCGGCGACAATATTCACGCGGCGAAGATCTGATGGAAGAGGCAATTAACTGCTTTGCAAACACTGAGGGCTGCGCGTCAGGCATCGAATTACCGACCCCCTCGGTAGCGACCCTCGTATTGATCTTGGGTGGGGTGCTCTGGGGGACTTTGTGGGAAGGTTGTAATTTGGGTGTAGGGTGTTGCAATGTGGGTGTTGCAATGTGAATGTAAGGGGTTGCAATGCGGGTATTGTGTGGCTTGCAAAGTGAGTGTTGCAGTGTGGGTGTAGGGTGTTGCAATTTGGGACAAGGGGGTTGAAAAGTGGGTGTTTGTGTTTCTTTGTGAGCGTTACAATGTTGGTGTAGGGTGTTGCAATGTGGGGGCTGCAAAATGAGTGTTGCAGTGTGGGTCTAGAGTGCTGTAATGGGAGTGTAGAGTGATTCAACGTGTATGTAGGGTGTTGGGATATGCATGTAGAGTGTTTCAATGCATGTGTAAGATGTTGCAACGTGTGTAGGGAGCTGCATTATGCTGTCAGAGTGTGGCATTATGCGTGTGCAGGCTGCAACACAGGCCGCAGCACACAGCAGGTCTCCCAGCTCCCAGCAGGGGCACCATTACTGACACAGAAGAGAGCAGCACGAAGTGTGGTGTTCAGCTCGAGCTTTTTTGTGCTCATCGACACACGTGCGGTGCTGGAAAGGCCGCTGCTTATTGCAGCCCTGCTCTGCCAAGTCTTGTCCAGTCCTGCTTTATCTAGCCTTGTCTTGCCAAGTCTTACTTTGCCATACCTTGTTTTGTGAAGATCTGCTCTGCCAAGCTTTTTTTTATTAATTCCTGTTTTGCCAAGCCTTGTCTTGTCCAGTCCTGCTCTGCCATGCCTTGTCTTACCAAGTCCTACTCTGCCAAGCCTTGTTTTAGTAAGTCCTCTGCCTAATCTGGTTTCGTCAAGACCTGTTCTGCCAAGCCTTGTTTTGTCAAATCGTGCTCTGCCAGGCCTTATTTTGTCATGTAATTTTTTACAAAGCTTTGGTTTTAAACACATTATTTTTCATGCAAAGCTCTCTTCTAACTGAAACTGGCCATCGATACGCGCTACAACGCTGTATTTCAGCTAGTTTTGTTCCTTATTAGGTATGAAGGCTTTCTACTATCTGTTTCTATTCAGCTTTTTCCACTGAACCCTCCACTAAAACATGCCTTTGTATAAGCTTATCTCTGCAGAGGTCGTTGTGATACATCGCCCATTCATCTTTAAATTCTATTCTGAGTTATGGGCGTAAATTATAAACTCCGATCTGAATCTTTTCGTCAAATGATAAATTCTTTCCGTCTTTGACGGCATGCTTATTGTCATAAGCATGAAAGCGAGCAAATATCTTCATCTGCTTGGCTCGTCATTTGGCTGAAACGTCAAAGCGCTTTTTTTCACAGCATATCTGCCACGCTGGAATTCAATTCAAAGTCATGCGTGGAAATAAAATTAAAACACCAAGTCACGATGGCAAACTCGTGGGTTTTGTGTTCTCAACACATTGACCACAACGTTAGTCGCCGGTGTACACGGAGGGAATTTTCATAATACCGCTGACCAAACAGTAATCACAAACTCTAATTTTCATGCATACTTACATATAAATGAAGACACGATATGTTTGCTATTCTTAAAATTGTCCACAACGATTGACTTAATTTGAGTAGAACATGGAACTTTAATTTATCCCATCTCAGTCAACGTGTTAAAGCCGTGAGAAAGCGTGAGGGAGAGCTGACGTTGGTTGGACAGATGTCGTTATATCGGTTGTGCGCCAATATCACCATGTCCCATAAACAGTCGTAATAATGTGTACCCTACATAGACCATTATTATGTTCTTTTCATTGATACGGTTTTACGTTGCGTAGTTTATAAACATAAATTCTTTCGCGACAAATGTATGGCTATAATTATGTTCGTAGAGTACTTTCTTCACTAATACGGTTTTGCGTTGCGTAGTTTTTAAACTAAATTCTTGCGCAACAAATACATGGTTTCATGCTTCACATACCATTTACAGAAAAGGATACTCAATAATGCATTACAACTTTACAGAAAATAAGATCGGTTCACGTGTCGTGTGCTGTGCATTGAGTTTGTTGTGCTCCATGTTACGAACAGGTATTACTATTCACGAAAAAATATATACATTTACATTCACGTAACAGAACATGTGTTTATACACATGTATTTCCTGCGACGAGAGAAATGTCTTTTTAAACAAAGCTGAAAAGTTACACATGTTAGACTCCACTTACGCAATTACGCTCGAGTTGAAAATGCGTTTTATGTCCTAGCTGCGTGAGGACCATGCTTGAATTACGCACCACATCTTTTCGGTATTTCTTGTAGCACATCCATGTATTCTTTGAACTGAATGACCTGATCTCACAGATGTGAGAACTGCTGTAAGGGTAAGGTGATCGAACGCTCTATCGAACACAGCTCTCATTTCGCTTGCACTTTAATACGAAAACACTTGAATTTCTTCCCAGCTGTGCTTATGTGTCGCAGGTATCCCTTTTGTGTCTAGCGTGCTGTCTGAAAGTTGTTCATTTGAGACATAGAGTGTGGAGTGTTGCAGCAGTGGCAGAGTGTGGAGTTTTGTAGCGGTGGCAGAGTGTGGAGTGTTGCAGCTCTGGCAGAGTGTGGAGTGTTGTAGCGGTGGCAGAGTGTGGAGTGTTGCAGCTGTGGCAGAGTGTGGAGTGTTGTAGCGGTGGCAGAGTGTGGAGTGTTGCAGCGGTGGCAGAGTGTGGAGTGTTGCAGCGGTGGCAGCGTGTGGAGTGTTGCAGCGGTGGCAGAGTGCGGAGTGTTGTAGCGGTGGCAGAGTGTGGAGTGTAGCAGCGGTGGCAGAGTGTGGAGTGTTGTAGCGGTGGCAGAGTGTGGAGTGTAGCAGCGGTGGCAGAGTGTCGAGTGTTGTAGCGGTGGCAGAGTGTGGAGTGTTGCGGCGGTGGCAGAGTGTGGAGTGTTGTAGCGGTGGAAGAGTGGGGAGTGTTGCAGCGGTGGTAGAGTGTGGAGTGTTGCAGCGGTGGCAGTGTGTGGAGTGTTGCAGCGGTGGCAGAGTGTGGAGTGTTGTAGCGGTGGCAGAGTGTGGAGTGTAGCAGCGGTGGCAGAGTGTGGAGTGTTGTAGCGGTGGCAGAGTGTGTAGTGTTGCAGCGGTGGCAGAGTGTTTTAGCGGTGGAAGAGTGTGGAGTGCTGTAGCGGTGGCAGAGTGTGTAGTGTTGCAGCGGTGGCAGAGTGTTTTAGCGGTGGAAGAGTGTGGAGTGTTGTAGCGGTGGCAGAGTGTGTAGTGTTGCAGCGGTGGCAGAGTGTTTTAGCGGTGGCAGAGTGTGGAGTGCTGTAGCGGTGGCAGAGTGGGGAGTGTTGCAGCAGTGGCAGAGTGTGGAGTGTTGCAGCGGTGGCAGAGTGTGGAGTGTTGTAGCGGTGGTAGAGTGTGGAGTGTTGCAGCGGTGGCAGTGTGTGGAGTGTTGCAGCGGTGGCAGAGTGTGGAGTGTTGTAGCGGTGGAAGAGTGGGGAGTGTTGCAGCGGTGGTAGAGTGTGGAGTGTTGCAGCGGTGGCAGTGTGTGGAATGTTGCAGCGGTGGCAGAGTGCGGAGTGTTGTAGCGGTGGCAGAGTGTGGAGTGTAGCAGCGGTGGCAGAGTGTGGAGTGTTGTAGCGGTGGCAGAGTGTGTAGTGTTGCAGCGGTGGCAGAGTGTTTTAGCGGTGGAAGAGTGTGGAGTGCTGTAGCGGTGGCAGAGTGGGGAGTGTTGCAGCAGTGGCAGAGTGTGGAGTGTTGCAGCGGTGGCAGAGTGTGGAGTGTTGTAGCGGTGGCAGAGTGGGGAGTGTTGCAGCGGTGGCAGAGTGTGGAGCGTTGTAGCGGTGGCAGAGTGGGGAGTGTTGCAGCGGTGGCAGAGTGTGGAGTGTTGCAGCGGTGGCAGTGTGTGGAGTGTAGCAGCGGTGGCAGAGTGTGGAGTGTTGTAGTGGTGGCAGAGTGTGGAGTGTAGCAGCGGTGGCAGAGTGTGGAGTGTTGTAGCGGTGGCAGAGTGTGGAGTGTAGCAGCGGTGGCAGAGTGTGGAGTGTTGCAGCGGCGGCAGAGCTTTAGTGGACAACATACACACAATGAATTATGTTCACTATTTTTACATGTCATTTCGGCATAATTTGGAATGTTAATCAATTTGAGAAGAACATCACTTAATAATTACGTGCTCATCGCTAGCCCCAGCTGGTCATTACCGATTGGTGATGTAGCCAACCACGTCTTTGACAGGGAAACTTACTCTTTAGGTTTCACAGTTCTAAATAACATCTTGCATTTCGTCGAACTTCCACGCAAATTTCAAGTATCGTGTAGGTTTACGTAAACGCAAGCAGGGAGATTGCAACCACTGATTGAATTTTATGAATATTCAGCGATAGATATTACAAATGAACGACAGATGATTTTACAAATAATCAAGAGCAGATTTTACATATAGTCAGCTACGGGTCTTACAAATAATCAACGATGAATTTTACAAAATAACAGCAATGGATTTTACAAATAATCAACAACGGACTTACAAATAATGAAAATATATGAGAAGCGAGTAAAGAATCTCACTCCAGTGGAACATTGACGTCGCATGCAAGTTAGTGTTGTCGGAATGAACTATAAGCGATGTAAATACGCAGTAATTGATCAGCTCGGCTTTATAGAGCCCACAATCAAGAACTATCAGCCCATAAAAGACGATTCCTGTGTCGCATATCACGAAAAAAGCTTTAATTCATATAATTTATAATTAATTATTATAATATAATTATAAATACACATCACACTGCCATAGTTATTATAAATTATGATTTTCTAACAAATGTGCACACTTACACAAAAAAGAAAAATTCTGTATCTAAAAATCCACAAAAATTTGTGAAATTTCGTGGAAAAATTTCAGACTTTAAGGTGCGTCGAAATTCTTGGAATCAAATTGACCGAAGAATTACAATCAAAGGGCACCAGAAAATGCGCAGTAATACTGCAATAATCTGAAATATTTATTAATCAATATAGAAATTTGAACTTCATTCATTAATTGTATTCATTTTATGGGTCAGTATTTTGAAATACGTAGAATATGAAATTTTACCTTCAATGATTCATTTTGTTAAATGATTAAAGACTAAATAGTTTTTTCTGGCGCGTTACATGGCTTTGCCTCACTACAGTCGCTGCAGTGACGGCTACAAACATCATTGCCGTTAACCAACGAAATTACAGCGTTATATCCCCTGTCATGCAATGAGAAATGTATTCTCAATTTAACATTACCGCTAACAAACGAATTTAAAAAGTTGTTTGACCAAATAAAACTGAAAAGGAATTTCTATTTTATCATTAGCGTTGGTTAATGAAACCAAAGCGTTATATCAACATTCATAGAATGAGAAGTTGTTTCGAAATTTGTATAAAAAATAACATTAGCTTTGTGGTACTCTACTACCATTTATTTCAATCAAGAAAAAAATTCCCGGAATGTATCATTTTCAAAATAAAAAATTCTGACTAAATACAAAATTATTTTTTTCGTAATTTAGGTAGTTGTAATTCCCTCTATAAACGTGCTCCGTAGAAGACATCGTAACTTCACAAAATGTGAGTGACAACACACATTTACAATGGTATGACAAACTACATAAGTATGCGATCGAGTGCAAATAAACCAAAGGTTTAACGTACACCAAAAAATTAACACAAATTACATAGAGACGCTGATATTAACGTACAAGATCAAATTACAGTGATCTCAATATGGCGTTGGCATTTTCGGAAAGTTTTGATGATATTCATAGCTGGCTTTCTTACAGGGCACATTTTGCGTAATCTGAATTTGACGTCAAATTCTACGCTGTCTTGGCATTTGTGAAATTGGCATTTGTGAAATTGGCATTTGGGAAATTGGCATTTGTGAAATTGGCATTTGTGAAATTGGCATTTGTGAAATTGGCATTTGTGAAATTGGCATTTGTGAAATCATTTCCATGAAGTGGCGACTTTCACGATATCGATTTTTTCGTTATCTCTATAGCGCCTGACTTAAAAGGTAATAGCTGAATTTCCGCTCAGTAAGCTAAATTCATCTACCATCCAAAAAGGTAACTTTGAATTCTACAACAAAGGTGCTTCGCTGATTACTGTTTTCTCAACCAGCTTGAAGTTCCTCGTTTTGTTGCATCAACTGCTTGCGTGAAAACATTTTCATGATGCGTACCTGTGAGAGTCAATCAAACATACGAGAAGTTCACCGCAGAGTTATGGCCCATCGAAATGTACTCAAAGCGATTCCAATACGCAATAATTAAACAGCTTAACAAAGCTGAGTCGAAGTAAGGCAGAGAATTGCACTTGCAGCAGCACACAGCAGCGCTACGTACTGACAAAGTATTCGTTTGATAACTTCCATGTGGTCGAGTAAGCAAACCATAATTATCGACGCATCTAAATGATGAATTCATCGAGCATGAATAATTACTCTACAGCAAACTTTGGACGGAGAAAATCACGTTATCTTCTCCCCATGAGCTCGGTTTCGTGCGCGCGTAGATATGGCGTTGCTGTCATTACGATAGACGCATGCCGCAACTGATATAAAGTTAAGGTAATTATGTCGATCAAACCTACTTCAATAACCATGTCAAGTTGAAAAATTATGCTGTCATGGATTGAGTTATCGAAGACAAAAAGTTGTAATATTATGCGGAGTACATGTTTATTTTTTATACCAATGTACGGTAACAATCATGACAATCTCACACGACTTTATGATGGAGTTCGTTATAATGGTTGATGGTCTTCTATAATGGTGATACCGGACACGATAATGGCAGCCTAAATTCAGTGTTTATGTGAAGCTAAAAATGTAGCTAAAAGTGTTTAGAAAAAAATACTATAACGGTGATGACGAATCGAAGATGGGGTTGAACGATTGAGTACTACAATGGTGGCCGCACGGTTGGTTCACACTAGCTTCAGGTAGTTTCACAGTATCTCAAAGAAAACAATTTGTTTTAATCCAACTAGCTGAACAACGCAGTTATTTCCACCGAACGAATAGTTCCACAGTAGCTAAAAAAACCTACTGATTCAGCCCAATTAGCTGAACAACGCGGCTTTTCCCACCAAACGAATAGTTTCACAGTGGCTTAAAATACTACTTTTTTAACCCAACTAGCTGAACAACGCAGTTGTTCCCACCAAACGAACGCTCATTCCCCCTCACGCCTCTCAAAACTCGCAACCCGCGTTGGCAAATTCAGGATTTCACCGCAACAGCTTGGATCATTACGAGCTACGCCAGAGCGTGGCAACGCTCCTCCTCCATGCTGGAACTAAACTTCCTCCGCAGCTGCCATCACGGTCCCCTTAACGCAAGTCTCTTATCGGGCGCACGATAAGGCAACGTACGAGACCTGTTAGCCAAATGCACTGTCTGGCTCAGGGCTAATTTCCGAAAGAAGTCATTGCCGCGGCCGTGTGAAGCATGAATGAAAATCATTGCGTGGGACTTGGGTTCGTTTGAGCAGGGCGTTCACTCGCTGGTGAATGTAATTATTCGTTAACTGAGAAAATTATTAGCAACTGAGGATCATCGCTCGGTAATTGGTGAAGCCGTTCATTACTAAAAGAGTTTCATTCATTTAATGGAAAAAATCACACGCTAACTGTCGATCATTAATTTTTAATTAGTGAAGTCGTTCATTATTAACTGAGTTTTATTCATTTACTCGAAAAAATCATTTTCTAACTATGGATCATCACTCGTTAATTGGTGAAGCTGTTTACTATTTGCTGAGTTTCTTTCATTAAGTGGAGAAAGTTGTATGTTCGGGGGATATTGCCATGAATTAATTGTAAACAACGATTCAGGAGCGGTTGAATAGCAGAATGTATTTATTAACTAAAAGAAATTAGATCTCATTTATAAATTTCAAGATTAGTAAACGATGATTATTCCTCTTTTATTCATAATGGTTGAAAAACAACACAAGAAATGAATTCACAGTGCGAACTTGCAGGAATCAATTTGTTGTACCCGGTTGTTAAAAAATATGAATAATCATGTTAGCTATTTGGTTGTGATTCCGGCCAAAACATGTACCTTACTCAAGTAGTTTTGATGTTATGTTGATAGAGAACAATTATTCAGAGTATGCTGGCTTACACTAATTGACATTTCTCAGTTCTGTGTTTGTAAAGTCAAAGTCACAAATAATGCTAAGAAAAGTGTCAAAATGTAGAACCAAACTTTGTGCTACGGCTCTTTGTATTGAGTAACTGTGCTAATAATTACAGAATAATGAGTTAAAAATGTACTGGTGCTTGTGAGTGAAAACTGATGAATTTAGATAGGATTCTCTGGTGCCTGTGCCTGATTGGTATCTGGCGGTACGGGACTTGGGGAAGAATTTTGGGATGGGTCACATTCCAGCTGTTTTTGTTACCGTATTATAATTTATGTAACCATGGAACCTCAGTTACATCTTATTATGAAAGGCAGCGGCTATAGTTACATGATATTATGAAGAAAAATGAGCAAAATTTACAGTACACCATTCACGTTAGGAAGACGAGGGGATCTCCAAATACGAACATGCAAGCTCCAGTTACACGGAGCCGTCATGCTGTAATGACCCGAGAGCGAACAGCCCTAAAACGAACACTCGCCTCTACTGAGCGCAAGGCTTTGAGCCAAGAAGATTATCATATTTTGTCTGATAAGATTCATTACACAAAATTAGGACTCATGAATCGCGGGAAAGGCAGGAATTGAGTAATTGCACTAACCCTTATCTGTGTAATAAACAGTACGTTCCTTTGGTGATAAGCGCATTCCGCCGCCGGGAGCCCTTTTTGGTGCGTCCGGTCTACGGGACTTGATCCCGGTCTGCGTGGCTTGATCCCGGTCTGCGTGGCTTGATCCTGGTCTGCGTGGCTTGATCTTAGTCTGCATGGCTTGTTCCCGGTCTACGTGGCATAATCCCGGTCTAGGTTTATTAATCCCGACTTATGTGGCATAATCCTAGTCTAGGCGGATTAATCCCGTTCTACGTAGCTGTATTCTGAAACTGCAGAGCTTAATCCCGGTCTATGAAGCCTAATCCTGGTCTTGGTGGCTCAATTGCGGTCTGCAAAGCCTAATCTCGGTCTTCGTGGCTTAATATTGATTGGTCTACTGAGCTTAATCCGGGTCTACGAAGTCTGTATGCAGGCTATGCCCGGTTTGCAGACCTCAAGCCCGGTCGGTGAAGCCCACGGCTGGTCTGCGTAAGGGGAGGATGCGCGCTCCAAGGGCTATGTTCTCTCTTCTTTGAGTCTGTCGTGTGCTCCGCAGAGAAAACTTTCCATCGAATTTTCGTATGTTACTGAAGATTTTCGTAAATTATTGTTAGTCACACCACTACTGAAGTAAAGCGCTAATGTGCAGTTTCGAAGCTACTCTGGATTTCGGTCACTGTATAAGGTACTGGCTTGATTTTTCATCACTAAAATGCGGGTATAACGTTTTAACACTCCTGTTTCTAATGCTAAAAGCTGTTCTTTGTGCGCCCGAACAGCAACTCATGGAAAGACGTCCTCGAAAACCAACTCTTCAAGTACCAAAAAAGGCTATGTTCAATTTAACTTTAAATTACTAAGTTTACAGAATTCTATGCAATCTTAAAAAATGTATATTTTCAGAAGACTGCTTTTCATGGAGTTTTTACATCGCAAATCGAACAGTCTCATGCCCTGCTAGCAGAATGATATCATATTCTCGCTGAACTTGTGGAAGGTTTTTGACTGGGACGTCCACAGCTGTTCCAATATGATCTCAGTCGCCGAGTTATCAATGATGCGAGGAGAACAAAATCTAGAGTGTTTATCCCGACTATTTCGTATCTGCTTGAGGCAAACTTACTGCGAAAGCAAATTTACGGCATCTCGGGTTTTGAACTCTGTTCAACCATCATCAAGCAAGTTGGTTACGTGTTCAACACAAAAAAATTAGTTTAAAAATAATGAGAAATGAGCGAGTGTTTCCATAGTGACGTATAAATTAATCAAAGACTTCTACCTATTCTTTAATCGTACAGAAATATATTTCATTTGAAGTCAATATTTATAAATATGTACTAAAGAAAAACTCTTCTTGTACAAGTTAGTGCACACTGTGTTGATATAATATACAGTTTTATTTCAGTCTACGCAATAATTTGTGTTGCATTTATGTATCGAATGCGCGTTTTTCATTTTGTGGTGACTATCAAGGGAATATAAATCATTAAAATATAACATCTTTTTGTTCTTCTTTGAAGGATTTTACGATATGGATACATATTTTCATAAACACTTTTGAGATGTGACGGGAAATCCCGAGAGAAATATGATGACGTGATGTTAAATATCGTCAGAATTATGATTCTGCTGTGAGAAACAACATTAGAAATATGATGATGTTGAAAGAAATACCGTGAGGAATATGGTGATATGGTGAGAACTGTCATGATAAATATGATGATATGGCAAGGGAAATTCTGCACATATGATGACATGGTGAGAAGATTGTTGTGAGGAATATGTGGATGTGGTGAGGAATATCGTGAGAAATACAGTAACGGGGTGAGGAATAATATGAAAAGTATGGTGATGTGATGAATGCCATAAAACATTGTGATTAGGATTGTATATTTAAAATACACATCCATAAAATTGTGAAGACTTACGGACTAGACCTGTTGAACACCGTGAAGGGTTGCCAAAGTTTATGAGAGCAAATCATCCAAGGCAACTGCCTTTAAAAGCATACAAACTACCTCCCTCCATACAGTCGTACACACACGTTTTTACATATATCTGTGTACGTACACCTAATGAATGCGACATACTGTGCCTGTTTCATGGCGGTCAATTGATCGTCGACGTGAAATACGTCTATTCGATGTGCGTATGGTGGCCATTTGATGGTCCCTATCGCTCTGGCTCCATATCAGTTCCAATGCACCAGCCACTCACGCAAAGGGCTGATCCTCTGAAAGTTTCATTGACGTGTGACTGGTTCAAGTGGAGCATGAATTCAGAATGGGTCTTGAAAAAGAAGGCCAAAATGGAAGATCTCTTTATGCTCGAACACATGAAACGGAATGATCTTTGTTGTGTCTTGGTTCTCGAGAAGTCGTGCGAAGCTTTCCCACTTTTGCGATATTGTAGATATATTTCTTGTAGACGAGGTACGTTCGGGCTGAGGGAGATGTGATGAAGTAAAACGTCTTTTGTGGAAATGAATCAGAAGAGAATTCTAGAAATGACGATATCTTGGCTCTGATCAGAAAGGTACTCGATATGAACGTTATTTTATAGCTCTTGCAGTTTTCAGTTAACTGAGAGTTGAATTCGCAGTGACATGAAGTTATCAGCCAGAAGGAATAGAAACAAGAAGGAATAGAAAGCCTAGAAAATAGCCTGAATAGCGAGTATGAATCACGATTTGATCTCTCTCAAAGTTCACACACTCATGTCACTTGAATACTCACTACGCTTTCTCACAGTACACTCCCACGCTACACACGCACACTACTCATGCACACTACACATGCACGCTATTCATGCACTCTACACACGCACCTTACCCATGCGCATTTCACATGCACGCTACACATGTATAAAACACAAACAAACTACGCTTCCCACTACACATCCAAATTTATATAGATGCAAGTATGCACAGAATATGTACAGAACTGGACACACACACAGGTATAGATGTAAATATATACACAAATACTGTACGTGCACACAGTCCATATGCGCATGTACAGACAGAGTTTTCACACGGCAGCTCGACACGCACGGTTAGCACGACCCCTCTATCAGCGCAAGGTTAGTTTCTTCATTAACCCTCAGCTGAGGACGGGGCTCTTCCCACACCTTCCGTCCGTGCTCCGCCGTCCCGCCGCGCTACTCGGGAAGTCGAGTTATCGCTTCGACGCCTGATGTGCTAAGTATTCCTGTTGTAATTAATTGACACTGTTCTGTTTTGGATGAAGTTTGTTCGTATTCGGCTTGGAATTTGTTTTTGTTTTGTGTGTTTCCTGATATCAAAGGAGTTGTTTGTTTATATTCGGCATTGAAGTTATTTTGTTTCTGCGTGTTTCCTGATATGAAATGAGTTTGTTCATGCCCGGTGATGTAAATATTTTCGTTTTGTATGCTTCCTGGAAAGATTGATATTACTTGCTTTGATGTGGTCCTTACTTGAGTTCAGTTTGAGTTCGACCTGCTGTTTGTTGCGCTTCCAAAATATCGATCTCATGTAAAACAGGTCATTACGGTCTATGCGCAGCGCTATTCCTTGAACAAAATCTGACGTTGGTCTTTTGATTCAGCTAATGCATCAGACCAGCGTTTTTCACAGTGCTACAGAGCAAGTTCACCACACTGCACTGTTCATTATGACTCAGGTCTGTTCGACGTGCGCACTCATATGAGTGTCGTGGCAACACAGTGTGTAATAAAGTAAACAGCGCACCCAACTGAGTACACAGCTCCTCGCAGGCCTCAAACACAACCTCAGGATCATAAGCACTTGATGATGACCCGCCCTCACGTTAAAAAAAAGTTCATTTGTCACTGCGGCAGAGAGAAAATTGAAAATTTTGAGATCGAGCCTCTCATGAGATCTTATTTCGTTTCGAAGCAAGTGACGTTTACACAAGTGTGCGCACGCTAGACTGACTATAGATGTTTACACAAGGAATATGTCGCCAAAGGCTGTCTGATGAGGCACTGGAACAGTTTTAAAGCACGCCGAACTGTGGGTAAATAGCGTTTTTACTTTCGTAGTTTCCAATGCATTGTGATGCTGTGAGCTGTGTTGAGCGAATTGCTTGTTTAGTGAGTGCTTTCCAGTACTCTTTTATTCTGAGAGCCGAGCTTTGCAACTATGATAAAACGACGTTTAAATACTGATTCTCTTGGAATCTAGAATGTTTGCGTGTGACTATACTTTACAGAACTCTGTTATTCTGACAGCTGAGCTTCGCTACAATGGTGAAAAGACTTTTAAATGCTGTTCTTTGGGAGTCTGGGAGACCTGCACAGACTTTCCAGGATTCTTATTCTGACAGCTGAGCTCAACTGCAACGTTGATAAGTTTCTCATATGAAAACACGATGTTTGTCATCCGTGAGCAAGTGTGTGTCGTCATGAAGTTGTTCAGAAAAACCTTCGCCGTAGTGAGTATTTTTTCCTTTATGAAGTCTGTGAGTTGCTCACGCTCGTCTTCAATGGAGAAAAGCTTGAATAGTGTTCTTCATGGCTGTATCACTCTCTCATTTTTCCTCTTTGGGATTCCTGTGACTGTCGGAGCTCAAGAAGATCGAGGGCGACAACTTCGAGGATAATTTTTGGTATTTACAAGATATGAACCAAACGCTGAATGTGATAAACCCTAGATTTTGGCCCCTTTGTTAACATGAGTCTCTGATTTTGCCTTATTAGCCTCATAGAGTTGAACAAAAACCACATATTTACCATTCAATTTACACAATATCCTCAATAACAGTTCAATACCTGAACTAACAAAGAAGATTGCATATTTTATGACATATATGAATCTTTATTTAAATAAAATCAATAATTTTAATCAAATTTCAATTTACTATCGAAATTAATCCAAGAAAATTTTAAACGCTCTGTATATACTGGATAAATAGGGAAGTCATGAAGGAAAATGTTCTATAAACGAACATCGGGAAAACCATTCAGAGGAAATAAAAGCAGTATTTTCAACAAGCGATGGAGTACGATATGACAGCAAACATCGGGAAAACAATTCATGTAAAATTAATGCAGTCTATTCTCCAAACAATGGAGAATAATATGCAAGTACCGAGTGAACAAACGTCGGGAAAACAATTGATATAAAATAAAAGCAGATTTTTAACAAGCAATGGAGTACAACATGAATTAAAATTCCGCAGATGTATTTTATTCTGAAGTCATTCGCGCTCGCAATTTTTATTCCTGCTCTGCTCTGGTGAGATATATACTTCCATTAATGTTTTGTCGCTCTTCGAGTTATGCAATATGCAACATCATCTTTTGTAAAACAATAAGTAACATATGCCGATAAAAATGAGTAACAATCATTACCAGTTACGCATAAATTCAACCATAACCACATATTCATAAATTCAACTATACCCACTTATTCAAAAATTCAATCAAGCGTCGTATAAGCTGGAGAACTTTAAGCGAACATTTTTATAAATGCTCTATAATTGCTTATTGGGGTTGACGCCAGATCCTGTCTCATAACTGTAGGCGACTGTAAACACAAGGGAGTGTACATTTCAAGAGAGTGTATATTTCCAGGGAGTGTATATTTCAAGGAGTGTATATTAAAATGAAATGTACATTTAAAAGGAGTGTATATTTCCAGGGAGTGTATATTTCAAGGAGTGTATATTGCAAGTGAGTGTATATTTCGAGAGAGTGTATATTTCAAGGGAGTGTATCTTTCCAGGGAGTGTATATTTCAAGGAGTGTATATTGCAAGTGAGTGTATATTTCGAGAGAGTGTTTATTGCAAGTGAGTGTGTATTTCGAGAGAGAGTATATTTCAAGGGAGTGTATATTTCAAGGAAGTGTATATTTCAAGCGAGTGCACATTTCAAGACAGCGTACACTTTAATACGTGTTTTAAGCGTCAAGTCGTCCTGCTTTCCCCTGGCAGCGCAGCCGCAGCTCGAGGAGCGTTCAATTAGGAAGTCAGGAGCTTCAGGTCGAGATAAGAGGCAAATTTGAAAAGCGCGCCGGAAGTATAGTTACCTGCGCCTTATCTGCTAATGCGAGGCTGCAGGGGCTAGACAATAGCTGGCTCTCACGGGCAGAGATACACGCATGCGAAGTTTGTGCGGCTTCTGATAAAGAAACGTCGAGTTCAGGCCAAGAGGTGGTCCGGATTTTCCTCATTCATGTCGAAAGTTACGGTTGCAACCCTGACAAAATACTCCGGTTCCGTCATGGCGAAAGCTGCTCGTGCAACCCTAGCACATGCGACCGAGGAAAATCGCTCTTTTGTAGAAGCGCTTCAAAAAGATTTGAAGACAGAGCTGCCTTGTGATCGCTTATTCTAGGTAAGGTAGGTTTTGGTTCGAGTAGATAAATTTTTCCCAAATGATTTCAAAAATTAGAGTTCATCGTTTTTCACTGAACAAAACTCGCCACTACACATAGGTCAGTCCAAAACCAAGTAGTCGTTTACGAACAACGGAACTCAAACCCTGGTAACGTTGGGAAATGCCACGCTACATGCACATTAAGTGATGTGTACGTCAAAAGTAGTTCAGGACATCAATGAACATGTTACTATTGGTGAACAATGATAAGTGATTATTTCGTGATGGTTACGAAGGCACTGATATATCATACAATATAGTCCTCTCATTTTCCACAAATTTACGCCGTCGGAGCGTTATATTTTGACAGCATGAGTTCTTTTAATGGACTTGGCTATGCTACGTAGCACAGAAAATAGAGAAGCCAGTTGGACTTAAAAGATCCCCGTAACTAACTGTACCACTACGACTACGTAAATTAGCAGAAAATCTGGCTCCTAGCGTCTAAAAGTTACGAGCCATTCGTTCTTCCTCGCAGCCCAAGCAGATGACGGCGCTTTGTAACAGGTTGACTACGTTTGCTCGGTTGGTTAGATTAGATAGGAGGTAGCAGCATTGAAAAACCGACTTCACTGCTCGAATACATTTTTATCCAGAAGTGGGAAAAATGTAATGGTGCGAATGCATTTCACATTGTACTCTAGAATTAATTTTAAAATTAGGTGAAATAATCGTTATGTTCCGCACACATGCCTGCACGTATGTAAATAATCAATATACCTAATGGTATGCATACGTACTATTAAATGCCAGCGTGTTAAGGAACTGGGCGCGGTATGAGAAGGATGAGCGTCATGCGACATTGGAACAATAATTGTGTCCATCTCTAGCAAGTAACAATGTGAGGGTACGGCAGATACTTGTTTCACTTATGGCTGTTGCGCGCCGGTACGGAGATTCATGACTTCATTCTAGGGCACAGCATGCAATGTTTTAAATTGTTAGGAATATAATCTTAACTCAATCACTGCAAACAAAATTATGCTAACATCGGTGGAGCAAGAGCAAATGTAGCTTTTTCCAACAATTTATATTTTACGGAGTTTCTTCCCTAAGTTTGAGACAGAAGGGACAGGGGACAACTCTCACAAGCACTGGACAAAAGTTTGCGACTGACGCTGTGCATACATAGTTCGTTCGTGCAAAGAAGCGCGTCGTGATCGTTGTCTTGTAGAGGTCACCAATCACTGAGCAGGAGAAATATTGGCGCATACTGTATGCTTTCAAGCGTTTTGGTAATTATTTTCTAAATCCATACCAAAGATCGTTAAGCTATTATCTTATCAAGGAGATAACTTTACCTCTAGACATGCGGTGATAAGATAAACAAATTAACAACAAATCACTTAGTAAAAGAATGATAGGAATCAGGAAAACATTCCAGTTTAAACGAAATGCAATCTGACAGTTCGATGGGGATAAAATGGCGATTAAATAATAATAACATGATAGTCACTCCTTCGTTCGTTCCAGATTTCTCATACTAAATTTAGGTTCAATACGCAAGCAAAACTATAGATTAAGCGCAAAATTTCATCCTTTTTAAATACCAATAGATGATTTATCTATACGTATGTTTAAAGGAATAATTTTCTAACTTCGATAGTCAGGGCTTAAGCCAGACGCCGGAGGAATGTCTCCTCTGCAACACGGCTCCACGGAGACACGCAGAAGCAATCCAAGGCTTAAAGGAGGAGCCTTCATTAATTAATTGGCAGGTTTTGTTATCAGCTGCAGCGGTGCTATCAACTCCCCTGCACTCTATGGGAAAAATGACCGCCTAGGGTTTGCGTACTTCTGTCGCGGGCTGTTACAATGACTGCCACCAGTCTGCATTGACTGCCTCTGGTCTGCGAGCTGTTACAATGACTGTCACCGGTCTGCAAGCTGCTACAATGACTGCCACCGGTCTTCAATGGCTGCCACCGTTCCACAAGCTGCTACAATGACTGCCACCGGTCGCACACCTAGAGTATACGGAGAGACACGTCACCTAACATCACGCTGGCCGGGAGAAGGATCGAATGCAGCAGCCCAACTGCCGTTGATTGGATGCGAGGTGAGCATAGCGGGAGAAAGCGACGAAGGTAATTCATTTGAATACATGGATAATGGACAAGTATTTATTTTTATTTACTTCACTCTGTGATTTCATTGGTGATGAGTCAACACATGCAGAATAATATTTTATGCTTAAACGGTTAGAGTCGTTCTGAAATTTTTATTTCCGACTCCAGTATACACCAATGCAATGTAGGAGACACTCATAGCTTGTTTTTCTAGCTTAATTATGAACTACCTCGCAACATATATGAATATGAACTATAAGAGCTATTAGAACTATATTTGAACTATAGGAACTATAAGGACTATATACGAACTATTTTGAATATGAACTATATGAATATGAACTATTTCGTAACACCGAAGTTAATATATTTTCTCTCTTTCGACGAAATCAATACAGCGCAGTTCAACGAAACGCATCTAAGATGGGAAAAATTCGTCGAAAAAAATTTGTTATTCGACATTTTACTTCTACTGTTTTTAATGCATTCAGTTAACGAAATTATAATAACTACTTTTGACAGTCTACCTCTCATAATTCAAGTATTTTTCCGAAAAATTGTCGATAAATTAGTACAAAAGAGAAATGTTTATGACCGATATTGACAATGATGGCGGACACTGGCGGTTGTAGAGACGTGCGAAGGTGTGAGCTTTTGAAAATTTGGACGAGGTTTTGAACTGCGAATTCGGTTTCATGTACTCTACTTACCAGTATATTCTGACTGATCTTAAAGGAAGACATTTGAAATGTAATTAAGTCTAATCCGAGGCAAGCTTCCTGTTTCTTATCCTAAGCAATGTTGGATAATCAGGTACATTTTCTGGAACTTTCCTCAATTTCAACAAATATAGGAGAGCAAAAATCACTGATAAAAATTTCATTATACTGAGAACGTTTCGGGCAAATACCCATCATCAGCTCATTAAAAGAATCTGACATGTATCACTGAAATAAAAAATGAACATAAATGTACAAACAGACATAAACATGGAGTTAAAGTAAAGCGTATAAAGCGTATCTGAAACATGAAACGTTCTCAGTTTAATGAAATGTTAGATAACTTGAAGGTTAATTACTGAGTATTCCAACTCTTTGAAATTCAACACTTTGTCTTCTAGTAGTTGTAATCCAACTGAATACGATTCAACACTTTGTCTATACGCAGCTGCAAACCATCTGACTCAGATTCAACACTTCGTCTTCCAGCAGTTGCAAACTGAGTGAGATTCAACTCTTTTTTTTCTAGATGCTATAACGCAACTGCCTACGGTTCAACACAGTCATCCGAAGCTGCAAACCAACTGACTCAGATTCAACACTTCGTCTTCCAGCAGTTGCAAACCATACTGACTGCGATTCAACACTTCGTCTCCCAGCAGCTGTAAACTAACTGTCAACAAGCATGCACTCAGCCTGCATGTGACATTGTAATTTTGTTACTGTAATTTAAATTACTGCATGTGACATTGTACAAGGAACGCATTCGATTCATTTTCTCCGGTGGCCTTCACTAAGCAACAGGAAACAGAGTTGGCACCCGGAAAAAATAGATGGAATCTAGAAGGAAAAACCAAGCCTAGTGATAATAAAATAAGCCTACCAGCTGTGTCAAATAGTATTTTGATTGCATGCCGTAGACTATGCCTGAAGTTTATTTCGTTTCAATCGAAAGAACTCGATTTAATTTAGAACTATCGCCATGCTTTTTTTTTTATAGTTACGACTGTTGGGTGTGTTTTTTCTTTGTGCCATTGAATGTTTATCCGTGCCTTTGATTAGTCGTACAATAGAAGCACTGCATGGTGAATGTGCATTTATAAAGGACACTTTTTCCATATCTCAGGAAGGCTGTTCTAGTAAACGATGGCTCCAATTTACGATGCTCGGCAACAGAGCCTGCGTACAACTTGGAACAAACTTTGTGAGGATCTGAATAAGCCGAATTATCCTGGTTCAGATGCTTCAAATTAAAAAAAATGCCGTTCATTAATCTATGATCCAACTTGCATAACGGCAAAGGTTCTGCAACACTTCCTGCTATTCAATAATCTTTGTGAGCCTGTAAAAAATTAAAATAATTGGTTCCAATGAATGAAATGAAAAAGCTCAATATGCTCATTGATCTGTGATCTAGCAAAAATAATCAAAAACAACAAAAGTTCTGTGATCCTTATTTTCAACAATCTTTCTGATGCTGGCAAAACTAGAATAATCCTGATTCCAATGTAAAAAATTAAAAAATAACATACTTTTATTGACCTGTGATCGAACATGAATAATTAAACATGACAAAAGCTCTGCGACCCTTTTATTTAATAATATAGTAACAAAAATAGTGGTAGGTCTCATTTCCGTAAATCTCAAAACGCGTGCGGCGGTTGAGCTGCTCCACAAACCTGTTTTCACAGGCAGCAACATTGAGTTCCTTAAAGTGTTTTTTAATATTATCTGTAAGTAAGAGCACTAACTGGTTGCTGTTGACAGTCCCGTTTGGATTCCTCGTTTAATTTTAAAGTTGCGTGTGACGCCCGAATTGTGAGAGGGAGCCATTAGTTTTGGTGGCGGTCTTATCAGGAGCGACTCGTCGGAGGACGCTGCCTCCCCGGCCTTGTCCGCCTAATTTGGGCGGCGCTGGTCGTGCATTTGCCAGCCCTGCTCTACCGGGCCCACGTACACTGCCTGCGTCTGACCAAAGTTTGTTTCGTTTCAAGTCTATGAACTCGGTTTCATTTAGAAGTATCGGTGACTGATGGGTGTACTTGTTTTTATTACATTGAATATTTATATCTGTGTCTGACGAAGGTTTGTTTCGTTTCAATCCAATGAACTCGGTTTCATTTAGGAGCATCTGTGACTGCTGGTTCTATTTAGACTGCTGGGTGTTCTTGTTTTTACTACATTGAAATGAATCCATTCAACGCATTCGTTTCAATCCAATGAACTCGGTTTTATTTAGAATTATCGGTGTACTACATTTTAGTAACGACTACAGGGGGTACTTGTTTTTGCCAGTACTCTTTTTTGATGTTGTTTATACCTCTGTCTGACAGGAGCTCAATCTCAACTAAGCCCGTAAGTCAATGGGTACATTTCGGATTCAGCTTATGGGTATCAATTTTTTAGATAGAATGAAACTGAGTTGGATTTGAAGACAATTTCAATGAACGGGTGAATTCATTTTAGGTAAAATTTTATTTTAATTGTTTTTCCATCCATATTTATTCGACATCGGTGAATTTAACAACATTCGTAATCACATCCTTCACCTGTACGTGACGTTCAAAGGAAAAGTCAAACGACGATCGGAGGTGAATGTAAAGCTAAACCTTGTCATTACCTCGCTGTTCTTTCGACATTCGCGCACAGTGAGACGATTTCCACTCCATCAATTTTTCTCAAAACAATCCTTCCCGCCAATTTTGCTCAACGCATCCCATTTCATGAATGTTGCATTGCACATTCCTTTCCAAAGCCCAGTACATTTCTTTCGTAAGTTGTGCGCAGGGCATTACCTTCTACGAATTTTGTTCACTACATCCTTCTCCAGCAAGGCTCAACGCATATCATTCCTCGAATTTTACTAAGCGTATCTCATTCCTCGAATTTCGCTCAAAGCATCTCATTCCATCAATTTTACGAACAGCATTTCATTTCTCTAATTTTACTAGACGCGTATCATTCCTATAATTTTACTCAACGCATCTCATTCTACAAGTTTTGCTAAACGCACCAGCAACTCTTCGTTGGCTCTGCAGGTCGGCGCTGCCTCACCGCAATTACGGCTCCGTGCGCCGCTCGCGCGCACGTCGTCTCGTTAGTTCGGAAATGAGGACGGCTGTGGAAACGCGTTCATTTGCGGCAGTTTCCGGAGGAGTTAGTGTTGCTCTGACACCTTATTGCTGGAGATCGCGTTACGCTGGCGTCGGGCCCGTGTTGTACACGCTTAAAGTGGCACATGCCCTCTTGCTTTGCTCGCTAAATGCGAACAAACAAATTCTTTCTAGGGTTAGAGACAGCTTCGAAAAGTGATGACAGGAAAAGATCACATTTAGGGACTTGAAATTTATTGATATGTCTTTTAGAGCGGAAGGACGCTCGTGCCGTGAACTTGACGGATTGTTTTAGCTTTTCATGCTGTGTTCTTTAAATTATCGCTTTAACTTTTTGGTCACCCGATGGAAGTTTGTGAATCTCTTCACTTTTTTTCTAATACAAAAATGTCGTGCAATGGACTGAGACGCTTGAAGCTTATTTTTGTGAGGTAATTGTTCAGTGATCGGTGAAATGTTTTACATTAGTTTTTATTGACCGTAAATTCTTTTATCGATTTATTAGATGAATAATTTTTCACTCACTGCTGTCCAAAAATGTTCCAGCTCGATAAGATAAATCAAAGAATTGGAGGTAGGATGTAAATTTTTTGGCAGAAAATTGAAATTCTTTTGTCATTCTAAGTACTGGAATAGGTCTGGTGTCTATCAACGGTCGATAAAAACTTTTGTTGCAAATTTGCCCTTGAAATTTATTGCTGCATGAACTCTGATGTGTTTTTTTTTCGAGCGAATCACATTATGTGAGATAAAACATAAACGATTGAAATGTTATTTTGCAAACACAATTTAATTGCCCTGTCAACAATTTATCAGTCCTTGGTACAAATAAATTACATCTTAAATGTAATACAAAGTTGGGGAATTTTCCTGGATTGTCAGCCAGAAGTTTCAAGAAATAAATTACTCATATCTTCCACCAGTACCAAAAAAACTTTAAAAATATTTTTAAAGCACAACCTGAACAGGACTGAAATAATTAGTGATGGTGAATCTTTTTCAAATACAACCAAAGCAGGAGGGAGAGAGAAAACTGATGGCTTCCAATGAATCCATAGCTCTTACCTTTACTCCTAAATGAACTTGATTTTGTCACTGCTCAATTTTCTCTGAACACATAAGAAATTTATGATTTGATTTAGGAAAAATAGTCTTCTAACCAGCTGCGGCCTCCCTTCAAACCTTAAATTATCGTCACTTATTGTCGCTTGTGAATTTCTTGGCAATTATCAGGTTAACGTCCAAATTATTTGCTTGGTTCTAAGGGTTTGACATTTAATTTAATGGGGGCACGGCAAGCATTACATTTTTGGCCCGACTTATTGTTGTTTAGCTTAACTTTTTCAACAAGGCATTTATGATTTTAGCTGCTCAAATATGGCCTCTTCCCTCGGCGTCAAAAATTATAGATGCTCATGCGAAAAACTTAAGACTGAATCTCACGGGGATAAAAATAGTCAGCTTCTGAGCCCACTTGCGAGATATATTCGGTTCCATTTTCTAACCTCAATGCAGGCACGACTAAACAGCTCTTTTTTGAGCTTACTCCTACCCACAAACTGTCCCATGAACCGTCGCGTCGGTGGGACACGTGTGTGCCGGGTCAGGGATCGGTTGCAGACCACATCATTGACTGTTGCCTGGAATAATTATAATAATGAACCTCCTCATAAGTCCAATTACAGACCATCACCCTATTACAGACAACCACATGGACCATCTTCTAGGCCCACTAAGGTACCTACTCATATGCCCACTCTGGGTCCCATTAATGGGTCCCCTCACGAGCCCACTCATGAGCACACATATGTGCTTTCTCAGAACCCCACTCCTGTTATAAGTTAGGAGCAGAAATAAGTTCGAAATCGTAATATGATTGAGTGCGTTGTCGCGAGACGGAGCTGCAGGGTTTAGTAACTTTAGTTGTACACCTCGCCGGACTGTCAGAATGGATTCTATTCTTATATACGCAGAATGAGAATGAACTTCGTTAGTTACTGAAAATACTGACAAAATATGAACGGAACATCACTCGAAGGTGTTTTCAAAGCTCATGAGTTGGCTGAGGATTCTCATCTGGGCGAGTAATGAATTATCATTGAGAATTTCTTGTAGCTGAACTCAGTGTTATATTTTATCACAGGCGTCACGGAGTAGTAGCTGAAAATGGCCTTTATTCGAGATGCTCTGAGATGACTTTCATGAAAGATTCTTCGTTTTAAAATAAGTCAATTTCCTCTGGCCTGAAATGTTCCATGAAAGAACTTTCTCATAAAATTTCAAAAATGATCATTAGCTTCCTTTTACAAATTCAAGTTAAAATTTAAAACAAAAATATTCCTTCAGAAGCCATTCATTCAGATAGGAAAGCGACCTTAGCTTCTTAGAGAAAAACTTAAAAGCTGTATCTTTCAAACAGAAGGCACATGACATTTCCAAGGAGGTCAAATTTTAAATGAAAATTCTTGGATTTTATAGTTTCCAAGAAGCGCACCTCGATGAGAAGACACACGTCGTTTTCAAAAGGTGAAATGTTGATGTAAATTCTAAAAAAAAAAAAATTAGTTTCCAATGAGCGCACCTCAAAGCGTCGACATACATCGTTTACAAGGAGATTAAATTTTTAATTGAAATTTAAGTTATACTTAGTTTTAAGAAGCGCGCTTCGAAAAAAAGACGCGCACTGTTTTTACAGATGTCAAATTTCCAAAGAAATTTTTAAGTTGTTCATAGTTTCAGAGAAGAGCGCCTCTTCGGGAAGACACATGTCGTTTTCAAGGAGGTCAAATTTTTAATGAAAATTCTTAGATTTTTTATTAAGCGCGCCACGAAAAAGAAGACACAAGTTGTTTTCAAGGAGGTCAACTTTTTAATGAAAATTTTAAGTTGTTCATAGTTTCGGAGAAGCGCGGCTGTGAGGGAAGGCTGTCTCTAGGGCCCAATTTGAGGGCGGCGAGCTACAGACAGAACAAGAGGCCTACAGAGCCTCTGCCCTCGCCTGATTTACGACAGCCTTAAAACAACATCAAAATATCGCCGGATGATGTCCTCTACAACATTAAAGGTGAAAGAAGAGCCTTTTCGCGCCAGGGAAGGGCTCGCAGATCAGATAGAAAGTTCCGTTGTTCTTGAATCCATGTTGAAAAGGTTTTTCGTGTAACCGTACTATGGTTCACTCCTATGGTTGCGGTAAAACCTAGCAAAGCGTTCGAGGATTATGTGAATTTTCCATAAGACAGCCTTGAAAACACTCTAATTGCGTTCCAAAAACGTTCATTATGGGTTCTCTTTATCTCAGTTTGAATGGTTTCCAGAATTTTTTCGTGGTGTACGTAATTTCTCCTATTTAATTTCTCCTATATTCAAATCTGCGTAATTTCTCGTAGACGAAACTCACAGACAAGTTAAAATTAAGGATTGCTTTTGGAGCAACTTTCCTGACAAAAAACCACAGCTGACAAAATTGCAGCTCAACTGATACATCCACTTTCCTTGCACATGCCAACTACCAGTGCCGACTTTCACATATAATATAATCATAGATTAAATAATTTATTCTAACTGCCATTTTTTTGATAATTTACATTTCTAGAAGCCATTTTGAGTCTAATAAAATCTGAATAATTTAAAATTGAAGTCACTGATAACAAGTGTTAATATTTACTCAATTGTTAGCATATTTAATTGACGACTTTTTTGGCTTTGAAAATATTCCCATGAGGTAGTAAAATACTTAAAATAAAAGACTAAGAGTAACAATAACATCTAGCACACAAGTAAGTTGTTTTTAATGAAAAACGAAATAGAGTGATGATTTTGAATACATTTGTCGTGCCAGGTTTTATATTCACACTTGTCGAACGCTATCAAAGCTTACACTTGTGTTCATCATTAATGCAAGCAGAAGCTAAACGAACAAGCGCACAGGCTGCGTAGTGTCACCGCACAGTTACTGAAGTTCGCGCTCTTCATTTGGACAGTAATCTAATTAGAGCGAATGCGCGAGATTTATTTCACTTAACTAACATACAATTCCCTCCAAATTTCTCTGCATCTTGGAAAGAGTTGAGAGCCGAGGCGCGTCTGCCATAGGCCGGGCATAAATAAGGCGGGACACGGCCGAACTATGCAGAGAATGCCGGCTGTGGTCCGCGACTCCTTGCCCAAAAAGATGCCTTGAAACGCTGCAAATCGTCGCTAAACTTTGTGCGCTTTTCGTTCACTTGAAATCGGCGGATCTTTTCGCAGTGGTTGGCTTGGAGTTGAGGGTTGGAGGAACTGTGGATGACTTGATATAGGTGGATTGTGTAACGTTCGTCGCTTGAAACTGGTCGGGTGTGGAAAAGTGGATAAAATGAAACACTGGTGGATTGAGAAACGGTGGATGACTTCAAAATACCTCAGTGAGAAAATCGTGAAACCGAACGCATTTATAACGAAACTGAAATCGAAAGAGTTAGAGATATCGCATTTCTTCTAAGAAATAACAAATTTGAATTAGAGCTTAAGCATCAAGTTAGCAAGAATATAGACTAATTCATAAGTTTATCATATATTTTCCGAAATTTGTTTAGAGCTAATAACTTTAAGTATAAATTGAAGCGACGCACTTAAAGTTCTCGAATGTGCAGGTTCAGCCAAATCGACAATCAGGCTAAGCGATCGGAGGATAACCAAATTAATTTGTTTCGCATTAGGGCAAACCTGAAATTTATCACATATATTAAGAGATATATTATTTGCCTTTACTCTTCTTCATACGTACTTCATAGCACAAAATGTAGTTTTTCTATAATTTCTAAGATGTCAAAGTTCCTGCTTCATTCATACAAATCATTACTACTTCACCTAATCTCCAAACGCAGCATTCCAACGTCCCCCTGTAGCACTTGACAGCAGCTGCAGTTGCGTTTAAACTCGGACTCAATTCACTCGTCCGCCAATAAACGGAACATTTCTGAAGTCCAATTGTGTGTTAATTAGACGTTTCGTTTAAAACAACAAGTTTGTTATGGATTTGAAAAAGACTCAACAGTTTAACACACTAATACGTCTTCCCACCTGATGCTCAATTGGGTTAAAGGTATATAATTTTCCTAATATTTCGGTTGAGTATCGGTTAGAGCTGTATCGTTGCAGCACGGAGTGAGAGCAGATTAAGTCATCTGAAAAACTGTGTGATGAAACACGTCCATTGCGATATTTGCGAGAAAATTTCTGGCGATTGTGTCAATTTGATAGGGAAAATAACCCTGTGGGTGCACTGTACTTATGCTATTTGACTGAAAATTATAGTTTTCCCCCATTGGACCTGTTCCCGTAACAAAGAGAGAAATCTGGGAAAAAGAAATTCCCGTATACCAGTAAATGAAGTATAACCAATTGACTTTTTGAGTGCTATCAAAATCAATGAAGAAAAAAGGCGAGAGAAAGAAGTCTGAGAGAATGAAACTCTGGTATGCCAGTAAATGACGTATAGTAACTGATTTTTCAAGCGCTATTCCATTATAATTTTTGAGCATTTTGAGACGAACGAAACAATGGTACACGTCTCCAAAGAGGACGGACGACATCGTCCACTAACTTTTTTGCAGAAAATAAGGTAAAACCTCCGAGTCTCGTCGAGTCTCTTACTTAATTGTAACTGAATTATCCATCCGCGCTGTGTGGGACGACTGCCAGTTATATCTCTCACTTTCTTCACCTATCGTTATTGTGTGTTTTAGCTTTCTTGACTAGCTGATTTGCGTGTGTGTGTGGGTTGCATTGTAGCGTACGAGTACTTAGTTTTCCCAACGTGCTGATACGTGTGTGTGTTGCGTTATAGTGTACGTGTACTTAGTTTTCCCGACGTGCTGATACGTGTGTGTGTTGCGTTGTAGTGTACGTGTACTTAGTTTTCCCGACGTGCTGATACGTGTGTGTGTTGCGTTATAGTGTACGTGTACTTAGTTTTCCCGACGTGCTGATACGTGTGTGTGTTGCATTATAGTGTACATGTACTTAGTTTTCCCGACGTGCTGATATGTGTGTGTGTTGCGTTATAGTGTACGTGTACTTAGTTTTCCCGACGTGCTGATACGTGTGTGTGTTGCGTTGTAGTGTACGTGTACTTAGTTTTCCCGACGTGCTGATACGTGTGTGTGTTGCGTTGTAGTGTACGTGTACTTAGTTTTCCCGACGTGCTGATATGTGTGTGTGTTGCATTGTAGTGTACGTGTACTTAGTTTTCGAGGCGTGCTGATATGTGTGTGTGTTGCGTTATAGTGTACGTGTACTTAGTTTTCCCGACGTGCTGATACGTGTGTGGGTTGCGTTGTAGTGTACGTGTACTTAGTTTTCCCGACGTGCTGATATGTGTGTGTGTTGCGTTATAGTGTACGTGTACTTAGTTTTCCCGACGTGCTGATACGTGTGTGGGTTGCGTTGTAGTGTACGTGTACTTAGTTTTCCCGACGTGCTGATACGTGTGTGTGTTGCGTTATAGTGTACGTGTACTTAGTTTTCCCGACGTGCTGATACGTGTGTGTGTTGCGTTATAGTGTACGTGTACTTAGTTTTCCCGACGTGCTGATACGTGTGTGTGTTGCGTTATAGTGTACGTGTACTTAGTTTTCCCGACGTGCTGATACGTGTGTGTGTTGCGTTATAGTGTACGTGTACTTAGTTTTCCCGACGTGCTGATATGTGTGTGTGTTGCGTTATAGTGTACGTGAACTTAGTTTTCCCGACGTGCTGATACGTGTGTGTGTTGCGTTGTAGTGTACGTGTACTTAGTTTTCCCGACGTGCTGATATGTGTGTGTGTTGCGTTATAGTGTACGTGGACTTAGTTTTCCCGACGTGCTGATATGTGTGTGTGTTGCGTTGTAGCGTGCGTGTACTTTACAATTCAACGTGAAATGCAGTGTGCGTGCGATGTACCAGTATAATGTAAGATTATATTTTTTCAGGAGAATTGCAAGTGTTTTACACGCTCGACCATGAAAATAATTCATCATTCACGTCCAACTCATCAACATAGTCGTGAGAGTGATGTTAAAAGGAACATAACTTGGATGCAACTAAAAGTAACTTATTTTCTGTGGATAAACCTAATCTCTTAAATTTAACATGAATTTTACCATTATTTTCAGCACTGGCTTCATATATAATGAAAACCCATTTAATATTGAAAGTTCACCTATTTTTTGGGTGGGAAGAAAAATAAAATTTTAAACCTCAAGACGCACGATTATAAGCCATCTTCAGTTAACGACACGTCTTAAATTTATTTATTTATTTTCGATTTCAGTGCACATTTAATTTGAAATGAATTTGTTAAATTGATCACTCGCTATTAAACAGCAATCATTAATAATTGTGGCTCTGATTTTACTGATATTATTTGCATTAATATGATATACGCATGCATTAAAATTTTGAAAAACATTTCTCATAATATATCCATCAAATAATCAAACGCTTAATCAATCTCTGTCACGAAATCTAGACTGGCACTTAAACTCAAAACTACGCTCAGACTTACACCGTTTCAAAATAAGTTCTAAACGTTCTGTAACTCAAACCAAATGTAAATAAATTAAGCCGTAATTCATGCGAAGGAACCTCTCTTTATGACGGTGGTCACGGAACGCAAATGCATTCGAACACTGAGCGCAAAAGAATGCAACAATTACAGCTTCAACAGATCGCAACTTCTTGGCGCAATTTGCTTACACTGGAACGTTAATGTGTGTGTTGTGTGACTACATAATGTGAACGTTAATGTGTGTGTTGTGTGACTACATAATCGTGTTTGAGTACATGAATAGGATCGCGTGAAGCATCTGATGCACTTATAAGCTGGTCTGTGTTCCCAGTACTCGCTCTGTGTGTTTACTCTGCATACACACGCAAACACACACTCACACAACACACACACACGTTTGTCTTGCCGCTTACACCTTTGTAAATGCCTCTGTCCTCCGTCTATGTAGTGGAATGCGCGTTTATACTGAAAATTTTTTTATATTTCAGTAAGGTTATTAGAAACATGAAGAATTTTGAGCATCTACCGACGTTTCGTATAGCCTTAGAAAGTTAGCTCTTAAAACTGTTAACTCTTTCAATGGGTAGTATAAGTAAATTCTTGCTTCCCCTTTTACATCCGAAGGGTGTTCATTTAAAAGTTTCATCGTCAAGTATTGATGACGAACAAAATGTCAGTAAACGGTTGCAAAATTACATTATGTTAACAACAAACGATAATAATGTTATTTCCAAATAATAAAAATAATTTCACAAATTTGAAAATAAAACATATTAACATTCATCCTGACACATTGTTCGCTCTTAGAATCCTATGGTGAAACGTAAGAAAATCCTGAAGCGTAACGAAAGCGAAATTCTAACGCGAAACACATGCAAAACCTTGAAGCGAAATGCAAAAAAAAAAAATTCGGAAGCGAAACGCACGCAAATTCTTCAAGCAAAACACAAGCACGAGAAATACAGACTTCAGTTCCGTACAGACCTGCTTATTTCACCTTGGATTTGCGAATCCAAGCTCCGCTTGATAGACGCTCTTCTGTCTACCTCATTTGGAGGTCCAAATCTGTCACCATCCTTGGCACGAGACGAGCGCGACTCTTTATGGGAGATTAATACCCTCTGTAAATTAGTAATCTACGCGCTGCGTCACTCAATGAGCCATTTTATGGTCCACAATATTGCGAGTGTCCACTGCACTAATTACGATCACTTTATGACGGCCTCAAACTTGCAATAATTGGAGCTGTAAATCAAAAGCCGATAGCTCAAGCGGCGGAGAAGATCAGGTCTAGCCGCTCCTCCCGATTCTCGTTATCACGGGCCCCGCATTGCCATCCTTCACTCAGTCGAGATGACCGCACTCTGCTCTGATAACCGAGTGTCAACTTATGATCAAATTAATTCCATTCATTTTTTACGGAGTTAAGAGTGCGTATTTGCCATGACTAATTATACGGACGGCTCCAGTGGCGGGGTTGTGACGCGCTCAACCGGTCGATGTTACGAGCGTTTCTTACGTTTTTTCTACCCCTTGTCCACGGCCGTTCTACTCGTGTGGAGAAATGAGCTGCAAACACGATTTCACTTGAACCACTTAGTTCCTTAGAAGATCAATCTAAAATGATTAATACTCATCAAACTTTGAGGGCTCTAAATGCTTATTCTGCTTCCATTACGAGGTGTCTCACGCGTTACTTCTCAGAATCCTGAAATGATTCATTCGATTTCAGCACACTCACGTAGTTTTAATTCTTACTTTTCCTACAATTGCGCACAAGAACTTACGTAGAATATTGTAGGAACTGTTTTCCACAGAGAAAGTTGTGGAATATGTGAGCAAAAAAAAAAAAAGAATTGTCAGAACTATCTGCGATTTGTGGGCGTGATGTGGGTGGCTCACTGCGCTAGCGAAGGGTAACGGTCCTTCGTTAGCCAGGCTAAATTGCATAAAATTTGCAAGAAAATATTACATATTAATATAAAATGTAGGTATTAAATTAAAAGAACATATCAAATATTAATTTCTAGCTTTGAGAAAAATCACAGAACTCTGCCATAATCAGGTAATGGAGCCTCAACGATATGAGAAAATTTAAAAAAGCATTCAATTCTCTTGCGCGTGTTCAATGAGGCACATGTGACCTCATAATACCAAATTCAATTAAGATCGATGACGATGCTAGTGTATTCTGAGTCAAAAAATGTTCTATTATTTTGATTGGATTCCGCTTTAGCTGATCAAGTTCTTTCAAATTAAAATGACAAACTTTGGTTTCACTCAATTTTAATGCTGTTAGTTAAATTCCACCAAATTTACACCACCTGTTCGTGTTTTGTAACACGGGTTTGGTAAATCAATCATGTTCCAAGCGGCTTACACCAGTTAAATACCAGAATAAACAAGTGGTAAATTCCTCATGTTCCAACGAGTTTAAACGTACGCCGTTTAAATACACATTACACAGCAGTTATGGAAATTCGAATACCATATTACATATCAGTTATGAAAATTTGAATACCATATTACAATATTATGGAAATCTAAATACCATATTACATATCAGAGACGGAAATTTGAATACCATTCTACATAAAAGTTATAAAAATTTCAAAACTGTATTACACAGCAGTTATGAAAATTACGGTGCGTTCCGAAAAGCTCCCAACCTTTACATTGATATGGTGACTGAGCGAGTCGTGATATGAACGCTCAGTTTCTCCCTGCTTTAGAAAGGAGGACGTCTTCAACCTGCGCACCGAGAGAGGGACGCATCGTCGCTCACAATAAGCCCTGATTAGACGGGTCATCTCGGGCGAATACCACGAGTTTTGCCACCAAATTACGGTTATTGCGAGCGATGCTTGGATCGGCCACTTGTGAACCGGACCTAGTGGTCATTAGAAGAAGTCTTACAGTCATTAAAAAGGCGGGGATGTCCTTCATTATGAGTTGTACACACGCTTGAATCATGCCTTCGTAGCCTGGCTCTGACTGCTTTCATTAAAATGAACACTAAATTAACGTTGCTTTGTTACGGACTCTTGCCATACACGGAGCCATCTGAGCAAGTCCAGAATTATGTCTCCACAATTTGAAAGCATCTGTTCTCATTATCAAATTCAACGAGTAAGGACATTAGTTTCCATCATTTACGAAAGAAGATGAAGTGTTTGAATTTAACGAGCTCAATGCTTGAATGAAGAGAATATTTCTTTTAATGCACTGCAAAGTGAAAAAACGCGTCTTAAGTTGAAAGTAATCTGATACGGGCGCTATCTTCGCGTCCGCAAATTGCCCTCTCTTGGATATGCATTAACTGAATGACAGTTGCCTTGACGCTAAAGTGCTCACCCAGCAACTGCTTGTCACGACAATCACTGATGTGGTGTATTCAATTCGGGAGCCATTTACGTCCCACACTCAGTGCTTGTGTACATCGAGCTTATAATATCGAGCATGGGTCACTTGTAAGAAGAAGCTGGTGTAACGTATATGTATGTAAAATATTAATTCTTTTATTATTATAATAGGTGTGACGCTACTTACGAGGATGTTCTAACAAAATTTGATTTTTTTTGCACACACTGATTCCGAGGGGTTATAAGAATACAGATGTCCTAGGTCATTCTTTTCTGAGTTTATCTTTATAGATCTTAAAACACAAACGCCACGGCTACTGCCCGAGCTAACTTTTTTCACATCGGCGTCTATATGGTATAGCCGTCTGAGTATAGTTTTTGCATAGGGAGGTCAAAATATTAGGAGCAACGGCGAAAAAGTAAAACTGGGTGCCGATCGCAAGCGACGCAGAGCCTTCCTGTTAACGTCCTTACAACTTTTAATTTGTTTACAATAGTACAAAATTAGGTGCTCGTGTTAAACATGTGACGTCCTTCAGTGTCCTCGTTCTCGACAGCGACAGCTAAATTCGAGAGTGATAAATCAAAGCGGCAGAGCCCATGTATTTTAATGACTGTCGTATAGCCAGCTCGCTTGCGCTCGTGAGAGGATTTTTCTAGTGGGCCTAGATTTGTCGTTGAGTTTGTGCAATTTTGGAAGCGCTCGGCAGGGTTGTGGGCAGAAATGCTTAAAATATTTGAGATCGAGTTCTTTTAAGCTAAAAATTTGTATTACATTGCAGCGAAACCTTTGGGACCGTAGACAGTGCTGAAGGAAATGATCCTTAGATTTGCAGCTGATCGAAGCATGATCGAAAAAATATTGTGAGTCAGAAGCCTGCGCATGCTCGGCAAGTGGAAAATAGAGCACATGGATGTGTTTATAGCAGCTAGGTAAAGTTTGAAATCTCCATCTCGATGTATATATTCCGAGAGCCTAAGCCACTTGGTTTATCATCCTAAAACAATATTTCTGGTCGATTTGTGGTAATGAAATCATAAACAACGAAGAATTATTTTGTGCAAGATTTTCAATGTTCATGGATTTTTAAGGCACAGAAAGGGAATCTGAAAACTTATATTGCTTAAAAAATTTAAAAAAATTAGCTAAAATTTCTCCACAATGTTTTTCATTAATGTCATCATATTCATTTATTTGAAAAGAACTTTGTCGAGGAAGAACATTTGAAGTTGTAATGGAGCAATTCGAGGAACAGGGAATGACATTAGTCAAAAAGATTTTTAAGGGCAAGGAAATAATTTTTTGATATTGAGAAAATAATTTTCTGATGTTAAGAAAATAATGATCTGATCATTGATGCAAACAACGTAAGAGAACAGACGCCAAGCGAATAAGCGGAGATCGAACACCTGGATATCTCTTTTTTATTTTCCTTTGTTGTTCGTACGTCAACGCCCACAACGTACAAACATTCCCAAACAAAATTGAGAGAGGAAGAGGGTATAACACTTCGATAACCGGCATGAACGCTAATGCAGTGTGAAATACATGTTCCAGCAAGAGATATATTTATGATGTGTGCAAAAATACAAAACATTCAGGTCTTCTAAAATGAAGGTCCCCGTGAAATATTCGAAAATTTTTAACATTTAACTTTTCGTAGCATATTGGAAAATAGAAACCTACTTGCAAGAAAGCTTGACACGGCATGTGTGCGTGTAGGTTCTCAAACAGTTAGGTCCCCGTACCATATACATAAAAAATTATCTCGCAAATAGGCTCTCTTAATTTGGAGGAAAATATAAACCTAGCTGCTAGAAAGCTTGACACCGCACATATGCGTATAGGTTCCCAAACAACTAGTTCCCCGTACCATATACGAAATTATCTCGCATATAGGTTCTCTTAATTTGCAGGAAAATAGAAACCAAGTTGCAAGAGAGCTTGACACGGCACATGTGTTGCAAAATGCGATTCGATCGTGTGTGTGTCGCCGGCCAGCGTTGGTGGGGCAAGTAACCTGTTTGGAGCGCTAGATCGTCCGTTAATTGGGCCTGGATGTCTACTGGCTATTCACTATATTATTAGAAGATCGCAACTCGCCCTGGCATCGCCTAGTCACAGAAAAGAAGCTGTTTTACTCTCATTAGAGCAGGTGAGCAAGTTCTGTCTTGCCGGCTGTGCGCACCATACTCTTATTTAGTTCAGATCGATGTAATCTGAGTAAGTAAAATACAACGCTCGGGTTCTCCTTAGATTGGTCATGGCTATGAGATGAAATGTGAGTATTGATATGAAGGGAAAATAATGTAAATATAATAATCTCAAGTTGCTGCTATTTTTTCTGCGTTTTTTAGCGACACATGTTCCAGTCTGCGTTTCTCTTGAGATTTTTCTTACTTCGTTAAGATTTTATAGTTCTTGCAAAAATTGCTAAATTTAAATATTACAAGATTCGAATAACTTCTCGGTTTACTGCGCAGCGTGACAGGCTGTTCACTATCTTCCTCGCAAGTGCATCTTTACTTTATTCCCTCAGGAATTCACATGATTTATGATCTGAGAGACTGTCATTGGATCAAAAACCACTGATCTATTTTTCAGTGAAAATTTATTTTATACTATAATTTCAAAATTTTTACGATCACCGAGATGTTCTGTTATCTTCAGTGGAAGAAATTGAGTTTTGCATGACTTTCTCATTGATTCGCTTGGTACTTCCAGTGTACGATATTCTGATAACGTGAATGACATTTTCAGTGTGAGATACAATCATGAAGTAAATGACACTTTTAGCATTTGGTATGTACACGCTTTGAATGGAATTTCCATTACGTGATATCTTCATATTTGTGTAGGTTACTTTCATCGCACTACTATGGAACTCGAATCATAATAGTGAGCTCCTCTCATATTACACACCAATGGAACATAGGGAAAAATAGATCATTATTTTGAAAACATTTCTAAAAATATCTAACATGGACCATGGATAAATAGATCATATATATCTTTGAAATATTTCTAAAAATATCCAACATGGACCATTAGTTCATGTTGGATGTTAAAATATTTAACCAGCGATCCATTATTCAAAGACCCTGACAAGAACCATTGGCTCATGTTAGAAAAAATTAACCACTTTTTCCAGTATCGGCAACTCATGCTTCCCAAAACAGAAAAATCCGTCGACATCTTTATAATTCTTCTTGTTTAATCAACCCCATTTCTTGGCTGAGGTGCAGAACCTACTGTCCAGGGTTTATTTCCAATTCTGGTTAGTAAACACGAGTATTCTTTGGTATCATGTCCCATTTCTTGTTATTTTACACATTTGTTTTGTTACCAAGTACCATTGTAAGTCATCTATTCGTTTTATTACGGTTTTGTCGTTAATTTGCATCATAAAAAATTATTTTAAGCAGAAAAAATAAAAGAATGATTGATTATCATTTAAAAGGTTTAATTAAGAGTATTCCGAAAAACGTTCTTCTTTAAGTAGTCGAAAGCTCGTTAAAATCCTGCATTGGTGTCATTCGGTATAATGTTTTTAAGTTTCACTTGAGTGAACTGAGAGTATAGGTAAAATTAACCTAAAAGTAGGTCTAAAACTAATTATGAGTTGACGCAAAATTAACTGAGAGTAGATGCAGAATAAACTGAGAGTGAATGCAGAAAAACTGAGAATAGACGCAAAATTAACTGAGAGTATATGTAAAATAAGACAACAAGATTGTGTAATCGCTGCATCGACGTATCTTTTGAGACCACGTTTCCATCAGGAGTTAAAAAGTTATCAAAATAACCGCACTTAAAAAAATGTTTACCCGAGGCTACAGAAGTGAAAAGCAAAGGGCATAGGGAAGCATTGTGACTAAGCATTTAAAAAAGAACAGTAAGACAAAAATGCTAATTAAGGGTGAATTTCAATTTTTTAAAAAAGATCATCATCGAAAAAAAAATTATTCGGTATGAGTAGAAAGATATTTTCCGTCACAGTAAACATTGATAACTTACTGGGCATATGCTATAGTTCTGACATTTATGTTGAATTACACATACTTTGTAAAAGAATAAATTCTGTAAACGTACCAAGGTTGTGAGAAATACAATAATTACGCCCATATCTTTCATTCGTATAGTTCAACGAAATCAAAGTAACACCCGAGTCTCGCCAGTTTGCGGTCTGAGCGTTTTAACTATTTATACGATAAATAAAGGATTCGATTGCTCTTATCACTCGCTCTATAGTTGAATCTTGCGGCACACTTTGTAGAAGTCGATGATATTCAGCTCTTCTGTTCATACAAATATTCTGCTCGTACCTTGCAACCAATTTTATGTGAACGCGCTGACGCAAGAATTGCTACTTCACAAAAATACCTCACTCAATGGGAGATGGATAATGTTGAATGATCTTTTAGTGAGAAAACAAGCGTTAATAATAAACGTTTTTTTCTTGCAAGGTTCATTGCAAATCATCAACTAAAAATAAAATGACAGTGAGGACGAAAGGAGTTCAAAAACTGATATGCGAATCAAAATTTGGTAAAAAGCGATTAAAGTTCAATCTGGAAGGTATGTTAGCTTGCACGCGAGTTTAAACAAGATATACACTCACCACCACCACTGGATACCCACTACGTCCATGAAAAGTTCATCGTTCCCAAAAATTAGGAACGGGTTTATGGCTTCCCTCAGATATCGCTCAGATACATCTCCAACACAAACATCGATGTGCAGTTCAAAAAAAGAGCCTAATTATGCATTAGTTTGAACGAAAAACATTGCAAATCCGTTGTAAACCGATTCGTCGACGCAAAGTTTGTGAGAGTGCGGGTAGCGTTGGAAGTGTTTTGTCTCCTAACTCGAGCGTCGTAAATATTGCGCTGGAGGAGTGTCACCAAAGCTGAGGGGCAAAAAGCACCAGCTTCCTCTTAAGTATATGCAAACGACGCAAAGAACATCGGCTGCACGCACGCGTCGGCCCTGTGCTCTACAGCCCGCACACCGGCCCTGACGTGCTCAGTTAACCGTGCGGGCCAAAATTGGAAAACGGAGAACGCGTTCCGCACTTTATAGGGAGATTAATCATGCCGAAGAATCCGTGTTTTGCCACCCAAAAAATAACATACTCGATTCTCAACAGGTAAAGATTGCTTGTCCAGGTTAACCAAGGAAAATGAACATATTCGACACATGACGGGTGTGGATAAACGAGAAGAGTTGACCATACGAGACATTGCAGAGTGAACCCGAGAATTAAACTACGCTGAGCTTCTGGGTCTGCTGTAGACGTTGCTCTGGTGGATCAACACCAGGTGGAGCATCAGACGATCCCTCAAAACGTTGTGTGCGCTGAGGGCTATGTACTGGTACGCAGTAGCTGCTAGTTCTGTTTTGCATTCCATGTTGTAACAAGGAGTTAAATAAACAAATGCTGCACGAATACAAAGCTGAATTAAAAAAACAAGTTTATGTGAAATGAATTGCATGTTTCCTACTGCTGGCTCCTTCTCCCTGGGCGTGATAAAAGTTGGATAAATCAACGTGAATTTACGTTTACTTCTACATATATTATACATAAATAACGTTTCGGTGCAGAAAATCGTCGCAGAAAAGATCGTCATTCGAGAAAACGGTGACGGGTGAGCTTAGCTATGTATTTTTTATGCACTTTTGGAAATTTCTCCTGATAGTATTAACAAAACATGCGAGTCTTACCTAGTGACACAACAAATACATTTCGAAGATGTACGATGTGAACGCTGAATAAAATATATAAACCGAAGAACGAATGGATGCCACACCCAGCAGCGATGGCTGCACGTTACCCAAAAGTAAAATTCTCCGTGTCGGGCTTATGCGAAAAATAACCTGGCGTATAAATTTAATGCAATTTTGAGAACGCTAAAAAAATTATTCGTTGTTTGGGAATGTATGGTTACAGTGCGGAGAATTCACTGTTTTTTATTCATTGATTTCTAAACACGAATAGTCTGTCTTGAATAATTAATTTTCAAAATTCTTTTCACTGCTAGAAACTGTAAGATGTAACTGCGACCAATCGCTTGGGGACTCATGCAGATTTAGACACCCGATGCAGAGCATCAATTCTCTTACATATTTCCCGTAGATTTTATGATGAAGAACCCAACTCTAAAGGAATTGCACTCCAGGCATCAACGTTTGCCTGAAGACACCTGCAGCGCAACTATCAAAGCTCAGAATTTGATTCATTTTAAATTCGAGCCTAAACATGGAACTATATTCTTGACCCATTCAGTTTCACTGTTCATTACATATTCAAAATTCAGTAACTTTCAATTTCTTTATAATAAATAAAATACACTTCAATGGATATGCGTCTGAGCTTCCCTAACGTTGTTAAAGGATAGATCATTCGAAATTTACATATGCTACATTTATTAAATTAACTTTGGTGGTAACTTTATTTGTCCAATTTTAGGCCTCTTGATTCATAACTTTTTCCAAAAAAAATTGAAGTTGAGCAATTCATTCGTAAGAAAGAGAAAAAATTAATGTGGACCAGGTCGACTGAAAAACGTAAATGGTTCGTTCGATATCCCGTGATTTTAATGACGATGACGTTGCTCATTGGCAGGGAAAGTTTGATGAGGCAAGTTTAAGATTCGTCTGATGCGTGCAAATGACCCGCATTCTTTAAACTCTGCAAGCTCTCAAGTGCCTGTGCAAGAGAGGGTAATGAGAGGGCAGGATTCATGCAAGGGTGTAATGAGAGGGCAGGATCTGTGTAACGGGAGTAGGAAGTGCTGAGGACAGGATCTGTGTAAAGGGAGTAGGAAGTGCTGAGGGCAGGATCTGTGTAAAGGGAGTAGGAAGTGTTGAGGGCAGGATCTGTGTAAAGGGAGTAGGAAGTGCTGAGGGCAGGATCTGTGTAAAGGGAGTAGGAAGTGCTGAGGTGAGGGCAGGATCTGTGTAAAGGGAGTAGGAAGTACTGGGGACAGGATCTGTGTAAAGGGAGAAGGAAGTGCTAAGGTGAGGACAGGATCTGTGTAAATTGAGTAGGAAGTGCTGAGGGCAGGATCTGCGCAAATGATGTGAATGGGAAGGCAATTATAGTTTTTGAAATAGAAGACAATAAGAAAGTAAGAGTCTGGTAAAGAGAGGTTAATGGCATGAAAACATCTTCTGGCTTGACTTAAATTTTTTGCCAATGATCATCATTCATATTTTTTACAACTCTTGATATCGAGGAAAAGGACTTGAAAAGCAATAGTAACTTTTTTGGACAGGTTTTGTTCGGTTTTAAAGCGTAAAATTCGAAGAAAATGTGCAAGTCTCACTAAATATTCACTCTCCATTATTCTACGTTCAGTTTCTTCCCTCAGCTGTATTAAGGAATCGTCATCTGGAATTTTTCGCATGATTTTTCAGGGTAGCATTTTTCCGCGGTTTTGATGGACTGATTATTACTTTCGAATTTAAAAAATTATTTTATAGTTACTCAAATTCTTGAACAACGGTTACTGATTTGACAAAAGAAGGAGAACACATGGGAACACATTGATAATTTTTAATCATGTGTATGGGTTACTCAATGAATAAGCTAGTTAACATTTATTTCTCGAATTTACTTTTCGTGGGCTTCCATGTGTTCTTTCTTCACTAATTTATGACGAATATGACGTAAAATTATGCTACTAATAAAAGTATTCTGAATGCTAGAAAACGCGTGTGTTCGGCGAAGCAATCGATAGGTTTTTAATTTTTTTTATTGTTAACAGCTGTTAATATATACGATAAAAGTCTTGGCGTGCTTTCATTGGGAATCAATACAGGGTTATGAAGAAAGTAGTAAAAATTTATAGCATCCACGATCTCGTTTCATTGTTCAGCATGGAAAAACACATCATTTTAACCATACACTCATAGGACGAATTTTCTATTTACTCCGCTCAAGAAAACAACCTAACGCAACAAAAAACTGTTCAACTGTTATAAGACACCCCTAATTCATAATTTTCATGCAACTGATACACAAACAGTGACAAATGATTAATTTAATTAGTTCTAGACCACATTTGTGGGACTTACATTTTAAGATACGACGAATTCCGCTTAAATTCAGCGATCTTTTAATTCACGATCCTTTGGAGACTTCGCACTCACTGATCAGTCGAGGACCATAACTTCGTCTAGGATCATTAAATAATTCATACAACCGCATTGAAAACTTCTCTGAGCACTCAAAAAAACATGAAACGTCAAAACTGAACATTGATCCTGCGTATAGCTTGACGTCGCTGTCGTTTCTACGTGAGAGCACACTACCCCGAGCAGCACACCTCGCTGAGATGCTTCTCGTTACACTTCTGAGTGTAGATTAATGAATAAGAGCTCTGTGGGCCGGAGTTGTCTATAAATAGAGAAGAATCGAATAGTCTCAAGTCTAATTTGATATGTATCTGCAGTGACTGGTCACATCTGGAAAATTTAAAGATTAGAGGCTCGCCACCGTTACCTGAGAGGCACTAATTGCGTTCAGGTGAGCCCTCAAGGCTTCAGACTAAGACCAAATCGTGCTCGAGGTTGACCACGGCGGTAGGCTTACAGAGGTATCTAGGAATAGTAGTGTAAGAATAAAGGAATAACGGTAATGCATTTACCATCATATCTCTATGGAAATATGGAGTATTATTACAGTAGTCCAGGTTAGTGTCAATAGCTCAGCCATACAGATGTCACGTCTGTTTTTGCATCAATTTTCTCCAACGTGGCTGCACTTTCTGGGGCAGTAATTCCACCAGTTAACTCCACTGAAAGGCCTCGGACATTAGTTGACGCCCGTACAACAGCAACCATAACTCACAAATCGTATTTTTTGTCAGTGTACTGCAGAATCTCGCGCATGATTTTGGCAGTTTTTGATTGTTAGGAATTACAATGAGTCTATACTGGAACTAGAACTACTGTATATATTTGCGCAAAGCCCTGTTCTGAAGCGACCCAAAAAATCTCAACTGCAGCCAAACTGCAGAATACTGGTGGAAATACTGCATTGCTTTTGAACAGGAGCAATTGATGAAATATACGATTTTCATTTTTCTTTATTTTTAATAAAAAAATACTCATAGATGGTTGGTAAGAAAATACAGAGCAAATATTCAGAATATTTTGGGCAAAACAAGAGGGAAGCAATCACTGCAGAAGTATATAAAGACACAATTTACAAAATTTTTGACACACACAATTTACAAAACCAAATCTTTTCGATGGAGGTATTATCCGATGAAAACCTTCAATTTGTTTCGACTTATTTGAATTGGAAATTGGAAAATAAGGTCGTTAGCATAGCCTTGTAAATCTGGTTCTGTTCTTCATTTCAAACTAAACGTAAGGTCACTGAACGATTAAAACAAATTCAATAAAACCCTTGTTTAATATTTTTGAGTTGGGGGATATCAGGCTTAACAGCTGCTTCTTGATCGTTTACACAACTGAAGATTACCAAAAATTACCTTTAGGACACAAGTTAACATTTATTAAATAATCTTTATAACACCAATGAATAATTTCTAAAATTTATTGAATGCGCTGTCTTCCATTCTATTATCGATTAAAATCAGCTTTAAATGGCATTGATAATACAGCTGTGCCATTGATAAAGGAGTTGAAATTTTGAACCTATGCACTGAACTAAGAGCAAAACTAAGAAAATGAACAACTTTCTTGATGAATAATAATTGTTCACAAAGTTCATCAGATCACGCAGTGTTCAAAAAATATCTCAGTTAGAGATATAGGAGTAAAACCTATTACAAATTGTTGTTCTATTCCTTCTCTTCTAAGGCCATTGAGTTCAATACAACCAGCTGCTCATAATGGAAAAAATATCGAGAGCAGCGATCAAGAGTAAAATCTATTACAAAATGTTGCTCTGTGCATCCTCTTCTAAGACTATTGAATTTATTACAACGAGCTGATTAAATTTGAAAAAATATACTTAAAACAGATCGAAGAGAATCGAAGAGGATCTCGATTGAGAATCAAAGCAAGGTGTTCGCGGCCCTGTTGAGCAGCTTCGAGAACAGTGATTAATTTTAGCAGCGATCTGCAAGATGACAGGCGACGCCATGCTCGACTTGACATTGAAACTCCAAGCTGGGAGACAAATGAGCTCGTTTTTTGGGGCGCACATTTGGGGAAGTTCACGACTGACTCATCATGGCACAATTTGGATACGTCAACTTTGTCAACGAAATTGCCAGTTGAGCGGAAAATTTAATGCCAGTTGAGCGGAAAATTTAATGCCAGTTGAGCGGAAAATTTAAAGATAAATGACATAAGCTCAAGTGATGCTGGATCTGTGCTTCGGAAATGGACATGATTTGAAATCATCGTATTCCCGTAAACATAAACTACTCCTAAACAGAAAGCTTGCAGAGGTGAAGCGCTGTCGGTGAAAAGCCTATGAAGCATCAGTGATGAAGTTCTGTCTTGGCAAAGATTCACAAGCGCTTAATAAGCCTCATAATCTGTTAAAACCTTTCCTAATTTGTGTGATTGTATCACTTTTGGGTCAAGAAGTGAAATTAGATTAGTTTTATAGCACGTCACAGCGCAGCTCACACTGAATCGAAGCTGGCGTTAGCAGCAGTGAGCAGCTTGTCAAAAAAGCGAGTTTTATCTCGAAAATACAAAATTAAATGCAAATGAGTTGCGGCGATGTTTTCCATTGCGACATTCTACATAAATGAGCCAAAGGAGCATGATTTTATCTCAGATTTCAATGGTAAAAAGCCAAAATTTCATGCGGACTCACAAGGCATTTTTTCAACCCTCACAGCTGAGCAAAAATGTCAGAAAACAGCTTTTCTTGATCCAAATTCAAGCGTTTGCATATACGCTCGTTTGAAGCTTCCTTTTGAAACGTAGTTTACGATGCACCAAAAATCAATGAGAATGAAAAATTTTTCGAAATGCAACATAATGCATCAGAAAAATGCAGCAAAATACAAGCAAGCCAGATTACTGATAACATGATAATGAAAAATCAAATAAAGGAAAGCTCAAACTCGGCAAGAAAAAACCTGAAAACTGTTAGGTTGGCAAGCAAAATCAATTGCGGACAGATGTTCACAAATAATAATTACTTTAGAACTGCAATAAAAATTCGTTCGATTAATTGCATCGAATTTTATAAATGAAGATATGAGCGAATGAAGCGCATTGATATTATAAGAAGTTCTGAGCATGAAGGTAAGGCTGGGAAGGCACAGCTTCATGCCAGACAAATCCTGCAGCGCCTAAAAAAAGCAAAAGAAACGCAGGTTTGCGACAGATGGAGAGTGATAGTAGAGACTAACAATAGGTGTGTGTAGGGTCTAAAGTACAGACTTCAGAGGGCTCAAGTGTCGTCAACAGCGAGTAGATGTGTTGTATGAGGTAAGGTTTGAGTGGGCTCGAATGTAGTTAACTGCTAGGAAATGTACACTTTAAAGTACTGGTTTGAGTGCGCCCAAATGTTATTAACTGCTGGTTGATTAACACTTTAAAGTACGGGTTTTAGTGCGTCCAAATGTTGTTAGCTGCTGGCTGATTAACATTTTAAAGTACGGGTTTGATTGTGTCCAAATGTTGTTAGTTGCTGGTTGATTAACACTTTAAAGTACGGGTTTGATTGTGTCCAAATGTTGTTAGTTGCTGGTTGATTAACACTTTAAAGTACGGGTTTGATTGTGTCCAAATGTCGTCAACTGCTAGGAGATGTTCAGTTTAAAGTACGGGCTTGAGTGGGGTTTAAGTGTTATAAACTGCTGGTAAATGTAGAGTCTAGGTAAGGCTTTGATTGGGTTCAAGTGTTGCCAATAACTAAAAGATGCACTGGATAACATTAAGAATGTTCTTGCATCGATTAACTTCATACATCGTTTTTTCAAAAGAGCTCATTCCCTTGAGATATTGAGAAAGATATGCAGGATGATTGATTGGCTTAGATGCAGCTGACATTCTAGCAAAAAGACAAACTTTCAAACAAATAATTACGAGCAACCGTGCCAAATTTTCTGCTCAGCTAAATACTCCGCTCAGCTGGTAACAGAAATAATCCAGTTCATCAGCAATTATTCCGCGTTACAATTTTTCGCCAATCTGCGTTCAAAATTCACGATGATTAGGTTATAAATAGTTCAATATTTTCGACCGAAGGCAGAACAAATTTTTTAATTCTTCTGAATTGTCATGATATTCAAGCCTCGACTTATGAAGTGAAAACTTGAAAAATTCCTTTAATTTTCACTAACATTCGAAATCTGCTGCAGCGCACGTACACCACGGTAAAGGAAACAAGGTAGTAAACGTTTAAACCAGTCTTTTTTTCGTTGACGGCGTGGTTTTGCTGACGTCATGGCAGCGAACCAATAGCAGCGCTCATGTTGCAACTGGTAGCACTGCTACCCCTAATCTGGCTCCACTATTGGCCTAAGACATGGCGTTTTGGTGACGTCCCGTTAAAGGTGAAACACCTTAGTTCTGTCTAATGATATTCACAGGGATGCCGTACGTAAGAAATTATTTAAGACAAATCCTAAATGTTGTTTCCTAGTAAAGCAAATACATGGAAACTAATTCAAAAATATCATCGTGGATACCTTATATACCTAACCATGTAGTGTTCACAACCCGTAAAAAATGACGGGATTCGAGAGATTCCTTTTAAAAATGTCTCAAGATATTATGACAAACAAATAAATTCATCCTAATAGTACCCACAATTAAAATATTCTTGTAGTTGGGCTCTGGAAAAATTCGTATCACAGATACGGTCATCAAACATCCTCAAGAGCGTCACAGACACACGCCCCAACCAAGCAAACAACAACTGTGTATTATTATTTAGTTATTTTAGTCAAAAAGTTTTGTGAAAAAAATTGCTATATCTCTTTCATCGCGATAAGCTGCATTTTCTTAACAAAAATTGAATAAATTTTCTCGTAATATTTTTGACAAGTAAACAGAAGTGAGCAGATGGCCTGGCTTTTATATCATTTGAATGGTATCTATGATACCAACCAAGCAAGCAGATTCCCATTGTGATAACGTAGGAGGAATAACGCGCCAAAAATATATATTTATTTATAAATTTAAGAAGACACCTGGCATTTTATTATATAGTGTTGATAGTTGGAGACTTATTCTACTTTGTTCTATTTACCTTGTACTGGCCGGTGGACTTTGCAGGAGCGTCCTTCCAATCTGGAATAAAAATAGGAGGATCATTCATTCAGGTATTGTACTGCGCATTGGTCACATAGAGACGCGCCTCACGCATGCTCGATTACTAAAAATGTTTCTTTTTAACGAGGGCTTGAAAAAGGGTAACGCTTTTGATTAACAAACTTTACGACGAGGGCTTGAAAAAGGGTAACGCTTTTGATTAACAAACTTTACGACGAGGGCTTGAAAAAGGGTAACGCTTTTGATTAACAAACTTTACGACGAGGGCTTGAAAAAGGGTAACGCTTTTGATGAACAAACTTTACGACGAGGGCTTGAAAAAGGGTAACGCTTTTGATTAACAAACTTTACGACGAGGGCTTGAAAAGGGTAACGCTTTTGATTAACAAACTTTACGGCGAGGGCTTGAAAAAGGGTAACGCTTTTGATGAACAAACTTTACGATGAGGGCTTGAAAAAGGGTAACGCTTTTGATTAATAAACTTTACGGCGAGGGCTTGAAAAAGGGTAACGCTTTTGATGAACAAACTTTACGACGAGGGCTTGAAAAAGGGTAACGCTTTTGATTAGCAAACTTTACGACGAGGGCTTGAAAAAGGGTAACGCTTTTGATGAACAAAATTTACGACGAGGGCTTGAAAAAGGGTAACGCTTTTGATTAACAAACTTTACGACGAGGGCTTGAAAAAGGGTAACGCTTTTGATAAACAAACTTTACGACGAGGGCTTGAAAAAGGGTAACGCTTTTTATTAGCAAACTTTACGACGAGGGCTTGAAAAAGGGTAACGCTTTTGATTAACAAACTTTACGGCGAGGGCTTGAAAAAGGGTAACGCTTTTGATGAACAAACTTTACGACGAGGGCTTGAAAAAGGGTAACGCTTTTGATTAACAAACTTTACGACGAGGGCTTGAAAACGGGTAACGTTTTTGATTAACAAACTTTACGACGAGGGCTTGAAAAAGGGTAACGCTTTTGATGAACAAACTTTACGACGAGGGCTTGAAAAAGGGTAACGCTTTTGATTAACAAACTTTACGACGAGGGCTTGAAAAAGGGTAACGCTTTTGATGAACAAACTTTACGACGAGGGCTTGAAAAAGGGTAACGCTTTTGATTAGCAAACTTTATGACGAGGGCTTGAAAAAGGGTAACGCTTTTGATGAACAAACTTTACGACGAGGGCTTGAAAAAGGGTAACGCTTTTGATTAACAAACTTTACGACGAGGGCTTGAAAAAGGGTAACGCTTTTGATAAACAAACTTTACGACGAGGGCTTGAAAAAGGGTAACGCTTTTGACTAACAAACTTTACGACGAGGGCCTGAAAAAGGGTAACGCTTTTGTTTAACAAACTTTACGATTGTGGAAATTTCGTTTGGTAGATAAATCTCCTGAGAACATCACGTTCTTGAGGAATATCTGCTATTTGATATTAGAACGTATTGAAATCTAGACTAAGTTGTAGAGTAGGGATCACGACAGCAGTGACGCAAGAAGATAGTAGCAAATACTAAAACTCGAAATAGCTCTGGTAGCAGCAGTAGTAGAAGTGCTACTCGAAGTCGTAGAACAAGTATATCTAATAGCAACAGTTGCAGCGCTAGATAAAAGTAGAAGTTATGAATTGCATGAGGATAATAATAAAGTCTCTAAATAATATTGCAGAATTCAGTGAACTTATTAAGGACATTGAGCTGTTAATTTTCTTCCGACACATTTTTCTGTGACGTTGTGAGTATTCCACGCACTCGAGTAGTATTGTTTGTGCGAGGGGATGGTATTTTTCCTTTTGTTGGTTAGTGATACACTGAAAATAAAGTAATATGTCCCATTCACGAGCCTAAAATAACTGCAAAAGCAATAAGAAGCAAATTCTATCTTCCACCATAACCGGCAGTTTTCCTTCAAGCAGAGAGAACCTTCTAGCTAAAGGCACAAAACACAGACCCTGGAGTGAGACTTTAGCGTCCTGTACAAGTGTGAGGCGTTTGCATGTGTAAAAGCCTCAAGTTCTGGACAGCAACGCAGCATATGTTACACAAAATTGAGCTGTCGAGCTCCCGTGGACTTCCGGTCGACCAGACCTGGAAACTTGTTCCGTCTGGACACACCGAACTCAACCGGCGCCCAGCACGCACCCAGGCTGTTCATCTTCCAGCGCTCGGTGCCAGTTTTTGCGTGCGCTGCAAAAACGGGGTGGTCGAAAATGAGAATAACGCTCGATTCATCCTCAAACGTCACTGTTGTATTTTAGCATTACATGATTACATCACAAAATAATTCTTAGTGGATGGAATTTACTGCGTGAGTTCATTATTTGAATCAATTTGCTCAAGTTAGAAAAAATTGAGCTGTAAATAAGGTGAAGCAAAGTTATGTAATTCGGCTTTAGTTCTTCTTTATCTTCGTTTCCGCTGGTATAACAATATAAAGTGTTTAAATCAAGTTTAAATCTGGGCAACTTTCAGGCTCTGTGTTTTTGCGTGTGCACTGCACCATAACAAATACATTTGCCGTTTTCACAGTCGATAATGAACCTTATTAGACTGGTCCTTAGGACTTATGATGCAAATGAATAGCTTTCAACTCAAAATCTCTGTGCGAGCACTCGTTCATTCCCAAATCGCCACATTTATGACGGTTGATGAGAGGTCTCTAACATCACCTACACAATCCAGCCTCTTCCAATTGCTAGAAATGTTTTCCAGTATTTGTGGATGACAAAAAAAGGCTAGCATTATTCTTGTTTGATTTCAGGCGAAAATAAAACGCAATTGGCGATCGAATTACAATAATCGACGACTAATAAATGCTTTTGCACATTTGCGAAACTGTGCACATTCAAATTAAGGGTATTATATTTATCGCTTTCTGAAATTTCACACAGCGCAAAATATCTGTGTGATTTCAGACCAGTTTTATGTTTGATAGGGCGCGGTCATTTCTTCAGCTGATAGAGAAATAAATAACTACATAATTCAGCTTTAACGGTCCCATATATGCATCAATAATCTTTTATTACAGGTAGAAATCGGGTTATTTCATACATGTAGCGTATTTTCAGAAGAACAAATATATTACGGCAATGAAAAATTAATTACACGAGTTGCTAAGGCTCTTAAAGTGCGAAAATTACCTCGACATTTCGACTTAGCGAGGCACAGACTCCGGAAACTCTGGAATGCGTAAACTTTTCGGAAATTGATGACGTACGAAGAGTTAAGGTTCGGGTTAACCATGATGTTATGAGGACAGGTTGCCTGCGCTGCGCAGTATTGTGTTCTGGCAGTTTTTTGGCAGTTTTTGTCCCTGCGATAGAGCATGCCACTCATTCATATCTTCTTTTTAATCAGCGCACAACCACGTGTTTTCTACGTCGCGCACCAAAAAAAGACACATCTGGACTGATAATTTTTTGGTCCTTGAATCAATAGCTTGAATATTAGAGTAAGTTGGGCAGCTGCAACAGGAGTTATATGTCTTCTGTGAACAGTAATGAACGTAATGCAGGTAACTAAGCACAAATTTCCTTGGACAGTGACAAGTTAATGGCATGATGGATATGTTAATTGTGCAGGTAGCGTTTTTGATAAATGGACTGCTGCCGAATTGAAAGGATTGATATCCATAAACATAAACGTTTTCCGATCTCAAGTGTTGCGACACAGCCTTCTGTCACGACAAATAAATTAACACGGCATTACTCCTCGAATGAGTAAAATTTCATAATTTTAATCGTCGTTAATATTAGTACTAGCCTTTGTTAGAAATGTTAGAGCATTCAAGCTGTGGAACCATGCATGGTTGTATTTCGATCTCAGTCATAAAAACTTTTTGCCGGGATGAGCCCTCATGATGAGCCACCTAGTGATCATCAGCTAAGGAACCTCGAATTGAGCTGGACATCTGCTTTATAAATGCACATTTTTGGTCTTATTTGTTGAACTAAATAAACTACGTTTTGTCATGCAAAGTGAGCTAAATTTTGGCATTCTTGGCTCTTTTATAAGTCTCTTAATTTGATAAACAGAATAAACTACACGTTGTCATGCAAAATGTTCTAAATCTTTGCAGCCTCGCCTCAACAAAGGAGCTTGTAACAAAAGAAGATGCTTTTTTCAAAAATTGCATGTAGCACTAGACGGATCTGTCGTAAAAAGAGGAGCTTTTTACGAAAGAAGATAACATATACATACATCGCTACAAAGGATTGCTTGTTGCAAAAAACGCTTGTTATGAGCAACGTCCCCGGCGCGGCACGCACGGCAGTTTACGAAATGCGATACCTAACCCTGTCAATTAGGGGACAAAACTGATAAGCAGCGCAAACCGTTTTCGCAGTGCGGTATGAAATGTATAACACGAAGACCTCCATAGCGCGGACTACGACCCCATGGACGGCTGGACAGCCAAAAAACCTCATTTTTACTGGAATCCCTCGTCAGATCGCGTCGTGTTACCGGCCAAATTAAATGCTTTAGAATTCCGGCGGAGTTGATTCAAAAAGTGGTCGGACCGCCCGTCTCTCTCACACACACACACACGGTCTTCTCTGTGGCTCTGAGTAGCGGTCCTTCGTGGTGGCCAGATCTGGTAGATCACTTCTTTGCAGATCACTAACATACAATGCACCATCTAGCGGATCATTCCCAGCAGATCATTTCCATGCAAAGTAACATAAATATTAGATCACTTACATGCAGATCACTCTATTACAATTCACTTCCATACAAAGCCCCATCTAGTAGATCCCTTACATGCATATCATTTCCATGCAAAGCACCATCTAGCAGATGACTTCCACACAGATCACCTCCATGCAGATCACTTCCGAGCAGATCACTCCCTCACAAATCACTACCTAGCAGATCACTTCCAAGCTAATCACCTCCAAAAACCTCACTTCCATGCAGATCACTTCCGAGCAGATCACTCCCACACAAATCACCACCTAGCAAATCACTTCCATGCTAATCACCTCCAAAAATCTCACATCCATGCAGATCACCACCTAGCAAATCCCTTCCATGCTAATCACCTCCAAAAACCTCACATCCATGAAGTCACTTCCGAGCAGATCACTCCCACACAAATCCCCACCTAGAAGATCCCTTCTATGCTAATCACCTCCAAAATCCTCACATCCATACAGATCACTTCCATACAGATCCCCATACCTGGGAGAATTATGTCTCTCACGCAGTTACTCAATCGAACTCAAAACATTCCTTACTGTGGTTAGGAGTTTTCATGGTATGTTTTGCAAATTATAATGATAGACACTATAACAGAGGGCTTAAGAGGAGTACTTATACGCGATGGTCAGGACTGGAGCAGCGAGCGCAGGACCAGCTGTATGTCAAGAGAAAGCTTTTCTCAACACCACTAAAAAGTAAGTAGCAATTTTTGCTCCGTATGCTGGACTTTCGAGCGCTTAACATTTGAGCCCAATTGAGAGATAACATTAGTTATGCGTGTGTCTATAAATTACTTATTGATTGATGCTGATGATGTTAAAGTAAACAGAAGCCTCTATGCTCTGTAAATTACAGTTCATGTTGTTGATGGCAGGAAATGCACGAGTGCTGAAAATTTATTTTCGTTAGAAATTAAAAATCTGATTTTGGTAGTAAACGGAGAATTTATTTGGCACATAGTTCCCGTGATTAGATGCAGCATTTATTGTCTACAAGTTTCTGATAAAGAATCCCGACTGAAACGGAATATTATAATGAGGAATCTAATTCCGTGCAGGCTGTTTCCGGTGCCTTGTAAATATTTTCGCTCATCCTCCTGATTTACACGGGCGTTAAAACGCACGAATAAGAACACGCAGATGTGCAACGAATGGTATTATCAATAAAACATTGAAGTATCATACTTTGAAAAACGCTATAGCATATAAACACACAAAATCGTTCTGCCTGCTAAAATCAACAATATACTGTGCGGGCTGTGTGCGTGCGTGTGTGTGAGTGCAGGTATACTTTTTTCAGAGAAATTAATTGATTCCAAGTTCTGAAATTAGGTTATGAAAATGACTCTTTATTGTTACTAGCTTGAGAAACATGCTAGGTTGGTGAGAAATAATTTCATTTTAACTAAAATTTATTGAATTGCTAATTAATACTTTAGTTTAAATAATGCTGAACACACATTTAATGACACGAATATGCTTCAATTTGAATGTGAAACGTGCTAAAAATATCAAATCTGAAGGTCTTCAGGGCAAATGAACGTACCATGTTTACTGCACGCGATCGAAACACGTTCAGCCTCTCAATTGCAGTATCCCACTTTCAATACATGCGTTCGCTGCAGCCCAGTCATCTCGCTGTATGAGCCTTGAGAACAACAATAACAGCGGCCCCATAGTGCAGCGTATGAGATGAAGTTGACAGTGTATTTTTGTGACGTTAATTACGCTGGAAATTGAACATTCGTAATACGCGACATATTTTCTATTGACGTTGCATAATTATTTCGTCTTTCTGTAATTCGAGACCTATTCCTATGAGGGATAATTGCGTCTTTGGTTTAAGTGCCTCATCAAGTTGAGGGTACGCTCCTGGTAAAATTAGTTGCGTACACGCTTGAATCTACTCTCGTTCTCACTATTGAATATGTTATTTTATTGTAGCCTGTTTTAATGTACCCTATTTTAACGCCAATTTACAATACTTTATTTTAATGTACTCTATTGTAATATACACTGTTTTAATGCACCCTAATTCAATATAACCTTTTTTAATGCTCTATTTTAAAATACCCTATTGTAATATACCCTATTTCATGCCCTATTTTAATCCTCTCAGTACTATACCGCTGCGTATTGTGTTTTTTTCTCATTAAACTAAATTTTATTTACTAGTACTCCTCTTCCCCACAGTCCTTTTCATTCATTAAAACAAATATTATTTATCAGTGTCCTTTCTCTGGATTACCATTTTTATTCATTAAAATGAAATTTTAATTTGTAGTACCCATTTTCCAGATGGCCTTTATATTTCATTAATTTAGATTTTATTTTTCAGTGCCCCTTTCCTGGATAGTACTTTTTATTCATAAAAATTATATTTTGTTTTGTAGTGCACATTTTTCGGATAGCTTTATTAGTATTTAAAATTGATTTTAATTTTCAGAACCCCTTTCCAGGATAGTCTTCTATATTTTAAAAATTAAAGTCGTTTTTCACTGCTTCTCTCCGCGAGCTCGGCAGCAAAGGAGCCGCAAAATATAATTTCCTCTACGAACGAGCAAGAATCTCTTGAAAATTTTGGAGACGTTTGAAAGCATACTTCACATCACAAACATCCTGACTTGTCAGGTACCACGTCGCAATGGGGTCGATGTGAGAACATCGAATACTGTGTTTCAGTTAAACAAATTTCCACCTCAGCGACAAACTAAAACCTGTCCTGAACTGCTCAACGCTGTCCAGTACAGCCAGCACTATACTTCTGTCGTCGCTTATGCAAGAGTTAACGTGGACTTTTGTGTCTTTATTACTGCGTCTCACAAAACCAAATTCTTTTTTACGCGTAAAAAGTACTCCAATATCAGGTATAACGCTACAATCGTGGCTCATTATGCAGTTCACTTGACCATTGCATACTGTCCTTGCTTCTTCTCTTTCTACCAATGTTCTTGTTGAAAGAATTAATTTATATACAAGAAATACTTTCCAGCAAGTACAAATAAGAAGCCGCCACAAAAGTTCCAGGGTCAAAACTGGAGAAACTGGACAGGCGTAAAGCAACAGAAGTGTGAGCGAAGCAAGGACCTTGCAAAGAACTAGGCTGACCACCACTAGGCAAATTTGACGTTCATTCAGAGGTGCGGAGGCGCTGGTAATTGCAATAATGTGGACGGCCCACAATGAGGAGTGAGCGTAAAGAGACTGTATTAACGAGCATCATTTAGAGATTCAGAGCGAGAGAACTGAAACTCCGGCCAGCCGAAGACGATATAATGTCGTAAATCCTCTATAATTACTTCAATCAGATAACTGAACCAAACTGACAAGCTGGCTCAGGAGTCGCAAGAAAACGGAAAGTCGCCTTCATTGAGCCTGATAAGTGCGCTCTCGACGTGATGCCCCCACAATTGGGCCAATTGCATGCATGGGACTAATTATCAGACTCTTAAACAGCAGGACCAGTTTTTGCGAGAGCCGTAAGAGATGGATGTTTCGTAGGATGTTGGAGGTCTAGGGAGGGGGTCGTGTTGGTTGTTCTGCATCTGTTTGGTTGTGTGTTTTTGTGTAAAAGTTCTTTTTATGGATACTTATAGCAGCTGGAGTTTGAATGTACAGCAAGACAGTGAAGCAGACAGTTATTGCGGCGGAAAAACACACGTATACGACGTCCAAAATTGTTTGAATATTCTGGCGGAGGATAAAATAAAGCGGTTGTGTGCTGGTAGCAAGTAGGCCTTTGTGAAGCGAACGTGTGGTCACATCTTCAGTAATGCGTCAATACATCATCACGTCAGACATGACGACGATGATAACATCGTCTTTTGATATGAGATGAACACAAGAAAAACACTGCTGCAAAAAATTACATACTTGCGTGAGAACGCAACTGCAAGAATAATTGTAATGCTAAAAACTACTGTACACAAGCTAGCAAGTTGAAGAAACTATCACTGTAGAAGACAACGCTTTTATTTTGGGAATATTTTCAAGTCCTTTGCTATAGCAACCAATTGCTCACACGTGCGTGCCCATGAGTGTGTGTTGATAGATGGGCAAATAATTAGCTATCGGAAAAATAAGTACCTTCATTGTGCACTGCAGAGTGGCACCGTAAACAGAGAGTAAGAAATTTGCACACAAATTGGTGGCTTTAACGGCAACGAATGAAGGCCTCTCAATTGATGATAAGTTTGATTAGACAAGTGAGTTATTTTGAGTCTGATTAGATGACCTAGAAGATTGAGTGAGCAAACTATGAATTACAGCCTTAAAATTACACACGGGGACGTGAAAATGACCCTTATACATAGACTTTACGGGGACAAGCAAAGATGTACGTATTTGCAGTGGAAAAACGTAACCTTTTTAAAAAAATGAAATATTTAGGAATAATAAAGGATTGCGAATTTTCTATTGCTGGTCTGTGCTGCTATTTTGGCTCACTGTACGCACATTACAAATGCACGGAATGCATTAACGGAAACATGATTGATGTACGTGTTGATAACGAGGGCATGATTGCCACCCTCGAGGTAGGGAGGCTGCTGTAATGTCAGTTTATAAACCATAAGGTCCTATTGTTCTCTCAGGGGTCATAACTTATTTATTGGAACAACATAACGTCGCAAAAATTCATCCGTGCATTTTTAATTGACAAAGAAGAATTTCTGTCTGAAACTTCCGCTTGAATTCGAAGTGAAGCAAATTTGAGGCACCGGCAAGCACATTTGACCGCCACGGATTTTGAATGTACGTCGAAAATTTGTGTTAAAAACAAGACGAATCTAATTACCCTAAATGTCGTTAAAGTAAAATGAGAGTGCGGAATTTCAGAAGAAGCGAACTCATTTTTCTTAAAAGGAAACTGTATCTGTGATACCAATCGTATTTTTATGGGTAACCGAAGCAGCTTCACGGACTTCAACTCATGCGTCGACTTGGACAGAAATCTAACCGGATCTCGGTCCCATGTGTTGCCTCATCCTGCGTTTCCGTGCACCTAGAATAAATTCTCTATAAGCATCCTCACTCGATCAAGACTGGCGTACACCAGCACACAGTTTGGATACTAGAATAAACGACTGACACTATACACTGTGGCAGTATAAGATATCAATGTGTAAGATACGATAATGAATCACCTGGTATACCATGCGTATACTAGAATCTAGAGCACAAAAGAACCCGATCCACACATGAGGTATTTGCTCATTATAAACACGCAGATGTCATCTTGATCATAAATGTGCCAGTGTGCAAAAAAAACACCAATAAGGTCTGACGTTAGCAACAAAGACGGCATGCGTGTATCTTTTCATCAGCGATTGTACGTCGGAAAAAACAGGCGATCTCAAGCGTTTGTGTCTCCGTCAATCATCTCTCATTATATATGAAGAACAATCGGCGGGCTCGAGGTTTCCTCCCGTACACCGCCATACCGACGACACTTGTCGGCATCATGCAGGGTAATTAAAGGAGGCTGGGAGCTTGCTTGAGAGCTCGGTGCTTGTGAAGCACCGCCGGCCTCAGACAACTTGTGTTTGTGACCGGGTGCTCCGTGGCTGAGCCAAGTGTCGCTTGGGGTGTGCGGGCGTTGCGGTCATACTTGATGAGTTTTCCTAATCCAGAGTTATTGAAAGTGTGTACTGTGCACGCTCTGTTGGATTGAGACGTAGTGTTGTGTTTCCTTTAAAAAATTTTGAGTTTTCAATATCCCGAGTTATTGGCAATATGTAGTGTGCGCGTTCTGTTGTAATGAGACGTAGGTAGTATTGTTCTTAAAATATAATTTAGAAAGCTTCCATTATCCTAAGTTTTTAAGAAAGTGTAGTCCATGGGCGCGCTCTGCTGGATTGAGACGTAGTATTGTGCTTAGAATATAACTGAGTGAGTTTTCCTAATCCCGAGATATTGACACAGCGTAAGGTGTTTGCTTTACGTCGTGTATGTGCTTCTAATAAGTTTTCATCATCCTGAGTTATTGGCAAACTGTAGCGTGCGCGGCTTGCTGCATTGAGACGTAGTGTTGGGCTTCTAATATAATTTTGTGATGCTCTACAAATCCCGAAATTTCGACTAAATCAAGCGTGTGCACGTTGTTGCACTGAGCCGTGGTGTTGTGCTTCTTGTTATTATCGCTCTATATTTTTTGCTGTTTTATGACTTCTTATTATTCTTGAACTTCTTCATACTGTCGAATATCTTATTTATTTATTACTTTATAACTTTTTGCGGCTATTTTCCTTCTTTCATTTGTTTTACATTTTGGCTAATTACTTTAATGTCATATTTTCATCTGACGTTGAATAATTGGTTGCTATTATATTGCTTCTTATTTTCATATTACCTCTTTGCCATACTGCTTCTAACAGTAATGTTGTTTTTAATTTTTGAATTCTTCTCACTATTGTATTGTCCTCAAAGCTGAATAACCTCTCACTCCTATATATTGCTTCTAGCCGTCATGTTAGTGCTCAAAGTTGAATGACTTCTAACTTTTCTACTGATTTCCTCAATCAAATTACTCCTTGCTGTTAAATCGAGTCTTTCTGTTGTATCACTTTTCACCACTATATTGATCTTTTACGATCATGTTGCTCTTTGCTATTGAATTGTGTCACACTGTAACATTGCTCCTTACTATCATATTACTTCTATTTGCCTCATTGCTACTTAACTAACCACGGCGCGCACCCAGCAATAAAAACTAAGGCAAGTAAAAGAAAGCATAATCACTGCGGGTGCTACCCAAAAGACTCGAGCCACAAGCAAGCTAACGGCGCAGCGATTACATGTGCTTTAATTAGGTTCATTGGCTGCATTGTTCTAAAGCACGCGCCATCATGGAAAAACGCGTTCTAATGCTTTAAAGCGCGCTCATGGAACGTGCTCTAATAAACAACTTTTCGATATACTCTCTCATTACTATAAAGACAGTAAGTTACAAGAGATCTAAATTATCATTTGAAACTTTTATTAATTTTTTCACCCTCGTTACATATATAACTAGAATAATTTGCTCTAGAAAACGATAAAATCTGAATTTATTTCAAGAGTGAATTAAATTAAAGCACACAACTGGACGTTCAGGTAAGACTAAATTAAATATCAAAAATAATAAAACCACCGAACCAGTTATGACGGTCAAGCAGAGCCTCTCACGACTGCCGCTCTCATTCAAACTTCGCTTTTTAATTAACTCTTCAAAATCAGAGTTGTATTTGTGACATCAGTTGACAGGCCTAAATAACAATTTCTCCCCAAAAACCACTATGATATTCTGAGCTCACGAGTAATACATGATGTTTGACATAAAATATAACCTGAAAATTATCTGGAAATGAAATGTACATCTTCTTGAGATTGAGTCAAGAACGCAGCGCACGATCAAATTTGGTGGATAGAAGTTCGCTAACAGTTTCTAGATTAGTTTTTTTCTGCCCAAAGTCCTCATATCTAGGTTTTCAAGTATAATTTTATCTTGAATATCGGTCAATACATACATGTAGATGGTTGCCAGATGCTTTATCTGCCAGATTCACATCATTATATCTTTGTTCAATTTGCATGATTTGCGTAAACATAGTGTTTTACCAGCAAAAATTCCACAACACATCGATTACTGCGTAAGTTTGATTTCCCCGTTCGAGGCAGAGTAGCTGCAAGTGACTAATTTATCAACATAGCGTTTTTCTCCAATATGCGTCACACTCGTATATTCAACAAACTGCAGTAATGTACCTAAATACACGTGAAATAATCTTCTAGCATGTAGAGGCTACACAAACAGTTACGTCAGACACAATGAAGTTCTCATGTGTAGTAGTGGTAGTTACACATGTATGACGACAACCAGTATATAAATAAACAATGAAGTTTTCATGTGTAGGACTGGTAGCCCCACATAGATGACAACAACCAGTAAATAAAGACACAATGAAGTTTTCTTGTGTAGTACTGCATGGTAGTTACACGTGGATGACGACATCAGGTATATAAAGGCGTAAGTAAACGTAATGTTTAAATAAACCTGCACTTGAGACTCGCAATGGACAAGATGAGACACCAGTCTAGATCTCAGCCGTTGTCGGTAATAAAGAACTTCATTAGGAGATCGACAGCTCAGACGTCGCTAGATTTGGTCTCTATGGGCAACAGAAAAACTCCGAACAAAAAATGAGATTAATATTTTTTGTCGCGCTGCAACTATGGGCCAGGGTCCGTGTCAAGGCCACGTCTGCTGTGCAACAGCGTCGTGAGTGCAGAAATGTAAGAAAGAGAACTGTCTAATGAAAAGGCGTTTAATTGGATTCGAGCCTTTCATACTAATTTGGCCCAAAAATTAGCGCTATGCGTCTGATCGGAAGAAACAACTGGATTCATCGTCATTGAAGAAATGGAAGAGAAAGAATTATACGGTGGAAGGTCATTCGATTGGATTCGAACCGTTCATACGAATTTGGCCAAGAAATCAGCGCCATGCGTCTGAAAGACAGAAACGACTGCATTCATCGTCATTCCAGAATTGTCCATCAAGAATCGTCGAATGGATAGTCATTTAATTAATTGGTTTCGACAAATACGAATTTGACATTCATATAAATTTGACTGAAAACTAAGCAGTATGAGTCTCAACGAAAGAAACAACTGCATTCAGCATCATTGCAGAAATTAAAGATCAAGAATTGTGGAATGGAAGGTCATTCATTAAACCGAATGCTTTACTCAAATTTGAAAGAAAATTAGCCATATAAGTCTGAAAAGAATATATTGGAACACATTTACAGAGAATATTTACAAAACACCTTTATCACTGTAAGATAGATTTAGTGCATCATTTTGGTACGTTTGATCAATGCAGCATTCGTCACACTAAACGCCCTGGAATTGCCCAATATATACTGTATTATTTGTCACGATGATGCGGAGACAACCGGTGCTCTCATTGTGAGGTATTCGGCACATTAGGGTTTGAGATACTGAAACGCGAGTAATTCTGTGATACAACAACTATTTCTTCTACTACTACTGCTACAACTACAACTATTACCACTACTACAACTACAACTATTGTTACTACTACTGAAGCCACTTCTACTAGCGTTGCCGTCATCTGAAACTCTACCAAATAGTAATAGGCAATTCAACTTCCGAGCTGCAAAACACAACCCTTGGAGTTCCTCAAGGATCTGTTCTCTGGCCGCTTCTGATTCTTACTTTCATGATCAATTTCGTGAAATCAATGTTTTTCTTCAAATTTGCGCTGCAATCGAATGACCACCCATTACCATTAAGTTTCTTTTCAAAACACCGAGAACATCGCGACCCAAAGATTCTGGAAGCAAATAGCGATTAGCTTTGGCTCGTAAGAAAATAAAAATAAACAACATAAACGCCAAAAAGATTGAATCTATGATATACATATGCTGTTTTCCAATTAGAAAAAAATATTCCCTTAGCAATATAAGCAGTAGAAAAATTCAAGAGACTGAGAGCGGCAAATTTCTGAGAATAATAGAAGAAAAACATTTGACCTTCGAATATCATTGTAATACGTATGAAGTTATCTTAATCCGTTGGAATTTTGCATGAAGTCAAAGGCATTTTGTCAAGAAAAACAACAAATATCCATTATAATGATCCACCCGGATACCCAATTCGGAATGACAAAAAATAAAAAATAAAACTGACAAAACATTCTAGAGAGACAAAATAAACCTACCAAATAAAACTGACTGAACATCCAAGCAGCAAATAAAGGCTATTGAACACGGTAGAGAAAACAAGGTAGGTTCAAACCAGTATTTTTTTCGCTGACGTTGTGGTGTTGCTGACGTCTTGGCAACGAACCAATAGCAGCGCTCATGTTGAATTTAGTAGCACTGCTACCCCCAAATCTGGCTCTACTATTGGCCTAACGACATAGCGTTTTGGTGACGTCACAAAGTGGGCTTGAAATAAAGGCTCTCTGTTGGCTGGCCGAACAAGATGAGGTGTATTTTCTCCTGTAGAATTGACCCTACCTTGTTTCCTCTACCCTGCTATTGAAGCTATCTCCGGCTTAGAACACAACGCTGACGCTGATGATACATTAAAGAATCTCAAAATTCTAGAACTGTACGATTACCACCGAAATTTTCTCGGAAGCTTTGTGTACAGATAAAGTTCTGCTCGCGCATGCTTTTCGAAAATGATTGTACATGCATATGGTACAGTAAATGCTTGGCTATGGTTGTAGTAAATGTTTGCTCATGCTTATGTTAAATGTACGTACATGCTTTTCGAAAATGCTTGTTCATGCTTTCGTAAATGCATGTACATGCTTGTATACTCTTATACTTGTGGTAAATGCTTGCACAAGCAGTCGTGAATGTTTGTACATGTTTGTGGTAAATGCTTGTAATGCTTGTGATAAATACTGGCACATACTTGGGGTAAATAAATCTTTAAAATAGCTCGAATCCTTCATATATTGCTAGTCTTTCAATCAATTCACAGAATAGCAGGTTTGCTCAGCCATTCAAGTCTCTCGGATTCACTAAGCAACAAAAACTAAACCATTTCTCCTCCCGTTAGCAAATGAGTTCATTTGTGGGAGTTTTTTCCCAGCGTTGGGATTAGCTGATCGCTGATAAAGCCCAATAAAGTTTAAATAAAATACGAGGTAGAGCTGGGTCAGAGAACCAATTTTATGTAGCTTTGTCTATAGTACATCGCGGCCTCTGTCGTAGATTACTGAATGGTCTCGACGGTCATTGCTGGGTCAAAAAAAAAAAAAAAAATACATAGTGAGCCACGTGGTGAGATGTTTCTATGGCAGAGAAATTGCTTTTTAAATGATCCAAGAAGTTTTTGTGATTTACACTAATTCTAATGTTTATTATGATTCCAGTCGTTCACTAGGGCTTAAGTGGCTCACTAAACTTGAAGTGTTATACAAGTTTTATTTTGTTTACCGTGTCAAAAGTGGTTCATCCCGGTCGGGGGAAGATGGTGTTTTAGGTTGGTCAAGTGGCTTGCTGTGGTTCAGGTGGTTTACTATGGTTATGTAAAGTATACATGTTTTAAGTTACGTCATACAACTGAATGAAGTTACGCAATAAGATGTAATCAGATGACGTAATTTCGTAATCACATTACATCATTTCGTAATTAAGTTACGTAATTTCGAAATCAAGTTACGTAGTATAATGTAATCAAGATACGTCCCCATGTATCAAGTTACGCATTGATACGCAATAAAGTTACGTAATAAAATATAATTGAACTACAAAATAATAGTGACGTATAGTTTAATCAATATTTTATCAATCATAGTACACAACTGAGAAACTAATAAGAGTTACGTACATACATGCCGTATGTGTCAGAACCCAAAAAATTTTTAATCATTTGGCAATAGCGTGTGTGTATGTGTGTGTGTCTGTGTGTGTGTACTGTGTGTGAGTGTGTACGTGATCTGATCAGCCTAGAAATTAACACTTAACCGGAAAATATCGGGCAAAGGAAGACACGCATGACGACTTGTTTGGCTCGAATGCAAAAAGAGCTAAGTTTGTTCGTGAAATATAAGAGAATGAAGATGTGTGGTCGCGGAAACCAATTCTTCAAGAGACTTGGGAGTTGCTTTCACGCTCCACTGATGTCAAGTATTTGACTGAGGAGAGTACGTTGGCAATACCGATAAATTTAGCATGGAAACAACTGAAATTGACTTAGAAATGGTTCAGTGATTTACAATGTGGAAGATAATTAGTTTTAATGTGCTGGTTAATTGATTGATAATGAATTATAGCTAGCGAAGTAAAAGTAATTGGCATTAATGCTGATAAGTTTAAATATAGCAGTAATGTAGTCATTGATTTAAGACTCCATTTCCATCGCAAAGATACTTTCACAGAGAGAGAGAAAGAGACGGAGATGGGACTATTTAGTATAAGCTGCAAAAGATAGGGAATCTATGCACAAAGCGTATTTGATAAGTAAAGTACGCAATAACGAATAAAGCAGTTAGGTGAAAACTTTCAAATGTAACTGAACAGTTCCCTAATTTATTTCCTAATAAAAGGAGTTAAAAAATTATAAAACATTTTAGGGAGTTATTCGTGTTCAAATGGAGAGTTTCGTATAAATAATGGAAGTAAATATATATTTAAAATACCCAACTTATGTATAGCTTTGTGGTGGTGGTGATGGTGGTGCTGGTAGTGCAATTGATGGTGGTGATGGTGGTGCAATTGATGGTGGTGGTGAGTGGTGATGCGTGGTGCACTCAACTTTCTCTGAGTTCTCCACCAATGGCAGCGATGATCTGTTTCTGTTTCTCTAATCAGATTCGCGCATAATTATAATTACGTGCGAATTGTTATCATTATTCGCCACTGCTGGTTATGATGCAGTAATGGAAAGACTAATTCAGTTTTACTTCTATTAATTTTGCTAATGATATCAGGAATGACTGCTATTCATCACTCCATCACGCAATAAAATTTAATGCTGATGATTAAAAATTTCTGGTAGCGTAATACAAATACAAAATCAAAGGCACATAAAACACAACACATGCACAAGAAAAGAGCAAAAGCTGTACTGGAACAGCCACCACTGTTGCACAGTGTAGACCTCTATGTGTATGTGTTGCGTAATTATACATTTAATGCTGACGTTTACATTTCAAAATCTATCGTGTAATATCGTGCTTTAGTGAGCAATTCCAATTAAAAGTTCAGAGAAATAACACTCAACATTAAGAAAAATACATAATTTCAATGCTGAAATGACCGTTTCGAGCTTCGATCCATCATTGTTAGCTGAAATTTGCGAAATATAGCGAGATTTGGAAGTATGTGACGAATAGATAATGGCGCACGTGATGATACGTGACGAGAGATGTTTGTAATAGAGTGGGCCCAAGAAGACTTCCAAACCCCAGAAATTTATAAGCAAAGAGCACTTGGTCGAACGCACAGCGGTACGAAATTAAATGTAAATGACAGAGCGCCACCTAAAGCTGCAGCTGGCCAACCAAAAGTAATGGATACGCTCTCTGCATATCATTGAGACGAAGATTGATTTTTTGCATGAATAAAGATTTGAAGATTCCAAGTTTAAAGGACGTAGCAAATACTTCCTGAACAAATCATATGTAAGTAGAATCAATGCTACGAGAAGAGAAATACGTCTGGACCAACGTATCTCTGTGCCTCGAAAAATTCCCTAGACTCGTAAGAGAGACGTCCTAGTCAAACATGTGTACGATCTGCTTTACAATCCTTCAGAAGATTTTCCACGTCAAGGCTATCCAATACGAAGAACACCGGCATTTCAGCTCGCATTCATCGCAGGAAGGTCGACGTTGTCCTAGACGTCGATTGACCATCTACTCTCATCCTCCATCTACCCACACCTTCCTCTGCGCGCATCGCTTGACAGCTACGCGTAGGATGTGGAAATTGACAGCATCATCGGGATGCCATGTCACTTCGATTCCATCGAGATGCCATGTGTCTTCATCTTTATGTCTTCGTATTTTTAATCGTACGAGATGATATTCATCTTATAGAAAAGAAGCATAAAATACATTTTCTCAATTAACTGACCAGTATTGTAGGTACTTCTATCATGCAGTTTACACATTTAATTCTTGCCGTTTGTGACACGTTTGTTCTCAGTTACACAAAAAGTTTGGCTTGGGCTTCGGCATTGGTTCACGAAGAAGCTGTCACCAGGTTAAGACGCGAGGAGTCTCTTCCTCAGGTCTCAGGCATGCACTGAGGTGGTGATCCCATATTCCTTTCGATGTGGATTTACGTCAGTGAAACGGATCACGTTGGACTCAAGCTATACTGTGTTGTGTGATTCTTCATGAAGGTTCGAGAAAACTAGACTGATGTTGATCTGCCTTAAATGAGTTTTAATCAAATATACATCGAACGTCTCCGTTTTCACATTACTATCTGATGTTGACCCCCGAGTTGCCTTCTTGTTTACTCATTCTTTTTTCTCATGAACTTGGTGATATGTTAGCGTTACCGTCAATTTTAATGGTGAAATGAGTTTTCTTTTGCATCTTTAATTTACTTTTGTTTGTTGGGAAGAAAGCGAAAGAGAGAGATGAATGAGAAATGGATAAGAAGGATGATGATCACGAAGTATTTAGCGATGAAACTAAACATGCGTGAATGAATGTTTGTCTTATAATTAAAGCAACATTGATGTAATCGGCTCGCTTGCCAAAATTAATCATTCAATCGTGTCCGGCTTTAAAAACGTTATGCCATTATCTTGCCGTGAATTATTTCAATTGTGAAAAAGATTGGAGCTGATACTAAACACCTCATTGGAATAATTCATAAGAAATAAATTCGGGTCATGGAAAAATGGAATATACGTCTGCCACTGAAAATCAATTAAAAAACGGAGTCAGCAATTTGCATATTCAAATAATAACATCCCAAAATAGGTCTTAGCTTAATGACAGATACAATATCGGTGTGGTGCAAATGATTCGAATAAGGAAGGCTCTATAGCAATCGTGCGACAGTAGTTGGGTCGCAATATCATAGAAATAGGAAATAGCACGAGGAACTGTAGGCATCATAGCACCCTATCAGCATTCATATGCTACCTACAGACACAACAGCCCATCATTTGCATCCATATAGCAGCGGTAGTCCACATAGCCCCGCTTGTCCCCATATGACAGCTGTAAGCTCTTCGTGTTGACGCAAGTGTCCGGTTTGTCATGCGAGAGTATCCCTCACAATTTCCGCATGCGTGCACATAGTCGTGTCTGTTCGGTGATAATGCAGCAAAATCTTTTGTTGAGAAATTGAAAAAAAAATAATTGTTGCTTTACTGTAATTTTAGTAGATTATGTCAGCGCCGGTTGAAGCCAGAAGTAACTTTGCGATATATGCATAGCAAAAACTTTTGGTGCAGAGTTCAATGAAAGCGATGTTCTTCCATGACTATCCAAGACTGTGTCTGGTAAATATATCGATAACATGTCAGATTTGTCCTGCGCGGTAAAAACATAATGAAAACGTAGCAATGCTGCAGAATAGCCTTTGTTGAACAACGAGGTAATTCAAGGCGGTGACCGAGAATATTTCCAGGTTGAATTGAGTGACTCTCGTTAAGCTCGAGTTTCTTGGTCGCCCCGCAATACAAAGTTACTGTGAAAATGCCGTTTAATACGTATGAAAAAATTCGAAATTTATTCAAAAAGCTCCTTAGTTTTTAGTGGGTGCTCGCTGTACAAGAAATAGTCCATAAAATTTTTTCGTGATTCCAAGATGCAGAGATAATCGCCAATTTTTTACCCATGGTCAAAATCCCGACAGCAAGATATAATTAAATGTAGAATTGTGATCTCTGCGCACGTCACACAAAGAAGAATTATTTAAAAATTGCACATTCAAAGCCTTTTGGCCGCACGATAATGGTGACACACACACACAACGCATTAGCGTCAAAATCTTTCGACAGCATAAATAAAAGTGCTCACAGCACGATGGTGGCGACACTCGTACCGCATATTAACGTCAAAACCTCGTCATCGCTCAGTTAAAAAGTGTTAACTTCGATGAAGGGGTTTTACATATCACACATCAACAATTCGAAATATCCCATTCACAAAACTGAAAAGCTTTGACGTCGATTGAGAGGCTCTACACACCACACATGACGTCAAAAGCTCACTATCGCACAATTGAAAAGCATCGACTTCATTGAAGGAGTCATACATATCAAACATAAATGAGAAAATATCACAGTCGCATAATTAAAAAGTATTATCCGTACGATTTTGGAGTCGTACAAATCGCTCGTTAACGTCGAAATCTCTCAACTGAACCGTTTAAAGGTGTTGACTGCGATTAAGGAGAGCTTACATATAGCGCATTAACGTCGAAATCTCACAATTAAAAGCGTTGACTGTATAATGACGTTACACCTTACACACACACACACACACACTCGATAGGCCGTCGTCGAAACCAAGGTCTACGAGCGCTATCAGCAGAGGTGTCAGATCGAGGCGTGTAAATAGAGCGGTGCTACGTCAGACGCATTCAACTTTCTTTTGAGCATCAGTAAAAACTGGCACTGATGTTTGCAGTGTTAACGAACCTAGCGGTGCTCCACACGTATTTATCACCTGCCTACTGAATAAGCCATAGGCATGAGGGAGGCTACCGAGTGGTGTAAAGCGAGTGCGTGTGTTGCAGAAGTGTGGTCTAGGAATGTAATGCATGCATGGCACTCGGAGTTATGCAGAGGCTTGTCCACATCATGGCATGCTTTTCTTCAGCTTTCTAGGAGGCTGGAGATGGGTTTGGCTTCAGTCAAGTGCGGCCGCTGCATACAGAAACGCTTCTGTCAGTCTGACGGAACGGAACGTAAAAAAACGTCGCATAAGAACGTAAATCTTAGAAAGTTACAGTAGCTCATGGTGCAAACTTTTATTTTCATGTCAGTTCCGTTTTTCTTAAGCCTGGTAACTCAAATTTTGACCCAAGATAAGCGCGAGAAAAAAGAAATGTTCGTGTGTCTCTCTGCCGCTAATTGTGATTTGCAAAATGAAACGTTTTTTAGCTTGCCCTAAACGAGCCAAGAATCATCTCTTGCAGCCTTGTATTATGTCGCTACCTGTCGTCTGCCGCTACCTATCGCTTTGCTTTGGTAGACTAAGTATTTTGCCGCTACCTGTTGTCCACTGCTACCCATAGCTTTACCTTTGCAGGCGATATGTTTCGCCGCTATACAAATCGTTTGGCCTTTGCAGACCATATGTTACGCCGCTTCCTATGACAGACAGACGTATTCTACTGTGACCCATCTCAAGCAGGCGATGTGTCTTTCCGCGTCCCCATCTGAAGTAGACGACCTGTTTTGCACTCGCATTCATTGACTTCATGCGTAATGTGCAGTTGTCGCATGTATTGAGCCCTAGTTTATTGAGCTGAGGTGACCCAAATCCAAGGTGAGCTTATAAAGAGAACAAAATTATCATTAGCTTGCATACCAGCAGCAGCATTTCCTGGCAAGAACCTAAACCTCACCGCATTCAAAACTCCGATCAACTTTCTGAAAAAAGCAGAAAAAACGAGTCTTGAATTGATAAATTACTGAAAACGGCTGTAATTATAGCAACGAACTCAAGCAAAGAACGCTCTATGGACCTGTCAAGGACCTAAAACCTCACAGCATTCAACACTCCGATCAACTTTCTGAAAGAGGCAGAAGATACGAGTCGTGAATTGAGAAATTACTGAAAACGGTAGTAATTATAGCAACGAACTTAGTCAAAGAACAATCTACGGACCAGAGGGCCGTTAACGAGGGGCTTCTTCCATGCAAGCAATCAATGTTCAAGGAATAATTCAGCCCTTAATCGTGCAGCCGGGCAGCTCGTCAGCCAGGCTCAAGGGTTCAGGCAAGTTTGCCTAATTTTCCTCTAATGGGCTTCACTAATTAACCAAACCGAGCCGCTTAACCCCGCCGTATTTCAACACCGGATGGACATAAATTTACCTATGTTTGCCAGGAAAGTTTGGTGATCTACGACGAACTCAATGCCGAAGTTAGATCGCGCAGTCATTCTGTGAAGAGTGGAAGTAACTGTTTGTTGGGAGCCTCTGGAAATCTGAATACATCCAAGCGTGCATGCTCAAATCATGTATACAAGAATATGTGCGTATGTTTAAGCATACATTTAACGTGTATTCTAAATATACAAGAAGTGCATATAAATTGGAGAATATGTGTTCGCCTGCACTGAAGGTGAAGATAATGCACCTCACCATTTAAGATAACTTCTTGAAAAAAAACATTTATATAGAATCCATTCTTCTGCAAGCTGTTAAAAAATTATCGATCACTTTCGAATTCGATATTTCCCTTCAATTAGTGATATCTGTTCACTAATTTACACGCATTGAAAATTTGAGAAAAAATTATTCAATAAAATGAATTCATTATGTGAATTTAGCTTGAGCGAACTTCAATCTCCTCTGAAGAATGGAAGCGCGGCGAGTGTAAGAAAAAAAACGTTTACACGACGCAACAGTGAAAGATGCCAAAATTATATATATAGATATTCAAACGTTGGTTGTTTTAACTAGTAGTTCTGAATAGATATAAATGATTTCACTCTTCTATCGAGTACGATATCTATCATATTATGGTTCTCTGATGCTCCAGTACTACAATACTCCTGTACTATACTGTACACCTGGGCTCCAATACTCCAGTATTTCAACACTGCAATAGTTAGTACCACAGCGCTCGAACACTCCATTACTCCTCTACTCCGTTACTTCGGTGTTCCAATCCTTTAGTCGTCCAACATTACACTGCTCCCATACTCTATTACTGTAGTGCATGATAGTGTAATACTCCAGTATTCCAGTCATTGAGTCCCCCAATACTCTAGTACTCCGATATTCTTGCATTCCAAAACTGCAGTACGCTGATACTTCAGTACTTTAATACAAAAATACTCCAGTATTCTGAGACTTCAGTATTTTGACACAAAAATACTACAGTATTCTGATACTTAAGTATTTTAACACAATTATTATTATTCTTATTTCCGGGATTTCGGATTTTAACACAAAAATGCTCCAGTATTCTAATCATTGAGTCTTCCAATACTCTAGTATTCCGATACTCTTGTGTTCTAACGCTGCAGTATTCTGATACTTCAGTACTTTAATACATAAATCTCCAATCTACACATCTTAATTTCCCGACAACCAATTGCTAGGTATTGGCCAACAAAAAAAAACTAACAATCATTTTAATTTAGATGGTGATTTTTTTTTACTAATACGCACTTCGCACAGAAGAAATTTTCTGATATTTCCTCTCAAATTATCTGAAAAATTCTTCATTTTGGCGGAATAGTGAACGCGATCACAGACGTCCTCCATTAAAAAGAACGAACTTTTCAAAAAAATGGCAACTTAGAGAGCTCTGTCGTCCTTTACCTTCACCTCAAACAACTCTCGCTCTCTGCAAAAGTTGTCTTCTGCCTTACATAAAATTGCTGGATTTCTCATTTATAGACTAATAATTGTCCAATAGAATCTACAACGTCGCGTCGTAACATCGTAATTTGGATGAGGATGTGAAGACATCCCTCAGCAGAGATCAGATGCGAGCTCTAGCGTTCGCCTCCGGAAGCAGGCAGGCAGTTCGCTTCATTTGCATCTTATCTGATGGATTTGGAGGCAAATTTATGCCTTTCCACAAGAGCGTTGACAGAAAATATCTGATACCCGACTGTAATTTGCAGCGTAAGATTCGTCGTACTGACGCTGTCGTACAGTGCGTGCTAATTGGCTTTAGAAGGAACCCGTATACTTAGTATGGATTGATTGCCCGTGTTCCAGTAGCTGTAGGGAGGCCCGTATACTGAGTATGGATTGATTGCCCGTGTTCCAGTAGCTGTAGGGAGGCCCGTGTTCTGCATGAAACATTGATTGGTCGTGTTTCAGTAGCTGTAGGAAGAATCCCTTAACTGTACGGGATGATTGACCGCATTCCAGTTGTTGTGAAAAAGCCCTTATACCGTACATGGATCGCTTTGCTGTACTGCTGTTGCTGCAGTGCTAGAGGTACACATAGCACGTGTACACAAAGCTAGCGATACACGTAACTTTGTCAATCAATCGACGCTTGGATGCCACGCTTTTGAGAGTCGGAAGCGGGTCCGTAAACCGAGAACTTGTGGCACAATCACGGTTACATTTGCACGCGTGTAGAGTGATTACAGAGATAAGGAACAGTTATTGTCCCTGTATAACATATACCACTTCATTAACGGGTTATTTTTGTATATTTTTTGCATTTGTTCATCTACCATAACTACATTAACCGTCCCGATAAAAGTTTATAAAAGTTCTTGAAATTGCAAGGCTTCCAAGTTCCGGGGAAACAAAGTCGCCACTTTAGAATAAAAAAGAAGCCGTAATTTTTCTCGGTAAAACGAACCGAGCCTAAAAAAAGACAAGAAAAAATGCTTGTAAAGGGTTATCCTTCCAAATCATAGCTGCGAACAAACCTGACCTGGTTTTTGTGCAATAATTGTTTTTTCATGATCTATGTAACTAACCGGCATAGACAAACTCTATAATATTTCACTTCATCTGTCCACGAAAACAGCACTCCTGTAATTTGGTGAGGGCAAAACCGTGAATGCAAGACACGCCTGTGTGTAGTGCAGTGAATGTAAGACAGCCTGTGTGTAGTGCAGTGAATGTAAGACACGTCTGTGTGTAGTGCAGTGAATGTAAGACAGCCTGTGTGTAGTGCAGTGAATGTAAGACAGCCTGTGTGTAGTGCAGTGAATGTAAGACAGCCTGTGTGTAGTGCAGTGAATGTAAGACAGCCTGTGTGTAGTGCAGTGAATGTAAGATACGCCTGTGTGTAGTGCAGTGAATGTAAGACAGCCTGTGTGTAGTGCAGTGAATGTAAGACAGCCTGTGTGTAGTGCAGTGAATGTAAGACACGTCTGTGTGTAGTGCAGTGAATGTAAGACAGCCTGTGTGTAGTGCAGTGAATGTAAGACACGCCTGTGTGTAGTGCAGTGAATGTAAGACAGCCTGTGTGTAGTGCAGTGAATGTAAGACAGCCTGTGTGTAGTGCAGTGAATGTAAGACAGCCTGTGTGTAGTGCAGTGAATGTAAGACAGCCTGTGTGTAGTGCAGTGAATGTAAGATACGCCTGTGTGTAGTGCAGTGAATGTAAGACAGCCTGTGTGTAGTGCAGTGAATGTAAGACAGCCTGTGTGTAGTGCAGTGAATGTAAGACACGTCTGTGTGTAGTGCAGTGAATGTAAGACAGCCTGTGTGTAGTGCAGTGAATGTAAGACACGCCTGTGTGTAGTGCAGTGAATGTAAGACAGCCTGTGTGTAGTGCAGTGAATGTAAGACAGCCTGTGTGTAGTGCAGTGAATGTAAGATACGTCTGTGTGTAGTGCAGTGAATGTAAGACAGCCTGTGTGTAGTGCAGTGAATGTAAGACACGTCTGTGTGTAGTGCAGTGAATGTAAGACAGCCTGTGTGTAGTGCAGTGAATGTAAGACACGTCTGTGTGTAGTGCAGTGAATGTAAGACAGCCTGTGTGTAGTGCAGTGAATGTAAGACACGCCTGTGTGTAGTGCAGTGAATGTAAGACAGCCTGTGTGTAGTGCAGTGAATGTAAGATACGCCTGTGTGTAGTGCAGTGAATGTAAGACAGCCTGTGTGTAGTGCAGTGAATGTAAGACAGCCTGTGTGTAGTGCAGTGAATGTAAGACAGCCTGTGTGTAGTGCAGTGAATGTAAGATACGCCTGTGTGTAGTGCAGTGAATGTAAGACAGCCTGTGTGTAGTGCAGTGAATGTAAGACAGCCTGTGTGTAGTGCAGTGAATGTAAGATACGCCTGTGTGTAGTGCAGTGAATGTAAGACAGCCTGTGTGTAGTGCAGTGAATGTAAGACACGCCTGTGTGTAGTGCAGTGAATGTAAGACAGCCTGTGTGTAGTGCAGTGAATGTAAGACAGCCTGTGTGTAGTGCAGTGAATGTAAGACAGCCTGTGTGTAGTGCAGTGAATGTAAGACACGCCTGTGTGTAGTGCAGGGAATGTAAGACAGCCTGTGTGTAGTGCAGTGAATGTAAGATACGCCTGTGTGTAGTGCAGTGAATGTAAGACACGCCTGTGTGTAGTGTAGTGAATGCAGGATAGGCTGGCACGCTTGTATGTACAAAATATACGTTCTCTTTTTCGCTTTACAAATATTGTGACCCCCACCAGTAAATATAGAGTGCAGGCATATAATATTTATCTACGTCAGTCAGAGCAAGCAAGCGAGACGACCACTGTATAAAACCTCACTCCCTTACCGCAAGCTGGTGCTTTCACTCGAGCCTGCGCTTGTAATTTTTGTATTCTCTAAGATCCCACTCCCCCGCGCAACGCATATCTATACGCACATTCATTCGGGCTTGAAGGGGACATTGATCATTATACAAGGTCACACTTCCTCAACACAGGCTGCGCACATACATACATCTACACATATTTATATATTTACAAATTTCCACGAGCCTCCACATGAAATTGGCCATTCTACAAGATCACACTCCCACACTCCAGGCCAGGTATATCTATTTATACACTCACTCAAACCTAGCATGAAATTGATATTTAATAAGATCACGCTCATTCACCCAAGTATATCTATTTATACACTCACTCAAACCTAGCGTGAAATTGATATTCAATAAGATCATGTTCCCTCACCCAAGTATATCTATTTATACACTCACTCAAACCTAGCGTGAAATTGATATTCAATAAGATCACGCTCCCTCACCCAAGTATATCTATTTATACACTGACCCGAGAGCCTACGTATAAAAGACGGCCTGCCTGACAGCTGATGGAACAAATCAGGGAATGCGGCGCACGGCGCAGCCTGCGGGAGCTGATCGATGCGTATTAATTGGGCCGATTAATGGTCGCGAAAATGGCCTGTAATTGGCTGCTCTGAGAGCCTGGGCAGCCAGACAAGCCGCTCCTCTGCAGGCATAGCAAAACCACCATAACTCACGATTCATTGCACTTGAATTACTTCACTCATCATTGCCAATAATGTGCGTCGAGGTGCGCAGGTTCATTGATTGGGCGTTGCATTCAGAAGCCGAGCATGCGATGTCTGCAACTTCTGACAGGCCATTATTTTGCTACTTTACTCTCAGTATTTAATGCGAGCGTACTCTGATACTTGGCTTTACACTTCTGATACGGGCTGACTCTGCTACTTATCTTTGAAATGTTAATAAGAGCTGACTCTGTTTTTTTTAAAATTCGTATTAGGGTTTACGGTACTACTTATCTTTTAAATTGTATGCGAGCTGACTGTGCTATTTATCTTGAAAATTTTAACACGGGCTGACTCTGCAACCTATCTTTAACATTTTAATGCGGGCTGACTCTGCTATTTATCTTTACAATTTTGATACGGGCTGACTCTGTTATTTATCTTTAGAATTTTGATACGGGCTGACTCTGCTACTTATCTGTTAAATTTCAATAGTGGCTGATTCTGCTACTTATCTATGAAATTCTGCGGGCCTACAGTGCTGCTAATCTTTGAACTTTTAACACGTTATTTTGCCACTTCACTTCGAATTTCCATCACGGACTCATTGTTCTAATTCACACTAAATAAAAACAATAATTCATCTCGCACTTCCACGTCGGATACAAAAATCAGTGATTTTAGCTTGTAAATAATACGTGTGTCATTTTTGTCTTTTTATTTGATAAAATATGAAAATAAAAATCTGACAGGGAGCCTCACTCTACACTACAATTACTTAGACTTCTTTAATATCCACTTATAAACTAGCGAAAATAAATGCTTGAAAATCAAACAAAGAAATTAATTGACGTTAGCTAATTTTCTCATGACGTTGAGTGCAGCGTCAGAGGCGCTTCGCGGAATTCGAAGTAACGCTCTTCGATATTGTAGTCACGGTGCAAATGAAGTAAAGCAAATTGTACACGTGAAGCACAAAAAAATGGAATAACCAAATCACAGAACATGGAACACGGTCACATATCTGTTGCATGTTTTAATAGATGTTCCACCCTGACCTGTTGAAAATAGCGTTTTGTAAATATTCTATAGCCACACAGACCCGTGTTTAGCTCAGTTAGGCATCGAAAGAAAAGAACGGCGCATGGAGCAAAAGAGAAAAAAAATGTACGCTCAATTAAACGTTTACGGTAATTTGAAACTAACCGTAACAGGTTGGATCAAGTTGTTCACAGAAATAATTTGCTGATCTTATAACTGCTTGACAATCATGCTTTCATGATTGTAAATTAATTCCATAAAATGCCGTTCTACATAACATTGCTGAAAAATCCGGTAAAAATATCTATTGCGAAATGATTTTCGTAACAAAGCTTATGCCCGATACAGAGAGTGTGGGATTGTTATGAGCAGTTGAACCAAGAGAACAATAATTTTTTCTGATGAATTAGAGCGTCAATAATTCTGTTCATTACTAAAGCATCACCATTTAATAACTGAGCTCTTCTTCACGAACCTATATACCTATATATATAGGTATATAACGTCGGTACTGAAGGGTGGGCCAGAAGTAACTCGCCCTTTTAATTAGCTATTTGAGTAAATAGGATACCGAAATAAGCCACAAAAATATTATCATTCCAAATAAAACAAGTTCCAACTTCATTTTTCCTTTTATTAGCAAATTAAAAGGGTCAGTTACCTCTGGCCCACCCTGTACAAGAGCTGAATCTCAACGTCAACCCTACACGCGTTGCGGCGCTGTGACTCACTGGACCGCGTTTCAAGTTGCCTTCTCCTGCAAAAATAATGACTTCGACACGTCGAGGTAAGAGGCCGCTCGCTCTTGACACAGCCAGAGAAGGAGCACGCGATGATTGTCTCTAAATTGGCCAAGGTGCGATCGATATCGAATTAAAGCTTCGTAAGCCTCGAGCAGCGCGAATAGGTGATGTGTGCGGCACACCTGGGTGGAGAGTGCTGCTTCGCGCGTACCTGTGGAGCGTGAGTTCTGGGGAGGTGAACGGGAGCTGGAGGCGTGGGGATTATATTGTAAGATTGGTTAATTGATTGGGGGATGGACTAAAGGATTGATTGTAGCATTGATTGGGGGATGGACTAAGGGATTGATTATGAGATTGAATTGTGAGATTGGTTGATCGGGTATTGACTAAGGAGTTGATTGTTGGATTGATTGTGGAATGGATTGAAGAATTGTTGCATTGATTGAGGAATTGTAGGATTGATTGTGGAATTGTATTGATTGTGAAATTGTAGGATTGATTCTGCAAAAAACTGAACTCAATTGACTGAATGATTGAGAATAGAATTGTAGAACATTCATAGGATTGATTGTACGATCGACTGTCTAGTTGAATACTCTAATTCCAAATCCGAGGAAATTAATCAATGTCCTTTGCATCGTTCTTCAATTTCAATTGTAAAAGTGCTTCTGTAGTTAAAGAAATGACTTTAGAATAATTGTTAGTCAATTGCAAAAATCTATTCTTCTATCATGAAAACAATTACACGTATGAATAAGATTCCTCGTATGATGCCCGAATGCTACTAGTACAATGTTAATAAATTCACATGTAACGCTGATCTGCTTTGGCCATCTTACTCTCTCACAGATTGAACTTTCCGATCTACATAATTGCTTTAAGGAACGATTACCGTCACTCAATACTCGACGGAGGCAGTAGTGGCTTTATTCTGTAATTCCTGCACTCATTAACCCATTTCTCTTTACACGCCTCAGGTATGATTCACTCCAAGTAAGCCACTCTGGCCCAATTCAAACTCACCGAAGTATCGATCGTCACTTGTTTTATGGTTACTGAATACATTTATCAAATGAGCTTACGATATGGGTTTCATACTCGTATTTGCTCATCAGATGCCTCAAAATTCATGCATTTTTTCAAAATGAAAGGATTCAGTAAAATTTCTTTACAAAAGAAAGGTCTAGCGACAATTAAAAGTGTCTTTGTTAGTCTTTTCATAGGAGCTATAGGGAGCTCAATGACTTCTTGCGACACTGCTGAGGTGATGTTGCTTTGGTGGTGTGATGATGGTACTGTTGCTGTGATGTTGCTTTGGTGGTGTAATGGTGGTACTGTTGCTGTGATGTTGCTTTGGTGGTGTGATGGTGGTACTGTTGCTGTGATGTTGCTTTGGTGTTGTGATGGTTACTGTTGCTGTGATGTTGCTTTGGTGGTGTGATGGTGGTGCTGTTGCTGTGATGTTGCTTTGGTGGTGTGATGGTTACTGTTGCTGTGATGTTGCTTTGGTGGTGTGATGGTGGTACTGTTGCTGTGATGTTGCTTTGGTGGTGTAATGGTGGTACTGTTGCTGTGATGTTGCTTTGGTGGTGTAATGGTGGTACTGTTGCTGTGATGTTGCTTTGGTGGTGTGATGGTGGTACTGTTGCTGTGATGTTGCTTTGGTGGTGTGATGGTTACTGTTGCTGTGATGTTGCTTTGGTGGTGTGATGGTGGTGCTGTTGCTGTGATGTTGCTTTGGTGGTGTGATGGTTACTGTTGCTGTGATGTTGCTTTGGTGGTGTGATGGTGGTACTGTTGCTGTGATGTTGCTTTGGTGGTGTGATGGTTACTCTTGCTGTGATGTTGCTTTGGTGGTGTGACGGTGGTGCTGTTGCAGTGATGTTGCTTTGGGGGTTCGTCCATGACTTTAAGGGGGTGCTGGTGAATGGTGCAGTGGTGAAGCTTTGGTTATTGTAATACTGTTACTTTAGCTGTTGAAGGAGGGGCGAGGGGGCAGTGCTGGTGAGCCAAGGGTGCAGGTTAGGGTGGTGCAGAGAGGGCAGGAGTGCAGGGGGGAAGTAGTACAGGAGGGGAATGGGTGCAGGTTGGGGCAGTGCAGGAGGGCCAGAGAGCAGGGTGCAGGTGAGGACAGTGCAGGAGGGTCAGAGTGCAGGGTGCAGGTGAGGACAGTGCAGGAGGGCCAGAGCGCAGGGTGCAGGTGAGGACAGTGCAGGAGGGCCAGAGTGCAGGGTGCAGGTGAGGACAGTGCAGGAGGGCCAGAGTTCAGGGGGCAGGTGAGGACAGTGCAGGAGGGTCAGAGTGCAGGGTGCAGGTGAGGACAGTGCAGGAGGGCCAGAGTGCAGATTGCAGGTGAGGACAGTGCAGGAGGGCCAGAGCTCAGGGGGCAGGTGATGACAGTGCAGGAGGGCCAGAGAACAGGGTGCAGGTGAGGACAGTGCAGGAGGGTCAGAGTGCAGGGGGCAGGTGAGGACAGTGCAGGAGGGTCAGAGTGCAGGGTGCAGGTGAGGACAGTGCAGGAGGGCCAGAGTGCAGGTTGCAGGTGAGGACAGTACAGGAGGGCCAGAGCGCATGGTGCAGGTGAGGACAGTGCAGGAGAGCCAGAGTGCAGGGTGCAGGTGAGGACAGTGCAGGAGGGCCAGAGTGCATGGGGCAGGTGAGGACAGTGCAGGAGGGCCAGAGTGCAGGGTGCAGGTGAGGACAGTGTAGGAAGGCCAGAGCGCAGGGGGCAGGTGAGGACAGTGCAGGAGGGCCAGAGAACTGGTTGCAGGTGAGGACAGTGCAGGAGGGCCAGAGTGCAGGGGGCAGGTGAGGACAGTGCAGGAGGGCCAGAGAACAGGGTGCAGGTGAGGACAGTGCAGGAGGGGCAGAGTGCAGGGGGCAGGTGAGGACAGTGCAGGAGGGCCAGAGTGCAGGGGGCAGGTGAGGACAGTGCAGGAGGGCCGGAGTGCAGGGGGCAGTTGGGGCAGTGCAGGAGGGCCAGAGAACAGGGTGTAGGAGAGGACAGTGCAGGAGGGCCAGAGAACAGGGTGCAGTTGGGGCAGTGCAGGAGGGCCAGAGAACAGGGTGCAGGTGGGGCAGTGCAGGAGGGCCAGAGCACAGGGTGCAGGCGAGGACAGTGCAGGAGGGCCAGAGTGCAGGGTGCAGGTGAGGACAGTGCAGGAGGGCCAGAGTGCAGGGGGCAGGTGAGGCCAGTGCAGGAGGGCCAGAGTGCATGGGGAAGGTGAGGACAATGCAGGAGGACCAGAATGCAGGGTGCAGGTGAGGACAGTGCAGGAGGGCAAGAGTGCAGGGTGCAGGTGAGGACAGTGCAGGAGGGTCAGAGTGCAGGGTGCAGGTGAGGACAGTGCAGGAGGGCCAGAGCGCATGGTGCAGGTGAGGACAGTGCAGGAGGGCCAGAGTGCAGGGTGCAGGTGAGGCCAGTGCAGGAGGGCCAGAGTGCATGGGGCAGGTGAGGACAATGCAGGAGGACCAGAATGCAGGGTGCAGGTGAGGACAGTGCAGGAGGGCAAGAGTGCAGGGTGCAGGTGAGGACAGTGCAGGAGGGCCAGAGTGCAGGGTGCAGGTGAGGACAGTGCAGGAGGGCCAGAATGCAAGGGGCAGGTGAGGACAGTGCAGGAGGGCCGGAGTGCATGGGGCAGGTAGACACAGTGCAGGAGGGCCAGAGTGCAGGGTGCAGGTGAGGAAAGTGCAGGAGGGCCAGAGTGCAGGGTGCAGGTGAGGACAGTGCTGGAGGGCCAGAGTGCAGGGTGCAGGTGGACACAGTGCAGGAGGTACCACAGCAGCAGGCAGATATCCCCGCCACAACACTGGCCCGCAGCGCGCCACAGCCTGCTGTTGCGGCGCCTCCTGCGCTCCGCAGCCCCGGTGGACGGCGCGTCGCTGCGGTGTGCGGGTGTCGCACTCGCGTCTGCTCGTACGCGGTCAGGCTGCGTGGCCACGTGCACCGCGTGCATTTGTGTGCATCACGTGCATTTGTGTGCACCGCATGCATTAGTGTGCACCACATGCGTGGGTGTGCACCAAAAAGAATGCGAGCTGAAACTCATGAGTTGGGAGGTATGAGTAAGGGTATGAGTTGTTACATGAGTAGGAATGCGAGCAGGAACACATGCAGCGACACAAGCTCTGCGAGCAACATGCTCATGTGCACGCAAGCGCTCAAATTAATTCTTTTGCTGCTTACAGATTTTAGCACAAGGTTGTGTGCTTTAAATTCAATCTGCATGTTGTCTGCAAATTTGAACCTATTAAGTTCGAATGAGTTTTTACCTTCAACTTTAAAACCACATCACTAACCTCGTACATCTTGAGAGAAGTGGTGAGCACTTCGCAATGAGTGGGTGAAATAACGGCAATCGAGCGACGGTCTTATCCAATTCAGCAAAATCATGCTCATGAAACGTCTCTACGAGATCCATAATTAGTCTGAAGGAGCCTTGCAATACAAGAGACATAGTAAGAATCTATTTATCACTTGAAGTTAGTTCATTTTGACACTTATATTAAACACTCATCAGCATCATGTCAACTGCACGAATGAACTGAGCCAAGCGATGTTTGCCATGCAATGACCTCTTAATTGACGGATGGTGCGCAAACTCATGTTCTGTCATCTTTTCTGTCTTGTCTAACGTTTCCGCCGAGGTGTCTATGATTTCAGTTACTGAAGCAAAATTCTGTTCAATGGACGCCTACAATTATAGAAGCCTCATAAAAAAAAGCTATACAGAAGAACGACGTTGAGCGATGTGGTGGATATAGATAAACTCAACATCTACTGCTCTACGCTCCGCTATATCGCTGTTACAGACGCAGGTTGACTGAGGAAATTGTCAAGACTGACGAGTGATACCAATTATATCAATATTCGAACAAATAGTTGTAGATATGTTCACAGTAGCTGAGCTACTCGATCCTAACTCTGATTCGGCACGGAGCAAGCTGAGGAAAAGAAAGTTGGGGTTGAGGGTGTTGGAGATTTGAGGGTTAGGGAATAGGGTTGAGACTCATGAGAATTGTGGGCTAGGGATTGAGGGCTTTTAGGCTTGGGAGTTGTGATTGCGGGTTGAGAGGTTGAGGATTAGGGGAGTGGGGGATTTGGAGGTTGAAGGTTCAGGGTTTTGGGAGCAGAGTGTTGGGTTGTTGAGACAGAAGGGCTTAGGGGTTGGGGTTTGAAATGAGGGATCTTTTGAAAATGATTACAAGGAGATCAAGCGAAATGGGCGGTCAATTTTACAGGTTGACATTATAAACGAAAAATTTTTTATCATGCAAAGTGCTGAACTGATTTATTCATCTGAGAGAAAATGAATAGAATAAAATTGTTGAAAAAAGCCGAGTGAATTGAACCGAGCGTCTATAATGAGCTGTTGCTTCAAGTTTATTTTAAATTTTTTATTTATGCAACACTCGGTGCCAGGGTTTCTCCCAAGTCTTTTTTTAAATTTGACAAAAATTGAATTGCCTTGCATGTTTTCATAAATTTCACAGTTTAAAGAAGCGTTTTTAAGCGCAAAAACTTACTTTCTTGCTGATGAAAGCCAGCCCAAACCTAAAATTCCAGATGCCAAAATGTGAGTTTTCTTAAATGCACATCCTTTCGAAAGAAGATAAATATGAATTTAATTTGGGTACAGTCATTAATTGGTTGAAATCATTATTACAACCATTCCAAACATTCCAACCATTCCATAAATCCAATGCAAATATTTTTTATAATAATCATGCATCAATTGGATAAATTCATTACATAGAGACAATTATTTTTGGAAACAATCATCCTCTGGATGAATTAATTATTTATGTATCATCATTCTTTTGGGAACGATCATTATTTGGATACAACCATTATTTGGATTCATTTTTCATTTGCGTACACTAGTAATTTGGATAAATTCATTATTTGGATACGGTAAGTATTTTGATTGAATTATTATTCGGGTCCATTCCAAATTTAGGAACATAAATTGTTTGGATACATTCATCATTTGGCTTCATGTATTATTTGGATACATTCATCATTTGGATACATTCATTATTTGGGTACATCCATTGTTTCGATACATTCATCATCTGGATACAGTCATCAGCCTTTACAACACATGTATTCATGTATACACATGTAAGTATATGTGCACATTACTTGTATATTACACACACACATCGCACACACATATAACTGGTTGGAATGAACATTACGTGTTATCAAGTACACGCACCCACACAGACACAACACATGGCACATGAAGGGGCGTTGGCAGCCACAACTCGCTGCTGATAAAAAAAACGCGCATTTACTCGAGCTAGATTCTTTACTTGTTGTAAGTTGATAACTTAGTTTGTTTTGAGATGTTAACGTAGTTTGTTGAGAATGGTTAACTTAGTTTGTTTTGAGTTGTTAACTTAGTTTGTTTTGAGTTGTTAACTTAGTTCGTTGTGAGTAGTTAACGTAGTTTGTTGTGAGTAGTTAACGTAGTTTGTTGTGAGTAGTTAACTTAGTTTGTTGTGAGTAGTTAACGTAGTTTGTTGTGAGTAGTTAACGTAGTTTGTTGTGAGTTCTTAACGTAGTTTGTTGTGAGTAGTTAACGTAGTTTGTTGTGAGTAGTTAACGTAGTTTGTTGTGAGTAGTTAACGTAGTTTGTTGTGAGTAGTTAACTTAGTTTGTTGTGAGTAGTTAGCGTAGTTTGTTGTGAGTAGTTAACTTAGTTTGTTGTGAGTAGTTAACGTAGTTTGTTGTGAGTAGTTAACGTAGTTTGTTGTGAGTTCTTAACGTAGTTTGTTGTGAGTTGTTAAGGAGGCCGTCTGGGTAGAAATCAGGATATGTGTTGATTTTCTGTTTTATATGCATCGTGTAGAAGATTTTCTTGCGCTTCCATTGGTACTTTCCGTTTACGTATACTCCGAATGGTACGCCCACCAGAGGGGGGAAAGCGATGGGGGGGGGGCGTGACTTTGAACCCTCCCCCCCCCTCATTATTGGGGGTCAATTGAGCGGGTTTCTCTGCGGGAATGGCATTATAGTTCGTTCATGGGCTACTCAAAGTGCTTCCATTATTCAAACGAAACATTCTAACGCTGAGTAAATATATTTTTTATCATTTTTGACAATTTCAGAATTTAGCTGTTCTGCCGTATCTAAGATACCGCAGCTTTCATTCATAGCTCGAAGACAGCTGCAGTATCATAGCTACAGCTATGGCGAGCACACCAATCCGAAGGGCTTGAAAAGAGCTTTAAAGCAAAGGAGTTGATTTAAAAAAACCGTATTTTGGTCGAAAAAAATGAAAAAATAAAAAGTGGTTGTTTTGAAGAATTCAATGTATTGTCTTTTGTTGTATATTTTTTCCCAGAGTTACATAGCTACAGCAATGTAAATTATATCAATCGAAATGGCTTGAAAAGAGCTACAAACGTTCAAGAGTTCATTGTAGAAAATCCTGTAGTTCAAAAGATGAAAAGAAAAACAGTTTTTTTTGTGAAAAAACACGTTTTTCTAGAAACTTGATAATTGGTTTCTCAAATGTATCTTCTTCCACAATTTTAGAGCTACAAGAAAGGTTTATATACCATTCGATAAGGCTTAGCAAGGTGTATCCATAAGCAATAGCATTTTTTGATACATTTGTTATTTTGAAAATTATACCACATGAAAAAAAATGCAACAAAGGTCTTTTTTTTTCAATTCCCAAAATCCACAAAAAGAAGTTATCAAAATTCCCTATTGCTTATGGTTATATAGACATATAAGCAATCTAAAAACGAAGTACTGGTTCTGTAACTTCAAAATTGTAGAAGAAGATAGATTTAAAAAAAATCTATTTTATCATACTTTCAAAAAAAAAGTGCAGATACAAAAATTTTGTCTAAATAACAAATGATCGTTGCATCGTTTCACACCTACTGTGAAAATTTCAGAGAAATCCATGCATAAACAACGGACTTTTTTTTATCCAGACGGCCTCCTTAACGTAGTTTCTTATGCGTTCTTAGCGTAGTTTTTGTGAAAGTTGAACGTAGTTTATTGTTACTAGTTAGCGTAGTCTGTCGGGAAAAAAGGTAACGTAGTTTGTTGTCAGGGGCTTACGTAGTTTGATCTTAACTCTAAATTTCTTTCCGTCTTTCAGAGCGTAATAAACTTTGAACAAAGTTGTGTCAAGTTATCAGTCGGCAACATAGAATGCATTCCCACAATCACGATGCATATTTTTCATCATTTTACAAGGATTTGGATATTCTTTTGTCGCCAGTGCTATGTATAAACATTATTATGCATTGACGAATTCATTTTCCGGTAATACTGTATGCCCCAGTCAGTATTACGGTGAACATTTGTCAGCGTCACATAGTACATGTCTTAGAATTATGATATGCTGGAAAATGATATATACACATAAAATGATATATAAGTCATTATTATGCATGTACTTATTTACATTCTGATGCAACAACAAAGCAATCGAGAGAACTCATGCAAATTTTTCCTCAAATGTCATTGAACTTCACATCGCCTGCTTGTGTTCTCCCACTATCACATTTCAAAGGAGCTGTTCATTTTCCTTCTGTTGCTTTACTAATGCCTTGTTTATTAATATATTCTTTTGATACTCAAGGAAATGTTGTTGTAATTAGCAGCAAACTATAAGTATTTTCATTACTTCTTCAAAAGACGAGAATTTTCTCTATCTGTGGCTTTGTATTAAATCTTCATAAAATTTTGGGTTAAGTTTTACCGCACCCCGGCACCGTCTGGCCACCTCGAACAGATGTTTTTATTCTATTTTAATTAACCACAAAGAAATTGGAATTATTGTTGTTGCGGCATTTCCTGTCATTTGAGTTCACATTTTCTCTTAAGCTTCCATTAAAAATCATCAATGAGACTGCCGAAAGAGTCATTATTTTTGTTGACAAAACTGTCAACAATTTTATCCATTAAATTATTGGTGTATTTTTCGAACTTCCTTTTCTTGGTTGAGTTCAAAAATAAGTTAATTTTGTAATTTGTATTGGACTTGATTGCAAATTAAGGAACGGAAATAATTTGCAAATAAAATCCTAGTCTAAAAATCCGGAAACATTAATATAAATAGTTCATTATCCAACCTTCAAACTTGAAATTTCTGTTACAGATAACCCTTACTACACATACATAAAACCTACCTCAGAATAATACAAAACATGCATATTCATCTATAGCTGTCTAGGCCACCAATAAATCGACTCTCTTCAGTCCCACCTGGGCAGCGTAGCCAGTGTACCAGACTGCTATAAAGAACTCCAACCCAATGAGTAGGAGGGGCTGTTATGTCCAGTCTATGCCTGATCTATTTCACCATATAGGGCGCAAATTCTACCTTGCCATCTTGCTCTCGCCAGTTTTGGCGCGTCTCATTCTCTTGCAGCGAAGCTTGTAATCGACGTATGGCATTAAATCCTGTAAGCGAGCGTTTGGCGTCATAAGTTCCTTCCCAATAGAGCACGTCAAGAAGCGTATCGTGCACCAGATGCACGACGAAGCCCCGGTCATTAGGAATTATTGTGGTCAAAAGCAGGCGAGACTTGCCCCAAATTCTGGAAGAAGCCGTCGCTTGATGCTCGGCGTCAGCCGACCTGCGATCGGAAGAAAGCGAGAGCGGCGGTGCTTAACAAGCCTCCTTATATATAGCGTGGGTCTCGCGCTGCCCAACTGTGACCAAAGTGAATTTAAGGCCTTTTTTGCTGAGCCCAATAGCAATGCATGCAATTGACCGTCGTGCCTTATCGGTTCGAATCCAGAAAATTGGCAGACTTCCTCAATTATCAGGTTGCGTCAAATGCTAATTTAGCGCTTGTTGTTTACCAGCCCAGCTCATGGAGCTTATTGGGACGAAGGGCTCCATGCGTGATGCTAAAGCTGATAAGATGATAAGCGTGATCTAGCACATCCCTTAGTAGATCCTGCACTTCCCTTATGAGGTAAACACCTCACAATGCTCACAATTTTCTCACAAAACTCCTTACAAGGGAAATTAATGAGACAACTCTTTCGCCTCTCTCTCGCAGTATAAATTCTGCGGAAAAAAGTAATTACAGCTCATTTCCAAACTTCGGCTACGACGGCCAGCTTTTGAGTCTATTCTGTGTGTATTATTTATACAATGACAGGATCAGTGAAGTTTCAACCGGAAAAGCATTCTGGTTTTACAAGCACCAGCGTCGATAATTGCTCAAGGAAAAAAAGCTGTCGGGTATCAATTATTTTAGCTTCTCTCAATATTGTGCTCGTCGTAAAGATCTCATTGGAACAACCGATGGGATCTCCAGCACTGACAGCGGCTTTGGATATTTGCTGGCATGAAGAGAAGCATGACTGTCTCGTTAGAGTCAAACTGAAACTGAGAAGAGCAGTGGTGTTTGAAAAGAAAAGCACAGCTGTGCATTCTGCAGTCAGACTTAAAACTTGTAATTTTAAACGTGTTTGAAACCTTCAATCAGTGCTCAAAATTACAGAAGAAACGACCGTAATTTACAAAGACGTATAGTGTTGTTTATGTGTACCATGTTTTATATAAGAGCACACTGGTCTTTACGCTTCATGACACGATTGTGAGATTGAGTACAAAATAATTTTGACTCTCTCATATCGTTATGGCATTCGCTTAGTTGAGATTGATAAGAAAAATTTATACTTTTTTATTTGTAACGAAAAGAAGTAATTACGCTAACAAAAATATCATTTTCAATATTAATTTAGCAGCATTTGATACATAATTCTAGTAAATCTCAAAAACTAGATTACACTTTATGCCTTTACAAGAGAGAGAGAAAACAAAAATGTACTTTTGGATGTCCCCGTCTAAAAAAGGGAAGAAACAAGTTTTACACTTACGTTCAATTCTTCCAAGGATTAAAATGATTCCTACATAATTCTAAATCCCAGCCTTATTCCCCTTCACAAGATTTATTGCAGGGCTCCCACAATTATTTAATAATAATAACAATAATAATAATTTTAACGCTAATGAGGGACCAGGGCGGGGCTGGCAGCTGCAAGGTGAGGTGCCGTCATGCAGTAGCGCAACCAGGGAGGCCACGGGGACCATAACCCCTTTCGAAATGTTGGACTGGGAGCTAGTTTTCAGTCGCTGTTTCAAGTAAAAGAATAAAAAGATTTCTGATATAGCTGGGAGCTAGTTTTCAGTGCCTGTTTTAAGTGAAAGAATAAAAAGGTTGCTGATAATTAATATATGGCCGATCCCCCCCGGAATTATTTGTCGCGGATCCTGGCTCCCCCGAAATTTCGGCTGGCTGCGCACCGCAATCATGTGACTTCGTGTGCGGTAATCGTGACTTTCCCTTCCCTAAACGGAGGAGCAGCGAAAAATTAAAGTCTGGAATTTGAAACGTAAGCAAATAGAGGTTTAAGGGAGTTTTTAATCCGCAAAGGTTAAACTTGAATATCAAAATAAGTGTGCGTGATCGAAATTTTCTAAAGTATAACGCTCGTTTTCAAGATGAAAAGGAGCAATATCGTTACAAAAATAGAAATTTATGTAAAAGACGCATTATAGTTAGTTTTAATTTATGGATAAATGATACATAACATTTATGGAAATCCCCTAAACTCTAAAAACGTATGAAAAAACAACTTCAAAAGTGAAAATTATCATGATATTTTAATAAAATGCATGGCATCACACATAATGTAGATTAAAAAATCCTTCAGTGTATAAAAAAGAAGGCACTATATCAGAAAGATCCAACATGCACTGAATTCAAATGAACAATAAAACATGCTATTGGATCAAATAACTGCTAAGTGATCATCATCACTTTACAAAAATGAGCTGCAACAATTCCACCGCTATCACTCGCTCGCATAACATCAAGCTGCACCGGAACTAGAATAACACAAAATATATAAATACCATTAGGGTCAGCGCAGAAAAACTTGATCTGCCGAAAATATGTTATTTGTATCCGAGAAGCACATGTGAAACTGGCAGGAAACCCCCAGTTTCTCATGAATCGTCGGGGCAAGTCAATTCGAAATTACAGGTTTGCCCTAAGACGACATGACGGAAGCCGACGAAGCAGAAGCTGGAGGCAACGCTGCGTTGGAATTGGATGGTTTGATTAGAGCGTGCGATACTGCAAAGGGCCGCTCATTCTATATGAACGCAAAACACAGACCAGAACTATACTTCTTTGATAAGGCAAAAATGAATTAGAGCTCGGTTCCGGGAAGTGCATTATCGCCCCGATAGATACGAAGATTTTATCTTGGACTGGTTTACATGGAAGCGAGGGTTGCTGTGTGGTTAACATCTACAACTTAAACGATGGTTGATAAGGTTTCTGATAAAAACCCAGGATATGGAGACTTTGGGAAGTTGTTCGACTTATTATAAGCCACGCATAGTCTCTGCGAGCTGCCACAGTTCTTTGGTTAATTGCGCTCCGACGATTTTACGACACTCCCAGTCATCGTGAAAACTTGGAGCCTCCGCATTATACCGCTAAAGCTGCCGCAAAACAATCTAATGACTAATATCAATGTACTTCACTCATAAGTTTCATGGTCGGGTACGAGCAAGTTTATAAAAGACGATTGCCCGAATACGTGGATAAAATAAAAGACGATTGGTGTATCTTCTTCAGTACTGTGAAAGCGTGATGTTTTTATGTTAATTATTGTGCACGAAGAAATATTTATTTCTGATAAAATACAAGCTCTATTAAGGCATTTGGCTTAGAAGTTCCATGGTCAAATGTGTGTACAAAATTTAAATGTAACGTTTGCCGTCGCATCTTCAGCGCATTCAAAGATTGATGTTCGTTACGTCAATTACTCTGGAACAATAAATCTTTGTACCAAATAAATACAAGTGACGCTAAGACCCCACAAAGAACTGATGCAAAAATAAAACAAGTTTCATTCTTCATGTTAGTTGGAATGAAACTTTTTAGTTGGAAGAGTTTATAATTTCCACTTCATCAGAGTCCACTTTAAAATGTGTGAAATCAAATCAAAATAACGCGGAGACTAGAAATTAAAATGTGCCAATGTTTGTACACGTTCACTTAAGTATACATTTGCAGCTCGCTTAGAGCGTTTGTTGTCAACACTGAGTGGTATTATTACTTTTGAATTTGCGCTGTATTTCTGAATTCAGAATTTTTATTTTGGCTTCAAGATAATAATAAATGGTATTTCGATTTTAATTTTTTAACACTGCAAAAATTCGCAATGAAAATCTCGGGTTAGAATGTAAGTCGTTAGAAGTTAAAACTAGAAGTTGAGCTCATAGTTATGAGCTAAAACTTGAAATTCAAATTCATGGCTAGAAGCTAAAACTTGAAAGTTGAACTCGTAGTTAGAAGTTAAAACTAGGGAGTTGAACTCGTAGTTATAGAAGCTAAAACTTGTTACATTATGATGACAACACAACGAGAGGAATGTCACGGGCACAGTGGTGGCTGATGAAGATAGAACATCCAAAACAGAGGGCAGTTACGTAAGCATATGACCGTTCCTTATTTAGCAACCGGCTAACAAATATATTAGTTATCCGTTTTTTTTGCCAATGATTTTTTGATGGTATACTGGATTTCCCCATGACATGATTTGCACTTAGGTTTAAATGATGATGCTTTACCACATATCATGGAATAATTTACATTTACGAAAACAGAGCAGTAGCTCAACAGAAATATTTTCAAAGTTTATAAAAAACTGGCAATAAGCAAATGAACTAAGCCAAAAATAGAGTATGTACGTTTTGAATTTTAAATTACCAACTGTCCTGCATTATTGAAGAAGCATTCGTGGTCATCTTTCATTAAGATAAAATCATTATTTATTTATTCACATACATGCCTAAACATGGAAAGCTACTTCAAAATGAGGCAAACAAAACCATAAACGTAATAAATGATTAAAATTAATTATTCCCTTTTTCGATTGCATAATACCTATAGTCGTTCAAGTTCAAGCATATTTCTTAAACACAAAAACTTGCCCTTAGACAAAGTCTATTCCTACAGCCTTGCGCAACAAACTTTACGCTTGCAATCATCGCTCTCACAAGAACTTGAAGAACTCAATGACAGCAAGCGAAGTCGATTACGAAGCAATGTTAGTATCTATTCTACGGCATTTTTACGCACCTGATTTTGCGCCTCAGAACCAATTTGTGTGAGTGACGAGTTTTTTAAACTATACGAACCCTGCGAGACATCCGAGGTTAATCGAGATTTATCAGCACCTGTGGGCATGCTATTCCTACCGGAATGCTCAGACGGCCTTCGTAAATTGGGCTTAGGAAATTCTTAGAGTGACAGTGATGCTGCCACACCTGCCACTGTTAGTTGAGGTGCTGGGGTAATTTTGATAAAGAAGATGACACAAGACAAAACATTTTTTATCTCACGTCATTCTGTCTTCTTCGAAATTTGAAAAACTTTACAAACTTTGCGAGTATTCGTTTCTCGAGAAATGATTTATTTCGAGTTATTCCAACATATTCATAACGTGACTCAATCATTGGAGTAGGATATATGAAATATGTTTTTATCTTCTTAAATTGAAATTCGCAGAAGATGATGTCGAATAACTCGAGCATTGACTGTAATGAGATCAATTGCACTTGTGTGTGTGTGTTGTGTGTGTGTGTGTGTTGTGTGAGTGTGTGTTGTGTGTGTGTGTGTTGTGTGTGTTGTGTGTGTGTGTGTGTTGTGTGTGTGTGTGTGCAGACACATAGGTTGTTCATCCGGGAATTAATTTTTCAATTTTTTAGATCTGAATGTAGCATTTCTGTGAATCGACACATGTGCTTCTATCGAGCAACGAACTTAAAGCCATCTAAAAACATAATGGAAGTAATGAACAAAATCATAATTTGAAAAAAAGACACTATGCAAACTCTGAAAATAATGATTTCTTACAAATATTTATTGGGCCTTATTTTATGAGTAGAAATATTGTTATAATAGTACAGTAACACACAGAGATCTTTTGAATTGACAGGCTTTGTTGGACTGAAATCCAGAGAACTAATCTGGAAAACATATAATTAAATATTTTTTACAGCGATGTTGAACATGAAGTCAAGTTATTTATAATTATGTTGGTAGATTAATAGAATCGTCAAGAATCTAAAGCAGGGACTGAATATTTTTCAGTGTGGTTGAACAACTGGTTGCTTATAAACTAAGGATGGAAAATGTGTTTTTTCACTAGTCTTTTCCAGCCTGCATTCGATTTAGCACTGACAAAATATAATTCGTTCCTGAAAACATGCCCCAGAAGCGAATAATATTTACAGTGTGGTTGATTTTTATCGACGGAATACATTGATCACATGATCGCCAGCCTCGCTCTACACAGGCCAAAGTTCCAAACAATTTACATCGTCGTTGCGGTGTGGCTTGTAGCGTAAATGTTCTAAGTCGTCTTACGCACGCTACGTGCTAAGGCAAGATTAGGATTTTCCAAATAAAGTTAAAACATAAAGAGCAAACATCATCTAAATATCCAGCAACGATACCTCAGGCCCCATTTTTACCTCAGAGAGACCCGTGATAAAGCAGCGTCATACTTATTCAAATGCAATATTTAGCTTTGCTTGGAATAAATTAGTTAATTAATCACTCTTGATATTTTTAGTAACACAACGTAAACTGCATAAGTCCAGCATTGCTTGCTCGGTGTCATTAATAATAATTCTTTGGATAGTTTTATTGTGAATTATTTTTTAAAATGCGATCGCTTCATTTGGAACAGAAATCTTGTAAAAGCTCAAGAAAAACCTACAAAATTTAGAACAAAATATAATATAAATGCTTACTGCACATGAAGCCCGAAGTGAACTAATTTTAACTAGGCAGATTGTAAGGAAATTAACATTTAAATTTCCAGGGTCCCAGTCTCGTGCAACCCAATGTATACACCTTCTTGTATGAGATTTTTTAATTGAGTTGTACTGTGGGTTTTCTTTTGATCGTTTTAATTACTCACTGTTTACCTAGAAAAATTTGCGCTGCACTGCTTCTTTTTAGAACTAAAAACATCTCTCTAGAACTAACTTCTCTCCAGAACTATAGGTTTGTCTCAAAATCATTTACTGACCATTTTGTTTTATTCTAATCCTTAATTCTAATTGTAAAATTTAAGGTGATGCTTGTAACTGGTACTCATGCTCACAAATTCTATTCTGTGAGACACTACTCCCAACCGTAAATTTTATTCTGACTGTTAATAAAAGCAAACATTGTTTTTCTTATGCGTTAGTAAACAGAGATTTATACGCAAATACTTGATACATACACTGATACACCGATTAACTTATTGAGCAACGTATTGCTTGAAGTAATTATTCTTAAATACAGGTAATATTCCAACATCAATCGTCGTCGCATTTAGGAATAAAGCAGGCTTTGTCCATAGCTGGACTGTACCTTGAGAATTTTGCACCACGGAGAAGGTTTACTTATAGTCAGTAAATTAAATCAATATAAACTTCAACAAGACTGAGTAAATATCATTACTCTACACGAAACACCCACCGCTCCTTAGCATTTTAATTAGCAGTAAAAAGCTCACTAAATTTGAAATAAGAGCCATAGGAAGGTACGACTAGATCGTGCATTTCGAAGAGCAAAAATGTGAGCTTTATTGAATATTATCATTCTTATATTAGGGTTTCTCCTCAATGCCCTTTTAATCATTAACGATCTTCTTTTAGTTCTGATACAAATTTATAAAAATTTTTGTGGGTTAAATTCTTAAGGTTGTCACCCTTGAATTATGAGCACACCTCAAGGGCATCGTTGCTGCCAAAGAATTCATGTTTAGATAGATACACGTTTTTGTTTCTTTCATTCTGCTCATGCGAAAGGACATAGTTAGACGTATGTACGCACAGTACGTGTTGGAAAATAATCACCTAAATCTTCCATATTATAAAAGGAGCCGCGTTCGTCCGTCCGTCCGTCTGTGTGTCGTACCCACCAGCCTGCAGTGTGAGATGAGCGTATCTGTGATCAAGCTTCATCAACTCTACAATTTTAGGTGCCTTAACCGAGCAGATTGGGAGTCGGAATGAATATCACGTGTATGGGTAAGTTAGATTAGGTTGAATAGAATATCAGCGGTTGAGACTTGGGAAAGCATTGGACAGCCATAGAATAGCATGAGAAATCATGGGAAAGCCATGTTGAAGCTCAGTTGGTCCTATATCTAATCCTGCCATTTTTTTTGACGGGCCGTGTGGACTCGTATCAAAATAAAAATTCCCACACCAGTCAATCTCTTTTTCTTTTGTTCACGTGAGTGAGCACCTTGAAATGCTGGTTCACGATTTCCAACACAGGCACGAAACTGTGATTACTGGAAAAGCCAAGGATAAACCATCATCCTATTCAGTGAAATGATGAATAACCCAAATAATTTCCTGCTTGATACTGAGCCGAAAATCCTAACAAGTGTGTCTGAAAACATTGAGATTTAAACCCACGTCGTTTTAGAGGGAAAAGTTACTGAATTGGACAAAAATAAACATAGAAGTTGGTGCTATGTTTCAGTAAGGCTTGTTGGAAGAGCTGACCCTGGTTTAGAAAATACAGCAGAGGAAATAATTATATTCTCAACGCAAATAATATTTACGCAGGGAAGGTGCAGAAGAACGCGGAGTTTGTGTTTATAAAAATGAACTCAGTAAAAAAAATGGGCAAAAGCTGGTCGTTGGCATCACTCATAAAACACAGAAAAAAGTGATGCTCAGAGTAATGGAGACCGTGAAGATAACATCAGTTTGCCAGAGAGTAGACCATAAAAAGGAGAAAGCAAGGTAAAGAGAGAGGAGCTGGGGGAGCGCGGAGGTGTCAAAGACCCCCTACGGCTCGTACATCGACACATCCTGCCGTTAACGACCAGTTCCCCACCAGAGACACCGGTGCACAAATCGTCACCCGGCGCACCCACACGCGAGACAAACCACGCACAGAAATGAACCTTCAAGGGTTCCGCGTCACCTGAGTGGTGGTTTCGGATGGCGGTAACAGGATTTGACTTCCAGGAGGTCAGTGACACGATTGGAGGTGCAATGTCAGTGACATGGACATCCAAAGCGTCTGTGACTTGCATGAAAGATCGGAATATCAGGGACTCGAGTAGATTTTCAGGTCATCAGTCACATGACTGGACTTCTAGTGCGTCACTTACATGCATCAACGTCCAAAATATCAGTGACACGAATTGGCTTCTAGAACGCCAGTGATACGATTCGGCTTCAAGCACGTCAGTGACCCGATTGGGTTTCCAGGGCGTCGATGAGACGGATGGACTTCTGAAACGTCACGGACTGTATTTCCAGAACGCCAATAACGTGAAATAACCTTCGTAGCATCAGAGTTTGGGATAGATTCCAGAAGAGCCAGTGCAGCTGTGGTAGTAATGAGTGCAACTGTCACTGACGCTGTTGTTACGAGACTCGTTGGGTTATTACAGCCATGGTAATTCTCCGTACAGCCGAGGACTCTCAAAAATAGGCTAATGAACAGGCTGGTGCATGAAGAACTGTTAAGAAACAACAGAGAAGAACAAGAACACTCTATTTCAAGTATAGTTGATGCATAAAATTAATGTAATTCTTTCTTCTGCATTTTTATTCTGCTCTGTGACCTACGGGTGGCCACTGAGGAGATTTCTATATCGCAGGGGAGCCACCGGTGGTAAAAAAAATTGAATTTGTGCATGTGGGTTGAAAACAGAAGAAGGCACATTCCAGATCATCGTCATTTTAAAGATGGAAATTGAAAGTGAATTTAAATTGATTAGAAAATTGAGCTTCAGTTTAATTCATTGCAGTTAACATTTTGATAAACAAACGAATAATTTCGTGTTTCTGCTTAACAACATCGATATTGAAATTGGAGGGATACATGATCGACATACTTATGTTAAATAAGGCGCACAACAAAACACAATAACGTGGAGCAGGTATTAAGGCTTCGAGGTTCGTTTTTAGGTCTACTACTTGTTTCCATCCAACTTTTACAGCGTTTCCGTTTATATTATTCCTTGAAATATCGTTAGGTTTGCAGATTAAATGGATATTAATGCAAAGTATGCGATAATCCCCGAAGAGCGTCAACAGTTAGTGGCACATCTGCTCCTTGTCAAGGCGTTTATATACTGCCTCGTCAAGGCTTACATGTGCTGTTGGTCAAGGCCTACATGTGTTGTTTGTCAAGGTGCCCATGTGCTGCCTTGTCAAGGCGTAAATGCGTCGCTTGTCAAAGTGTATTTGTGCTACCATGTCAAGGTGTTCATGTGCTAAGTTGTCAAAGGTTCATGTGCCGCTCATCAAGGCGAACATGTGTCACTTTGTAAAGGCTAACAAGTGCCCCAATGTCAAGGCTTACATGTGCTCCCTTGTCAAGGCTAACATGTGCACCTTCACTTGCACATATGCACTGGGAACGACAAATTAATTACGTTGCCAGACAGTCCATAACTTCCCCGCCGCACTTAAATATTCCCGCATATTCCATCATGCCGTCGACCTCTGAGTTATCCGACATCATCTCATGCCTGCCTCGGTTTAAACAGATAGAAATTAGTCCTGGCTATTCCCAGCTACTTATCAAATTGATACTTAGTTAACTGCGCGGTTCATCAAATTGATATTTAGTTAACTGCGCGGTTCATCAAATTGATATTTAGTTAACTGCGCGGTTCATCAAATTGATATTTAGTTAACTGCGCGGTTCATCAAATTGATATTTAGTTAACTGCGCGGTTCATCAAATTGATATTTAGTTAACTGCGCGGTTCATCAAATTGATATTTAGTTAACTGCGCGGTTCATCAAATTGATATTTAGTTAACTGCGCGGTTCATCAAATTGACATTTAGTTAACTGCGCGGTTCATCAAATTGATATTTAGTTAACTGCGCGGTTCATCAAATTGATATTTAGTTAACTGCGCGGTTCATCAAATTGATATTCAGTTAACTGCGCGGTTCATCAAATTGATATTTAGTTAACTGCGCTGTTCATCAAATTGATATTTAGTTAACTGCGCGGTTCATCAAATTGATATTCAGTTAACTGCGCGGTTCATCAAATTGATATTCAGTTAACTGCGCGGTTCATCAAATTGATATTCAGTTAACTGCGCGGTTCATCAAATTGAAATAACCTGCGAGTAGTTGAGTTAACGGAACTAACTTTTCTACGTTGAGGTTTGTGTTAAACTAAAGATTCATAGCATGTTAATTAAATATAAGATATCGGTGGTGTTAACGCGTTGACTACGTATCGGTACATATGTGAATCGCTAGGTCAGTAGCTTATTTAAGCACCGGTTTAAATGCATAGAATTTCAATTATTTCACTAACTTTATTGAAAGTTTATTTTAGTGCACGGGGTAAAATGTCGTCATGCGATTAAATTTCCCTCTCTTCTCAGAAAAGATAAAAATTTGCTTTAGCAGTAAAGTTGAGTATTCAATACTGCTGCTTACAACCCAACCCACCGTAGCAACCCCACAAACGTGGTAGACGTGTTATGGTGAACTGTTGTATTTTGACTTATATTTGCAGCTTTAAATACGTTAAAGGTGTAATCTAACTGCCGCTCACCATCAATGTGCTATAGAACTGCTGATTAATTCTGAAGATAAGTGTATTAGAGTTCTGGTCTAACAGAAGCTAAGTGTTGTAAGACAGGAGTCTAACAGAAGCAAAGTGTGGTAAGACAGTAGTAGAACAGAAGCTAAGTGTGGTAAGACAGTAGTAGAACAGAAGCTAAGTGCGGTAAGACAGTAGTAGAACAGAAGCTAAGTGTGGTAAGACAGTAGTCTAACAGAAGCTAAAAATTGGTAAGATAGTAGTAGAACAGAAGCTAAGTGTGGTAAGAAAGTAGTAGAACAGAAGCTAAGTGTGGTAAGACAGTAGTAGAACAGAAGCTAAGTGTGGTAAGACAGTAGTCTAACAGAAGCTAAGTGTGGTAAGACAGGAGTCTAACAGCAGCTAAGTGTGGTAAGACAGGAGTCTAACAGCAGCTAAGTGTGGTAAGACAGGAGTCAACAGCAGCTAAGTGTGGTAAGACAGGAGTCTAACAGAAGCTAAAAATTGGTAAGATAGTAGTAGAACAGAAGCTAAGTGTGGTAAAAAAGTAGTAGAACAGAAGCTAAGTGTGGTAAGACAGTAGTCTAACAGAAGCTAAGTGTGGTAAGACAGTAGTCTAACAGCAGCTAAGTGTGGTAAGACAGGAGTCAACAGCAGCTAAGTGTGGTAAGACAGGAGTCTAACAGCAGCTAAGTACAATAAAACAGCAGTCTAACAGACGCTAACGACAGTGGGATTATTACTGCAACGTTTAAAAAAATAATTCAAATTCTAGCATGCATTTTCCCCAAAAGCGTAAAATGCAAGCAATGAATTAAAACGTTTAAGTCTTTCTGCAGTTACATGACTGCGCTACCTCAGGTGTGCGGCAGACGTTCCGTGTCCAATATATTCGGCTCATTAAAGTTATGTTAAAGGCAGCGTGATGTACGCGAGTTTCATACGGATGAATGTCAAGTTCCCGATAACGAAAAATGCATGAATAAATTCTCAGGCTTGGGTTTCGTAATACAAGCTCCGTCAACGTTCAAGCAAGTGCAACCAAACGATAAAACTTTTGTTTTGTATCCGCGTTTTGTCCGTGCAGATGTTAGGTTGGATGAAAATGAGCCCAAATACGCATGTCGTCATGAGATAATGTGAGAATAATTGTACTTAGGGCCATAGGTCGGTGTTTTTGTCTTCAAACGATGAATCAGTTTTCGTCTGTGAAAACTAGTGGAAGATTCTTCCGTACACTCATTTATGTGCGCACATTTGAAGTCTTACGTAAAAGATTCATCCAAAATCCAAGATTTCCTTGTTATGCAAAAACTTGTATAGCTCTCTCATACCGTGAGAAAATAATTGTCCCAAAACTCACTCACTTTTGTGAGTCAACTCTCCATAAAACCAACACACAGAGTGTCATCAAGATACATCATCAGTAAATATATTGCGACACACTTTTGTGTGTCAAGGGCCAATACGACACACATACTCGTGCCAGCCATGACACACTTAGTATAAATCAGCCCTTTTGTGGAGGCGTAATTTCAACATCCAGAAGTGCAAGACACACGCCTGTGAGGCTGCGTAAAGATACACGAGACACTCCAAACCCGGTCAAACTTTTCCGTCGGAGCATGCACGTTTTTCGCCGCCTAAGCAATTTAAAGACTGGGGCGGTGAAAATCATGCATGCAGGCGGCGAAAAAGTTAGACTGGGAAGTGAACACTTGAGGTTAGATGAGGAAAACCTTCAACACGTTCAGATAACCATAATTTATGGTTTATATCTTCACGGGATGTGATGATATTCTACATTTTTATTTAAAAACAAGCATCATTAAAGAACACTATCGGAAAAAATGTATGTGTATACTGTATATCCCGCAGAAGTTCTTTTTTCCACAAAGCAAAGATCATTGAAGAATGCAACCGAATATGAATGTAAGTATATCAATGACAAGAAATTAAAAAAAAACAGGAACCTTCGAGGACCACAATCGATTATAAATAAACAAACATGGCAGGAATTCTTTAGAAAATTCAGGAGCTTTCGAGGACCACAATCGAATATAAAATAAATATATATGAAGAGCCCGCATAAATATACGTTGGGTTGAGTGCGGCTTCAGTACGGGAGTCGATAAGCCCTTCCTGCGCCGGTCATTAGCGCCTCTACGGTACTGGGCTGCGGTTGTCTCGGTCCCGCGTTGTCATATCGATAACGCAAATTTACGCACATTTCCGTAAAAATTCGCACAAGTATACCATATTGAATAGAAATAACCGGTATTGCAATCGTGAAGTTAGACAGAGTTGTGACTCTCTCCCCATGTACGCGCGTAATGGAGAACACGTATTTGTTCGTATGTGGAAAACACAAAAACCGGTATTTCTTGTATTTTAGGGTAAAATACTCACTTGACGGACTAACGCTGGTCATATTTCTTTATATCTATTTGCAATGATGCTCTCGTTTATCTGAACCAATAAATTTAAACATCCACCCATGATCCACGAAGGAGAAAAAATAGAGTCACATGTTTCGCGTCCGTTTCCGTTTGTTGAAGACAAAGGAAGGCAGAATCCTCATGCACCTTCCTTCTGCACAAAAACTAAACCAGCCTTCCTCATGTTAATTAATGCTGGTTTTTGCTGAAGTGAAGAACAAGCATTTTTGATATCATTTGTGCTGTAAAAAAAATTCGTTGGCAATATTAACTATAGGCGCTACAATACCGAGTTAATATTATGCTACAGCGAAAGCTGTGGAAATTTCACGGGAATTTAGCAGAAGATTCAATATTTTTGCCCCATGCATACCTCACGCAATTAAAAGTGCAATTTACTCGCTAGGAGACGTCTAACAATCACACCCGTGCCGTCTACTACACACAATCAGATGTAAACAGAAAACGATAAGTTTGTAGAAGATGATAAATTTACTGGCTCTTCTTTATAAATATTATTGCGGATCAGAGAAAATTTTCATTCGCAGACATGCGTAACGTTGTGCACGTTTTCGCACATATTTTTCGAAAACCCCATTCGTAACGGTCTAAATCCGAACTTTATTAACAAAATTAAACTGGTTCAAATGAGTCTCGTGCTGAATATACCCTGCAACATATAAACATGTTGAACAGATATTTATTAAAAATTAACATGTAAGCCTGAATACCACGCAACAATATATGAACACGTATTTATCATTATAATTAGGCTCTGTATTTTAAACTACATCGAAAAATGGAAACTTTTCCTTGCTCCGTGAGCGCCCTATTTATTTACACTGCTGATAAATTCACTTTCAACCATCCAACGTGCCCAACGCCCCTAAAAAATCTGCGCAATTTTTCGAACGGTTTTTGCAGATCAGAGCAGTAATGCTCTTTTGAGACCAATTTGGAGCGGAGCATTGCGTCAATATTTTTGGTTGCAGCAATGATCGCTTGCAGCCGCTAGATATTTATAGCCGTGAAAATTATGCACGAGCCACTAAAGTACATACATTCTGTCAAAAGACACAATACGCCAATAATTAGCGTTACTGTATAACCACCCTCTGCTGCTTATTTCCTATCAGTGGAGTTAACTGACGGAATTACTGCAGCGACACGCGCATCAAGGTGCGAGAAAACTGTGTAAAGCAGACATTACATATCGGTGTTTCAGAATTGTTATTACTGAACTGAACAGTTTTAGCGCTGTGCCAAATGGGGTACGTAGCACAACATCGTCCATGTATGAGTTTTTCCAACGATTTTGAATTTTACTCACTGAATGTATTTTCTTCTGCTTCTCAATGCGAGTACAAAAGCAAACAGAACTCTCGTATCGGTTCTTGTATTCCTATATTTTCAACAACACATAACCCGAATACGCTCTTTATCTTCTCCAACAGAGCTTTTATACCTTATTTGTGGTGTCTGAACACCATACTAATCTGCTATAGACATCAGAAAGAAAGAAATCCTGCTAGAGATCAGAAATAAATATTTTGAGGGTGTTATCCAGCAGTTCACGGAAGTCAAAATCAAGGCAACAATTGGCGCGGCAAGCAGCGGTCAAGTTTGTAACTCAGCTTCGCGTCACTCAATAATTATTGACTGCAGTCGCACTGCATTTTTCTTCCATACACTCAACGAAGACGAAAGACAAGGAATGAATATAATGAATTGTCATTTGCCTCTTCTGAAAATAAAATTCCAATAGAAATTTCGGTAGTTAAGATGAAACTTTGTTCGCCTGACACACAAATATGCAGTTATTGTCTTCACTCAAGGCGTGCTGAACATTTGTTCAAGTGGCACTCGAAAATATGCTGATTTAAAGTCTGCACACAAGGCATGTTCATGGAGAGACGCTTGTTGCAGACTGCACCTCACGGGCTTGAACTGAATTCAGATTAACGCTTAGCAACAGCACACACCAACAAAATACCCTCTGACGCAGAACGACCTTGACTGGAATAAAAAAAACCTTGAAAAAATAAAACTCGATTGACATATAAACGGTGCACAGTTAACATGTACATATTCTTCACTTCTACTTCCCCGTAATAAGAGTAAAATGCCATAGAAAAATTCGTCTAAGCATTCAACCGCACAACATTCGCCTACTTCTGGAAAAACGTAACTTGCACAAGAACAACAGCACCAATATAAGCAAAACATATTTTATAAAAATTTGATGTATTCAAAACATATAGCCTTGGAATCTTTCAGTATAATGGTAAGTTTCGGCATGAGTCTACTAGCTGCAAGTTCCTGACAAGAATCCGTGCGACTGTTCCACCATTATTTTTGTTTGCATTCGTCCAGTCGATAAAACCGATGCTGCTTCAATGCACGGGACGCGAGTACGAGCTCCCGCCTACAGCTATGTGATGCTTATCTATACTGACTGATCTGCCGCAGCCCGTCGTGGGGACGTGAAAAAATGTTCAAACTCTAACCAACTCACTCATTTCTCCAACAAAATATGTGCTGTACTTGTAGCGTGGTTTTGGATTTATAACCTAAACGCACGACACATATTTATGAGGACGTACCGATTGTGAATAAGTTCGATAACATCACATCTGAGGCTTCAAGTTTCTGTTTGTTTTGGTTTGTTCCACGATTAAAATGTTAACGTTTTGTGCCTCACTCGGAGTATTTATTAATGAAAGCGTGTGTTTTATGAGCAATGCTTCACAAGGAACGTACCACTTTGGTCGCATGCATAAGAAACAGTTAGTTTTGAGTGCTCAAACGACTATCTTTTGAGTGGAATATAATTGTATAGCGAAAGATATTCAAAAATAGAGACCAGCCAGACATCGTTCATTTTAAGTAGCGATATTCAAAAAGTAGTCTTTAGCCAAGGGCAATTTTTATTTCACTCATTTGGTTGATGTTCCACCTGCTAAAACGTCGTTAATTACGACCTCAATATAGCTTTCGTATAATAATGTAAAGTTAGTAGCATGCTTGTTTGGTTACTTGCTTGCTTACTTTCTTACTTGTTTGCTTGCTCGTTTACTTACTTGTTTACTTGCCTGCCTGCTTGCTTGCTTCTTACTTGCTTATTTGCTTGCTTACTTGCTTACTTGGCTGCTTGCTTGATTGCTTGCTTACTTGCTTACTTGGCTGCTTGCTTGATTACTTCTTACTTGCTTGCTTACTTGTTTGCTTGCTCGTTTACTAATTTGTTTACCAGCTTCATTGGTTACTTACTTGCATACTTGCTCGCTTGCTTTCGGTATGTCCGTCTCTACACTCCCACCCTGGCATTTGGATGCCTGTGCACCATATAATAATAAATGCAAGTTTCCTTCTTTTGAATTGAAATTCATGTTCATTGTTTGAAATTTATTCCCATTTTATCTCAAAAATATCTCAATCAAAAGAAGGAGAAGCACACATTTATGCTGCTTTTTTAAAAACAGATTTAATCCCTGAATTATAAGCTCAACTTTACAAAAAGCTGTCGTGTGAGTGCTGGGTGCACTATATTTGTTTGTTGAAGTGCGCTCATATGGTCACAGTTGGGGTCAACAGTCGACTGACTGAGTCAGTGTACTTAATATAAACAGAGAACTGAATTTACTTGCGGTCACTCGGTGCATATGTCAACCCGGCACTTAGGGTGTGGTTGCTGGGCTCAACGTGAGCTCAGAACCCAAGTATGATTTTGTCAACCCGGGTTTGAATTTATTGACCCGAGTCTGTCTGAAGTTTTGCAAGAAATGAAGTTTCGGTGAGGATCAACTCACTTCAGGGCATTGAGATTGAATGTTATTTGCAGTGGGCTTTCCCCATCCACGTACAGCATTCTTTAATGGAATGTGTTGCATGGGTTAGACTACAGCTTCTAAATAATTTTGTTTTGAAGAAGCCGATGAATTTTTTTCATTTTAGCTGGATGGGTGAGAGCGATAGGAAATTGACATCCTAGCGATGAAATCTGACTACTATTAACCCAAAGGCCACGGCTGAGGTTTTTCTGACCAATTCGAGAAAAATAGAAACTGTCAATGCCCTTAAACACAACAGAGATGCAAGTGTCACCATACAAAAACGACATTTGGCTTAAACATAGTCTGCTATTTTGCTCAATCACTTTTTATGGGATTTTTGTAGATGATAATTCACGAGAAATGCCTTCAATTGTTTTGATAGGTGGAAAGAAAATTTTGCTCGTTTGATGTTTCATCACAATTGTTTCGTTTTGTTTGTCCAGACGATGATTCACGACGAAAAAATATTAAACAATTTTTTTATTCATCACGACAAACCAGTTGCATCAAAATCTCTGTAGCTGGTATTCTAAGATACCTTCATTTTACTATGTTACTTTAACAATGAATGAAAGCACAATTTCTGTATTGAATGCAGTGAGACAGAATTACTTAATTTAGTTTAATTAAATGATTATGGATTGAAAGTACAATTGATGGAACGTTTATTTTACAAAAGTACATGAATGGCCTTCAACTAAAGCATCGGTTATTTTATTTTAAATTCATCAAATACCATGGATATGGATTGAAACTATCATTCACTTTACGATCATTTAATTACATAACACACAAAGTAGTTAATTGGAATGATTATCCATTCTACAACCGTTATTTTCCATTATGTAGTGATCAATTGATAACCGTTCAGTCCACGTTCGTATTACTGTATTACACAACCATCACCATTGAGATCACCATTTACTCACCAGAAAAACGCGTAGTCAGCGCAAAAAAACTTAAACAGTAATGTAAGCGAGCAAGTATCGTATAGTGCTGCTTGACTGATTGATTGACGGTGTGAATCATGTTCAGGAATACAACCTCATTTTACTCCATAACGCAAGTCACTCAAGAAAGCAACGCGTGCAAAATTGCTAGTGTCTAAACAATGGAACATGTTCAAAATTGCTAGCGACTGAATAATGCAACACGTTCGAAATTGCTTGCGCCTGAACGATGCAACACCGTCAAAATTACCTGCGCCTGAACGGTGCAACACCGTCATAATTGCCAGCGCCTGAACGATGCAACACCGTCAAAATTACCAGCGCCTGAACGATGCAACACCGTCAAAATTGCCAGCGCCTGAACGGTGCAACACCGTCATAATTACCAGCGCCTGAACGATGCAACACCGTCATAATTGCCAGCGCCTGAACGATGCAACACCGTCAAAATTACCAGCGCCTGAACGATGCAACACCGTCAAAATTGCCAGCGCCTGAACGATGCAACACCGTCAAAATTACCAGCGCCTGAACGGTGCAACACCGTCAAAATTGCCAGCGCTTAAACGGTGCAACACCGTCAAAATTGCAAGCGCCTGAACGGTGCAACACCGTCAAAATTGCCAGCTCCTGAACGGTGCAACACCGTCAAAATTGCCAGCGCCTGAACGATGCAACACCGTCAAAATTACCAGCGCCTGAACGGTGCAACACCGTCAAAATTGCCAGCGCCTGAACGATGCAACACCGTCAAAATTACCAGCGCCTGAACGATGCAACACCGTCAAAATTACCAGCGCCTAAACGATGCAACACCGTCAAAATTACCAGCGCCTGAACGATGCAACACCGTCAAAATTACCAGCGCCTGAACGATGCAACACGTTCGAAATTGCTAACGCCTGAACACTGCACCAGGCACTTGCTGTTAAATCTTAGAACTCTCCATACCACATTAGAATCACTCACTGCGCGGCTTGCACTGACTTCCAATATTTATTTGAGTGAGAAAATGCTCCAACTACCTTGAGCATCGAGGAAGTGTTATAGCTGCAAATAGTACAATTTATCATAAAAAAATATTTTCAACAAGGTGTTTATTATTGTGTTCTAGTTTTGTTAATCAACAAAACTAGAATACAGTGCTTGACCAATACCATTTTTTAATTATTTGTAGAATTTTTTTAAAAATGCCCCAAAATTCTCCTGAAATCAAAAATACACGTTGGTCCATGAACCACTGTGCAAAGCTTAAGCATACTATATTCTCTGCACCTCAATTCTGCAGTCGTTATGCTGCATGATAACAACAGCACCACCACAACGCTGCATGTTGTTATTATTCTGCAGCATCTCCACAAATTATCACAAATGCGTATGTTATTTTTCTTTACAGTTCTCAACATCCGACATAGTGCCGTGAGTTTAGGTACTTACAATTTCGATGCCCCTGCCATAAGCTGTTTCTGCTCCCACATTTACATAACGTATGTGGAAAACTTCGCCAAAAACGTCATCTTTTAGCTTTAGTCATCAGTTGACAATGATCATTTCACCGCGAGTGGGCGTGATCTGTTTTTACTTCTTTAGAAACCCTGTAATCACAAACTAAGCTATGTTGCGTGTCATCTCGGACGTGCATGTGTGGTGTGTGTGTGTGTGTATGTGTGTGTATGTCTTGTGTGTGTGTGTGTGTGTGTGTGTGTGTGTGTGTGTGTGGGCATCACATGAAACATTGAATTGATCAGGGGGTTGAGAAAATTTATTCCCAATGATTGAAAGATTTCGGGTAAGTGATTTAGAATAAATTCTCAGTTAAATCTTAAGAGAACTTTCACACAGATTGGATGTTGAATGATCCTATTTTGAATTTAGATATAGAAACATGAATAACTTTGCTAAGAGGGGCAGCAGAGTCAAGGTTCACATTCCTTTTGGAATTAATATTTCTAATTATACAATCGACATTTATACACATTACCTGATCTGAACGTTAGAGTGAACACAATTATTTCCTAACAAAAAAAACCTGATTGGAGTAAACAGCGTACATTTACAAGTGTATTTCAGAATAGGGTTGGATTCTTCATGATTTTGTACGAGATGCAAGTCCACGCACCTATATATACAATCTCGTCAATGGGATGTGTGTCACAAGTGGAACTTTATTTTTTGTAGAGTAGGTCGGGCGGATGGTGCACATTCAAAAGTATAGGTATTGGTATGAACGTTTGAGAATTAATTCCCTTACTACGCCTCGCCTAGAATGTGACTCGACTTATAAAAGAATAAAAGGGAAATTGAAATTCACGCACTCAGTTGCTTGTTTTCGGACCTTCAAGACAAACCTGTTGCTATAGAGCTTAGATTAATTATTGAAATGTATTAGTCATTGTCATTACTAATTTTGTATCACATTGCACTGTAAACTAACATCGGCTGGTTGAGAAATTTTAATCCCTATGATTAAATGATACAATTTTAGTGATTACCAAGAACTTCGAGCTGAATTTGAAAAATAAATTTGACACAAAATAATACATTTTTTGAACTACGCTGAAATATTTGGCGTAGACTTCATTTTATGAAAATGAAACACTTGCAAAAGTGAAAAATTATCTGTGTCGGTAAGTTTCCCTTCAAATTCATAACATCCATTAAAAATGTCTTCTGACAAATGCATCTAAAGCTGCTCACCCCATCGACTAATGTCCAATGTTTTCTTTAAATAGATTATGCATCAATATTTATTATATTTTTACATTACATATTAAAGGTAAATATATCGATTCATTCCAAGATCTTTGAACTTGGAGTTGTAAGAGGAGAGGAGAACCGTCACCCACGTACTAGCGTTATGTACGACACACTGTTCGAATATGTCACATGTTTCGTTAAACGCAGTGTCGTTTTTCGCTGCATGGAAGCGTTTTATTGTTTTTAACCAAATTTGTCTACGTGGGGAATTATTTACTAAATACTCATACGTTTGCACATCAAAGTTAATAAACAAACTTCACATGCCAATGCAACATATTATATATGCATGTATTCATGCTCCACTATAATGTACATTACGTATTACGTACATATTGGTTAGAACCAGTACATTTAATTCGAAACACACGCTGGTGTGCTACGTTATAAATACACCCCACTACACATATATTTACCCATACTTGTTTATAATGCACATTACGCATTAACACGTAGGTTACGAAACCATTAACACGAAACGAAACCATCGATGGGTCTTTTTGAAAATGTCTAGCAATCTCTTAAAATTGATGGTGTTTAGTGAACCCAGTTAATGTTTGGTATTTGTAAAATTAATAACAACTTTTGAACTTAAATTTGAGTTGAATATTAAACTTCTTCAACGCATCGCAGTCAACTTGTAAAGTACGTATTTGTAACAACCAGTACGGTACAAAACGGCTCACGAGTCCGCGGCGCGGTTTCGAGAGACCTACGCCGCCGGAGGCAGATTCTCGGCAGTCCGGAGGTAGCTCTGTTGTACACTTCTTCATCGCACTCGAGCGCGCTGAGGTGTTAGAAAAATAAACAGATACACTGTGCTAAGCGTGTAAATGATGCCAATTTGCATGGAATGTGTCGGTAAAAGGAGAATTAATTTTCATGCATACGTGACGGTTTATGTATTTTTAGTCGTAATTTTTTATTATGTGGATGTTGTTTAGTTTTGCTGCGAAATAATGGTTGAAGGCTTAGAAGAATTTATCATTTTATGGAAATGTCACGAGTTCTTACTGATAATGTATAACAATGCGATGCTACGTTCATGTCTAGTTAAATTCCTCACTAGCTATTTTTTCACGTATTTCTGCACAAACAATTTTTGCCACACAGTTTGACATGTCTGACATATTTTTATACCAGCATACAAATGTTTTCTTTTACCACTAACTACTCATCAATCAAAATCCCACTCTGTCATTAAAATCTTTCATCAGAATAAACTTAATAATAGGAGGTTTACGTCTTCAAAGTACGAGATATCGTATCAATCACTGACGATCACGGCAGATTTCAGACGGCGCAATGGCCTTCGATGGCCACCGGCGAATTGACAGCGACTCTCCGCATCTTGGATACGGCAGCGTCCGATCTGATGATGCGGGGAGTTATGACGGCAGTTGCTGTGAATTCAACATTATATGAGTCCAATATGCATTTAATAGGTGTGTTAGGCACACTTCTCTAGCAAAAACCACAACACATCAATTTTCTAATTAGCTCATTGAGTAGGACTTCTTATTAAGTCATTTATTAAGCCTTCTGACAAGATTAATGGTCAGGCCCTCAACCATTGTGCTATAGTATATATACAGAAATTCAAGGTAGTCTCAAGCGCAGCACCGACCCACGACCATACATTTCACAGCTATTGAATAACTCTCTTATTTCCAGTTTTGGTAACTTTGTGCAGATCGCAATAAGCTCATTTGTAATGAATAAAAGAGCAAAGAAGCAGCAATTAATTCTCATTGAAATTGAGCAAAAATGAGACAAAAATTTTACAGCATTCTACAACATATTCCTTGCGCAAAATATTCTTCATTTATGAACATACTTATAGAATTTTGAGCACACATAATATGAATAAGTTTTCTTGGATGTCGAGGATTGATGTTGGATTCCACACGATACCCAAAGTTGAATAACTTCCTGTAATGTGGAAGAATTTATACCACTTTCAAGTGCTTTAATTACTGTGTCACAAAACATTTAGCGTCTCCTGCTGAGACGAGTTCTTTTGTATCTCTTTTTGGTTTCACAAATTTTACTGACTAATAGAAAAGTGAGCTTTAAATAATTTGAATAGTCAAACCTTGATCTTTAAATATTAGAACAAGAGCATCAGGTAACAGAATATGAGCTACAAATAATAGGGAATGAGCTCCAAATAACCGGGTATGAACTCCAAACGTCAGAATATGAGCGTCGAACCATAGAATATGAGCTCCTAACAACAGGGTATGAAGTCCAAACAACAGGGTATGAGCTCCAAACAACCGAATATAAGCGTCAAATCACAGAATATGAGCTCCAAATAACAGGGTATGAGCTCCAAACAACCGAATATAAGCGTCAAATCACAGAATATGAGCTCCAAATAACAGGGTATGAGCTTAAAATAACAGGGTATGAGCTCCAAACAACCGAATATAAGCGTCAAATCCCAGAATATGTGCTCCAAATAACAGGGTATGAGCTTAAAATAACAGGGTATGAGCTCCAAACAACCGAATATAAGCGTCAAATCACAGAATATGAGCTCCAAATAACAGGGTGTGAGCTTAAAATAACAGGGTATGAGCTCCAAACAACCGAATATAAGCGTCAAATCCCAGAATATGTGCTCCAAATAACAGGGTATGAGCTTAAAATAACAGGGTATGAGCTCCAAACAACCGAATATAAGCGTCAAATCACAGAATATGAGCTCCAAATAACAGGGTATGAGCTTAAAATAACAGGGTATGAGCTCCAAACAACCGAATATAAGCGTCAAATCCCAGAATATGTGCTCCAAATAACAGGGTATGAGCTTAAAATAACAGGGTATGAGCTCCAAACAACGGGGTATAAGCTCCAAACAACAGGGTATGAGCTCTAAACAACAGGGTGTGAGCTTCAAACAGCAACTATTGGACATAAATGCTTCATCTGACATTATCACCACACGTTCATTGAAATCAAATTTTCTCTCCACGTCGCGTTTCAATGAACGTGTGGTGATAATGTCAGATGAAGCATACCCTGGGATTTGACGCTTATATTCGGTTGTTTGGAGCTCATACCCTGTTATTTTAAGCTCAAATTTTCTCTCCACGTTCATCGTGTACCCGAGTAGCAGCAGGAAAAATGATGTCCTTAGTCTGAATTTTGGGCCTAAAAAATTAACCCAACGCAACATTTTATAAGGACTATTCACTACACTCCCCTTTATTTGAAATAAAAAAGAGGGCAAAATGAGAGAAAGGCCGTAAAAAATAAAAAAAAAACAATCTCTCTAGAGTTGATGAGGCCGCGTGAACACGACCCGTCAAAATATATAGGGCTGGAGCTTGTATCACAGATACGCTCATCACACACTGCAGGCTGGCTTCGGGCAGACCGACCGACGGACGGAGGGACGCGGCTCTTATATTATAGTATAGATTTTGATGAACGAAGACTTCAAATATTCTTTTTTTCTTCTCAATATTGATTTTAGATAGTATACCCGAAGCATCCCTCGGTGAAATGTTAGACAGCCAAACGGCTCGGTGATGGGAGCTTGTGTAGAGTAGCTCGCAAAAAAATTCTGCGTTAAAATTTCATGTGAGTGCAAATAGATTGCTCCTCGGTGCTGACAGGTTGTGCAGTGATTCTTTGATCAGTGATTGGTTTCTTCTTTGATGTTAACTTTCCAAGTGTATCAAAATTCACGACCGGATTACATGAGTCCTAAATGCAAATGGGTAAAGAAAAATTTCGCGTAAATTGTTAAAACTGCTCTTACAAAGGAAACTATGCGATGCATTTATGTTTTTGACTGCACAACACAAAAAGGCAGGGAAAAATTCTAAGCCAATTGTTGTATGGCAAGATTTGCTTCGCGTCTAGGACATTGTGTTCATTTCTCATAACTAACGACAAGTGATGGAATTCTTTTATTTTTTCCAAGCTGTTTTTTTTAATGGTAGTTTGATCGGCGAATGCAAACGATGAATCACGGGATGATGGAAAAGCTGCTAGTGTTTGATTAAAAAGAATAAATGAAACTTGTGCGCTACCAGCATAAGTATAAAACTATTACAACTAATATCTATTTAAGCACGAAAACTATTTTAATGATAACAATGAATTTTTAAATAGAAGTAACTAACGCGCTGCAAAATGATCATCAAAAAACAACTTTAATTAAAACAAGACAAGATGCTCTCAATAATTTCACTATAATTAACTACCACTAATCAATCCATTTTACTTAAAAATAACTTCAAACAGATCGTAATCTATAACTAAGAAAGTGGTAATAATTATAAACGACGTTTTAAATTCCATGACAAAACTGATGAATAATATAACTTACTCTATCAATAAGTATTTACATATATAAAAGGCGTAACAGCTGTTAATAATTAATTCATTTCATATATACGGCTAAAATTAAACTCATGGTGTAGACTATATAGATGATAAGAATGGATGTATCACCTTTACAAACAAATATTGAAGGTTCATTTTTCATGCATACCAATGAGGCATAATATTTTAAACTAATAATCAAAGCATCATGTTTCCTGACAAAAGAAATAACAAGAAATAACCGATAAGGGGTGTGCTGCACAGAATCAAGGGAAAAGAATAGTCGTTGATCAATAATAACGCACACCATATCTGCAAAGTACTCATAAAAACATCATATTTGCTAAACTATAACTTAATTGTAATAAAAGTATTCCGATCACCGCAAAATAGGAAAATAACAAATCCTTCTGTATCCATAATAAAACCAAAGGTGTGATGGCATTATAGTGTCATTAGGCAAACAACAAGAATTAAGTTGTTTGAGTCTCACGAATCCAAAATAACAAATAAGGTGTGACGTCATTATGTGTATCAAGAATCATGTGGATCAAGAATCCAAAATAACACAAGAGGTGCGACGGCATTAGTTTCATTAGGAAAACAACAAAAATTAAGTTGTTTGGGTAAGACCCCATCTAGAATCCAAAGTAAAAAAAAAGTGTGAGGGCATTAGCGTCCTAAGATAAACATCGAAAACTAAGTTGAGTTTCAAGAATCCAAAATATCACAAATAGTGTGAGGGTAAAGCTGGTAAGCAACAAGGATTAAATTGTTTGAGTATCAAGAATCCAAAATAACGCAAAAGGCGAGAGGTCATTATAGTGTCAATATATAGGTAAGCAACAAGAATTAAGTTGTTTGGGTGCGCTGCGCGAGCTCGAGTCCGCAGCCAAGTGGCACTCCGTCATTCACAAATTGCGCTCTCAGCGACGTGAAGATACGTCCTCCATCACGCACCAGTGAAGCGTTTCTTTTCTACGCGCAACCCCGTTGCTCTTCATGCTCTTCTAAACTAATCACAATTCGTTTCGAGCTGAGAAATGAAAATCAAATTTTTCCCATGGCCGTCCAGTTGCATGTGTATTTTTAGCTTAATGCATGTTAAAAAAACCGTCCTTGTTCCGTGCACCGTTTTGGAATTCCGACAACTATCACTTGTTGCTCTACTCATGCTGATATTTCACGCACGTTTACGACGCTCATCGTTAACTTCAAATGTTAAAGTACAACCATAAAATTGACGAGAAAATCGAAATTGAATTAACGTCGACGTCGCACGCGCTGACCGTTGATCACTTTACACTTCACGCAAAAATTAATGATAGCATTCACGGGTTATCTGCAAAAGTGCTCCACTGTATTTTTATCACCGCAGTTCATTCTTACACAGATAAGTGACTTACCTGCGGCGCTCCAAAGGGAGCCGTATCACAGGAATACAAGAACGGAATCTAGTCAACAAGTCTCTAAGGCAAGTTCGAGGATAACATCACACAAGCGTCCGCAAGAGCCACCTTAAACAAACTAGCTAGTTGAGACCTGACAAGCCCTCACCTGTGCTGACCACACCCAGCCTGCCCTCGTGCTCCTCCTCCAAGGGACCGAAACTCCTCCTTTGAGTCGTTTTTTGAGCCTTTGTTTCGGCACAAACGGAGTGTAATCACACGTTCCGCGAGCGTCAGTCCGCCCTCCATAAGTGGCCTACCCGCACCATTGGGGCCGCAACCCATAAATATTCCAACTCGCTCGTGGTTGGCTGGCGAATATCTAGGTGGAGGAGCCAATGACGGAGCGCTTCTTGGCACTGTGCCTCTTGATGCGTGGTATTCCTGACAAATGATCCTTCTAATTGATGTCTAAAGGTTACTTTATTGTAAGCGCGAAAGCCAGCACCCATAGCTCCAGTGTTACCTATGTGACTATTGGAAAGAACTAAGGATAAGATGGAGCATTGCAAGAGGATGTTGAGCTTCATCCTAGTCGGCGTGGTTGAAGTTATCGAGAAAGTATGTTGGAACCAGAGATAGTTCCTGATAAACTTGTGGGATAGAGCCAGAATTACCATAGAACACTGTTCCGTACTTAGGACTTGGCACATACTCAGGCGAGGCATGTCGCCACACGGCACTAATTACCATAGGCCGTCCTGTGAAAAACCGCATTTTTACGGCTACATTCGCGAAGAAGCCATTTTTGTCGTGGCCGTGAATTTCAATTCGGTGACTTATTGTGCGTATTAACGCTCGGTTGCCCGGGCTGGGGACTTCGACCGCTCTCCACGTTTGATTACCCATCGCTCAGTTTTAACTTTCGACTGCCTTATCGATGTTAAAAATGCAAAACTATTTATTACGCTGTTCAAATGCAACCTTTGAAGTTGTAATTAATCCCATGGAGTTGAGAAACTCTAAATAACAAGCAAGATACTATCAGACTTGCAGTAATTATACGTCCTTTCTCTATGATAGGAAATATCAAACTGCTCATCAAAATACCAAGCAAAATTTTCCAAATATTTTCCGGTTTTTCTACCGGCTCTAGAAAAGCAGATGGATGGATTTACATAGAAGTTAATATGTTATTTTAATATAGAATATTTCATGGAAGTTAATCCATAGGGTATTTTTAACGTAATAAACTGATGAAGTAATCTCTCGATATAACTCCACCACTAGTTGAAAACGTAAATGTTGGTTTATTTATACATTTCTGCAAATCTTTTTAAAATCAATGAAAATATTAGTAGATTTCATTTAACGAGACATTTTCGACTGCACGGATACGATTCGAATACTGTGACTCTACTTCTATTCTTCAATACCTATTCGGCTAGCAAGGACTAAATATATTGTTATAAGTAAAGGTTTTGCTTCTTGCAAAGTCTAACAATGAATAAAAAAGCAAAGAAAATCGCTTTAATAGAAATCATATTTCTTTAAGAAATATTTCAATTGGTCGAAACGTTCCTTTTTATTGAAATGTTTTAAAAAAAATATGATTTCTATTAAAGCGATTTTCTTTGTTCTTTTATTCATTGCTGTATATATTGCTTACATAGATTTACTTTTAGCCAGCAAGCTGCGTTTTTAAGACATCAGAGCGTTTGCTAGAATATTTCTATTGGTATTCAGTCGTTAAGTATTATTTAACTGAGGGCTAAAAAATAGATAATTTACCTCACAAATTCTCAAGTGAACAGCGATGTCAATGTCTGCTGCGTGTGAGTGCGTATTTGCGCACGTCATGAATGTGTCATACAGTGCTCATACGTGATTATAAACGATCGAGAGTTTAAAATAGAGTTATTATGCTTGATATATAGCAGCCAAAATGGCGACACATTAAGAATGTGAAAAATCAAAGTGCTGACTCTTATGATTTTATGTAAAGATTGCACTTACCTCCCAGGCATAAGAAATTTGAAGGGATAGTGATGATGTAGAATTGATTATATAACGCCAGCCTATACGTGCACATACATTGTAACATCTCCATTGTTGCCCAACTCATTGTGCTTCCATGAGCTGCCTCGACCTTGATCGGTGGGGGAAAATTTTCTTTTCTCTATCAGCGCCTCGTTTTGCGTTTTCTCATCCAGTTTAACGCCATCCGACTTGTCTTTTATACTAATCAGAAATCGTGCAAAACTTTCAAAGTATGAAAAGATGAGGGCGATCTGTTACACTGCAGCTCTGAACGTCAGTGATACGTACGTGCGTGTGCATGGCAGCGAGCCTGCATTCAGCTCGCATATTCAAGGATGGCCATATATACAGCAGGGAAAAACACAGCCACTGATCGAGCACCCTCCCGTACCTGTCATACCGCAAAAAAGTCGGGCTAAAGGACTCTTATAAATAAAAAATTTCTATTAGGTCTGATAAAATCTCAGAACCAGAAGTGAGACACAGTTTAACAATATCGGCTTCAAGGCGCAACTTCATATTCTCTTTCGAAAAATTCGTTCGATGGGAGAACGATATCGGATGCACTTATTATTCTGAAATTGCCACCTCGACATGCGGCGTAGAAGCCCTCGCATTATACTGTATGAGACCATAAAAACACATCGGCTTGGGTCCTGCGGGGGAAAATAAAGAGTGCATACCAGGTGAAATATAATTTTTTGGTAGTGAAAGCACTTTTTGGTTGGTTGCAGAGGTATTTCTGATACATTTTAGACTGATCATAGAGTGTAGGATGTGATGTGTACGACCAATTCAGACTATATAGTAACGCACGACTCAACACTGCATGATACACAGAGACAGTGCGATCGTGTTGTCTGCTTTGGTGCGCGATACCCTGCAGGATAGAGAACTTTTCATATATCGACTGCTGGGGTGAACTTTGTTTCAAAAAAATGTTACTGCGTAGATTTTTTAGGAAACGACACTAACAATGGTTGGAAGCATGTCGGCACTATTTTCGATATATGTTCGCGATTATTTTAGTATAATTATAATACTCAAGAGTCTATAGATAACATCTAAAAAGTTTTAAATTTTGAGGTATGAATTCTTCCGTCTGGAAACACCCCTAATTTAAATTATAACTAAAAATAACACATTTCAGATAATAAGCACGGCATTTAATTAAATACGATATCTATCTGGCATGCAGTCGAATTCAAGCAACAATATGTGAGCGGCATTTTTTTATTTTCTAGCAGTGTGTATGTATGCAACATTACTTGTATTATAACTTAAACAATGTGAGAATCACCATCAAAATAAGTGTATGACTGTATCACTACAACTCTTAATCCCATGAATGTAATGAAAATGCTTACAAACTTCAATACCACCTCAAACAGCGTTTATAAAACTGCCATATTTTTTCTTTCAACTGCGCAGCTCAAAAGTCATGGATGTACAACCGAGTATTGGGCTCCCTCCACATGTGTGCCCCCTCACGTACATGCAGCGATGTACGCACCGCATGTTAACGACAGTTTGATCACTGAATGAGACGCATAATTTATGCACAAAGGAGTGATGTTAAATACATATCTTTAGGTCACGTAATCGGTCAGTATATAATTAATGTAGTGACATTATGTTAAGGACAGTTTGCTTACTGGATGAGTCGTATAACTGAAGCAGTGGGGTGTTATGTTAAGGACAGTTTGATCACTGAAAGATCAAGTCATTTTTCTTACTATACTGAAGCGTTCTGTCAAGTTTACGCAAATGCAGAAATCTCAGTCTGGCACATGACACTCAGAGATAATGTAAGCACACTCAACCTCACATCCTAGCTGCAGTCTAACCTGCACATGTTCAAGACAATTTTCCTAACCGGAAAATGAAAGCCGGCTTCTTGAAAAAAATTTATGCGGAATTCCACGACACTGCAGAGCACGACACATCACACCGTTAATGTCGTGTGGGTAATTTCCGAACGAAATTAAAGCTTGGTAATTTTAGTCTGATGGCTACGATTGCAGGAGATGTTATTTTTATTTGTTTGAGTAGTTTTCAAGCTTTCTGTTCCTGATCCATTTATTGATAGCAATATAAGACTGTCGGAGAAATCTTCCATGTTTATTGGAGTGCCTGTTGAAATTTTCTTGAAGTCACATTATTGATAATTTTTCTACTTGTCTCAATAAAGTGCACTTATCAACACATTGTTTTGATATGCACAGGTTGAGTCATAATATCGCGTTAGAATTAATTGTTACAGTCTCTAACAAGTTGCTGTGTGCGGTTCAATTTTATCTGAACATACAATTTTGCAGCATAGTTCTTCATAAACGCATGCGCTCTAGCTACTTCATTAAATTTTTGTGCTTTAAAAATTGCACTCTTTTTCATCTATTTTTATCATCCAATAATGAAAAGCATGCAACTATATCTTTTCATTAACTGACACTGGTACAGGTTTTTTTCATGATTTTGGGAGCACGATTACGGTTCACTTCAATGCATGGGACTTGGAGCAAATCGCTCCAGAGACAAAATGAGTACAGAACTAAAACACATGTTCTGCACATGTGCGACAAATTAAGCGGTGTATGACAAAGGGCATTGACCCTGCAGGTCACACGTCACACATGTGCATGTGACGTAAAGCACGGTGCATCATAAAGGGCACTGCATATATGACATAATTAAGGTACTGCATGTGTATAGGACATAGGGCACGGCTTTAAGCATACCGTCGCTCTAACCTTGAAATATTCTCGTGCGTACTATAAGAGTATAATGGTTTTTCACCTTCTTATTCGTATACAAGAATATTCATTTTCTTTACCTTCTTAAATACTTGGAAAATACATATTCTTTCAATATTCTGCTGCCAATGAGCTGATCTCCATGGTAGACTTCATCTTCTATTTATTTAATTAATGTAATTAATTTCTAATTTAAACCCATTCCAATTTTTTAACATAAAGTTAATTGGTCTTCTCCTTTTTGCATTTTTTAAAATAAATTTTTCTCTCTTCACCTTTTCAGACGAGAATATGAAATTTGTATACCTCAAAACGTTCGTTTTCAAACTTGTTTTCGTTCATATTAGATCTTTTTTTCATTTTGAAAACGAATTTTCCAGGAAATCACTCAATTAAGTATAGTAATGTAAAATTTCATGTTGTGAAGATAATGTAAAAATTCAGCTCTCATTAATTAAGAATCGTGATGTTTGTGAGATGTAAATTGAGAATTTTTCATTTCGCAAAAATTGAACCAGACATTTTGAGATTCATGCTTATGTACGTGCAATGATGTATTTCTAAAAACATTCGGCTTTTAATTCAAGGAAAAACCAAAAATACAATTTTCTGTGTACTCTAATTTCATAACCTTAAGCTGTTCGCACACAATTTCTCTGTGCTGTTATTTGTAAATTGAGCCGAGACCTACAAAATTACATACTAACAGAGCACTCAAATTTATTTACTGAAGCGAAAAGGACGTAAGTATAATTATTCTGCAGCTCAATATATGCTAAATTAAAGTGAAGCCATACTATATATATACTCAATTACTCCACATTACATTCTTATTACCACCACATGCAATTTTATCTGCCTGGAGTTCTTTCTTTCAAAAAAGGTTCCGCTGTCGTGTAATGATTATGATTTAAATTGGCTTAGTTCTAATACTATAACAATTCCACTTTTATTAAAACAGGTATGCGGGCACTAGCGACAATTCTGTGTGATCTAAATGAAGTGTTTATCAGAGAAGTTCAGAAATTCCGCCCAGCTCTATAAACACTCTCGTAAGCGTGTGAGGTTGGGAGGGGAAAATGCTAGGTGGTTTTAAAAAAAAAATTGAAATTTGATCAATAGCGCATAACGTAAAATAAATGTAAATATGCTGAAAATACTGAAGGATCATCAAAGGAAAACTGCTTCATACGATCAACGAAAGTTAAAATTTTGAAAGAAAGTCAATTGGCCATGAGAGAAAAACCGAAAAGGTAAAAGAAGATATTAAAAGTTTATGAAGCATAAACTGAAGACCTGAAGAAACAAAAGTTCGAAAAAAGTTATGAGCTCATGCATATGGAAAGCTCTGCTGCAGCACATGAAGAAAATATTTGAATTTGCATTTCGTTGAACGCTGTTTGAAGGGTGTGCAGGTAGACGCTTATCTCACAGGGTGAGGACTTGTTAATATAAAATAGCAAATGGTCTTACAAAGACAACAGTTTAATGTTGCTTTGCCAGGGATGTTTTCCCTGCCATCATTTGCGTGCCGTGCGGACACGATTATCTCCAGAGAACAAACGTCTCGTGCAATGAAGTATTCCATGTCTTATTTCGAAGTGCCGTAGCTCGCAAACAAATTGCAGCAGTGCAATCTCACAGGCCAGTTCGGACAAATCATTTATGTAGTAGTCAAGTTACACACCTTATAAATTTATCGTGATCAAACTTCATAGGTAATTTATTTCTCATTAACGTAATTGCTACAGTGGGTTATTAAAACAGTTGTGCTAATAGAAAGAAAACATGTCCTTGTTTTGTAATCGTAGTTCTCAAATAAGTTGAAATCCGCTCGTGTGAACCATCAGTACCCTCGATCTAGTTGCAAGTTACTGAGCCGACAGTGCTGATGTTCTTCCATCATGTGCGACACCTGGTGTGTTCTGAACGCTATTTGAAGTCGCTTGCTTGGATATCTAAGATGGTGGTTGTGCTGTAGGATGGTGGGCGCCGTGTAGCTTACACAAACTGCCCTCGATCGTACCTCTCTTGTGCTCTTTCGTACAATACAGTTTGTCTTTTGTGCTGTTGTGTGCTTGGTTGCGCAATGCAGTGAGTGTGTTGTGTTGTTCTGTTCTTGTTGGGCCAATAGAGTGTGTGTTGGGCTGCTTTATGGTTGTTGGCCCGATAGAGAGTGTGTTGTGTTGTTGTGAGATTGTTGACACAATACAGAGTGTGTTATGCTGCTGTAAGTTTGTTTGCGCAATGTAGTGTGTTGGGCTGCAAAATATTCGACGGCAAAGCTCTCATGCACACCGAAGTGTTAAAGGCCTGTTGATTGCATGTGCACACATCAAAAGAGCGAAGCGTTAGACCCAAAAACAAGGCTTCGGGACCAGACCAGATATCCAAAGTGAACATTTCGGCCTTAAATCTGAGCAGATTTGATTTTCACCGAAGCGCAATCGTTTTGCACTCATATCAAATTTTAACGCAAAATTTTTATGCGAGCTACTCTACACAAGCTCCCATCACCGAGCAGTTTACGAGCGTCCTGTTCTCACGAAGTGGCCGCTCCACTTGAGGTTACATTAGAGAGCGTTTAGAGCGTCGTCTGCTTCCTCAGAGACGTGGTAAAGATTCTGAGGTCTGTGAGGACAACGGTGGAGGTCCAGAGACCTGTGAGGACAACGGGAGAGGGCCAGAGACTTGTGAGGACAACGGTGGAGGTCCAGAGACCTGCGAGGATAACGGTGGAGGTCCAGAGACCTGTGAGGACAACGGGAGAGGTCCAGAGGTCTGTGAGGACAACGGGAGAAGTCCAGAGGTCTGTGAGGGCAACGGTGGAGGTCCAGAGACCTATGAGGACAACGGGAGAGATCCAGAGATCTCTGAGGCTCGCGGTGGAGATCCAGAAACCTTTAAGGATAACATTTGAGATCTCTGAGTTTTTGATGCTGTAAAAAATTTATTAAAGGGACCAAGGCGAAGGAATTGGTCAACTTCTTCCTCTGTTAGAGTAGAAAAGAGGATAGGTCAGTGTGCATTGTAAACAGCATGGTACACATTGTACACAGTGGTGTACTTTGTATACGGTGGTGCTTATTGTGCCCGTTAGTGAACGATGCAAACGATTCTATACATTTTAAATTCTGTTACTTAGATCTGTTGCATAAATTTAGTCACGTAAGAGAATTCTAATCCATCGAAGACGGTCTATCAGAATCTTCCTCGTCGTCACATCGTGTTCCTTTCTTTCCGAGAATACTTCCTCAAGATGATGTAAATCAGGGAAATCACCTGAAAACTATTTAGCGTGATACTGTATAACAGGAAGAACAAGCCGTGTGTGCCACACAAGCTACCACACAGGTCGAGTATGCCACACAAGATACCCTCAGGTGGTGTGTGCCACACAGCCTCACACACACCGTGTGTGCCACACAGCCCCACACAGCCCCAAGCCGCGGTCTAGAGTCCATTAGAGAGACATGGAAGGCTGCCATAAGGGCACTTCAGACCAGGCCCACAAGGCTTCCTTCATTAATAAATTCATCCTATCACGCCAGGGCTCAACCACCAGACTTTAGGGCAAAAGCCTATAGGTTGAAGGAATGCTAATCAGCAGACTGAATTCTTTCTTGCTTTCATCGCCGCTGTATCTCCATGTTTTATATTTCGCTTGCATGAATACAGGTAGATTTTTTTTGTACTGAAAACGGCTTGTAGAAATTTTATGCTTCTGTTGATGTTTTTTTTAATTTGGTTAATTTGGTTGACTTTTAATTAAAAAATTGATTATAAGTTGCACATTAGTGGGTAGAAACATGAGAACTGAAGGCAGCGTAAGAATTTGAGTGAGAGTTCTAATTAAATGCTTCGCAAAATAAAATGTTGATTTATCCCCTAAAAGAGTAAGTGGAAATGCGGTACAAGATAAAAATCTTAAGAAAACTTGCACATGAAACGTTGTCAAGGTCATTATACCCACTCATAACACGTCCTTGTAGTTTACCACAAAAGAATTGTCTTTCTAATTCATTAAAAAAAATCGCTTGTTAACTATTCTTGACGTGAAGATTTCGGTGCAATAAACTGCGAAGTTACACTTAGCCTAAACATGTAAAAAATCCAGTAAATTTTTAATGCTCCATCCTTTCTAGCTCTTCAAAATGCGGAAGAATGCAAAAACATTTAAAATAGTACCTAACCTTCAAATATTCTGTTGACCTTACAACCACTAAAATATTACTCAGCAACTTTGTGACTAACTTTACCTTATATATCCTAATTTCCACTTACTTGACCTAACCTAACCTTACTTCACATATCCTACTTTAAACTTACCTGACCTAACATAATCTCAACTATCCTCACCCCATAATAAACCAATTTAAACCTCTTTGACCTAACATAACCTTGCCTCATTTATCCTAGTTTAAATTTACCTAAACGATCCTAATCAAACTTAACTTAACCTAACTTGATCTAACTTGACCTAACTTAGCCCTACCTATCCATTCCGGTAACTTATCATGGACTGAACATATACAGCGCGCATGTTACTGCCACGGATCCTGCGATCCTTCGTCCTACAATATCGATACGAACAACTGCTATTCACCTAAAAAAAATTTGTGAAGGCCATAATTATACCTGATTTTACTTGTTCGCTGTTCGCAAGTGACTTTAATTTGTTTTTCAAAATTTTTGGGTTTTTTTTGATAGATATTTTATATTAATTCATGGGCTGGTCACTAGCGTATTATTCTACTTTTTTGGCGCAATAGAAGAAGTTTGAATTTTAAGTTTGCTTAACTTGTTCACACAAAATAGACATTTATGATGAGATCGACGTGGTGCTCAAAAATGTTCGCATTGCTTATACCGTACAAAATTTTCGTGAATATTTCTAAGTGGTCAAAAATTTTCTCAGTACTCAGTGCATAAAGTTTTCGAATGTGTTTCTTTGTTTTCAAAATATTTCTTAAATATTCATGTCGCACAAAAATTTTGCAAGGCTCTAGGTGCACAAAATATTTTCAAGACCTCGCGCTGCATAAAATAAAATCTAGGAGCATAAAAATTTCGTAATAACAATTAATTACTTGGCTAATGACACAATTAACTAATTACTCAGTGCCAGCAAAACCAAACGCAAATGTTTTATTGCAGCACAGCAGGACGTGCACTAGACATTAAAATCCATGATAATAATATTTATTAATCCAGAAAAATGCTCTGTTTTCGGTATAAAGAAGTTCTCCAATCTCTGGCCATAGCACATGTTTGCTGGCTTCTCATACCTTGGATAAGTATAAAGAAATTTCAGCTTGAAGTGCTCGAACTGTTCTGTGCATGGAACAAACTTTGCAGTTTAACTAAAAGTTTGCTGATAAATACTGATGATAAAATTGTCATCAAGATGTAGCAGTACACAATTCACAACTTCATGCCGGGAACTCAAAGTATGTCGGTGTAAGTTCTCGTACTCTCTGTTGCCGCACGGACGAGTATCAGAGTAATTTTGAACAAAAATGTCTCCAAAATCTCTAGCATAAATTTCTCAGTCCTTCTCTTCACTCGACAATGAGATGTCAGTAGAATGGATCATATAACATGAGAAACTTTCATCTAACCCAAAATATGATATAAAACATAACTGGTAAAATGGCATGTTTCACATGCCTGGTTTTTAAAAAGGCTCTCTTCACTCCTATTTGTCTCTAGTCTGTATCTATAGACCCAATCCCCAATTTCGATGATGTAAGCTTACAAGATCAAGATCAAGGCTCGATTATCTGCATGGTAACTATTTTTTCATTTGCTGAAGTGTGGTGAATGCTTGAAACGTTAAATCTCTTTATTTTTTATTGTGAGTGCATGCTTTTGACAGTTTTTGTACGCTAGAAGTTGATAATGATAAATGTTATCGCGCAGGAAAGTTCATCGTAGGTCACCTGAATATTTTTCGGAAGAGAGAAACTGAGCGGGAAGATTATTTTATAGATATAATATGGTTTGATAGAAGGAGCATAGATGTATTACGAATTCTGAATAGAAAGTTAAGAAAAGTTGAAAGGTAATCAAATTCCTGGGTAATTTCTCATGAAAGTAATTTCTTTACTTATTTCTTATCTTGCGAAATTTACTGAAATCTTAAAATACTCTTCAAATTCTATTTAGTTCCGCTTTCAAATTTTCATACTAACAAAAACGCTCCAAATTCTTCAACGGTGGAAGCGTTTACAAATACCAACAATTCAATTCGCAAAATAATGGGGATTTCCAAGAAACCACGAAAAATACCAATAAGATCGTATTAAAAATTCCGTCGAGATGATTCATGGTTATCAGACAGCAGCCGTAAGTTCGCGAAGAGCGAGTGGAATTTTCATCACGTATGGTACGAAGCAAAAACAATAGCACACATACCAAAATGCCTCCAAAATCTCCAGCATAAAAAATTCAATCTTTTCCATTCAGTTAGAGTTTGAATGATGCGAGTGTGATGCTCATGTAACGGATGTAAGAGGTTAAAAATTTGACACCTCATATTAACTTAAATTATCTGAAAATAACATTTACGAACTTTGCATTATTTTTTACAGCGTGCACGAAAATACCAGACGCGTGTACGACGCAAACAGTCTACGGTGTTTACTCCCATAGTTTCATTGCACGTCATCGCACGCTGCTAGTGCGTGTTCTGCACTCCAGCATCAATACAGCTCATTGTCTGCTAACGCAACGCTCGCTTCAAGCAAAGAGATAAAGCAATTTGCACCCAAATTATCTTCGCCTTCTTTGTATTATCTGAAGTTTGATCAACATCAGAGCTTGCGTATTGAAGGTAAACAGTTAAAATTGCTCAACTAATTTAACAGTTCGTTTGTTGAGGCCATTCAGCTCATTTGTTGAGCTATTGAGCTGCGTGAGAGCGTACTGTGAGTGGCATCGGATGAACATGGATGTCAGTGTATAAAACTCTGTAGTTTGAGTTGGACGTGAATATACAAAGATGTGCTTACAAACAATATAATAGGAGCGGTTATAGCTAGAGTACGTTTTATGTATGTAATAGCACAGCGATAACTCGACAATACATTAAGTAACACCTCCACAAAATCCTCCGATGAATTATACAATGATGCATGAGCTTTAAGTGAGAATATATCTAATGATTTGTTACAGAGACCACGGAGAACAGCAGCGTGGCAATCTGTATAGAAACACGGGGAAACAAGCGGACAGTAAATTAATTCAGGCAAATGGTAGAAACAAGCGGACAATAAACTAATTCAGGCAAATGGTGGAAGCAAGCGGACAGTAAATTAATTCAGGCAAATTGTTTAAACAAGCGGACAATAAACCAATTTAGGCAAATGGTAGAAGCAAGCGGACAATAAACCAAGTCATGCAAATGGTAGAAGCAAGCGGACAATAAACCAATTTAGGCAAATGGTAGAAGCAAGCGGACAATAAACCAATTCATGCAAATAGTAGAAACAAGCGGACGATAAACCAATTCAGACAAATGTTAGAAACAAGCGGACAATAAACCAATTTAGGCAAATGGTAGAAACAAGCGGACAATAAACCAATTTAGGCGAAGGGTAGACACAAGCGGACAATGAACCAATTCAGGCAAATGATTGAAACAAGCGGACAGTAAAAAATTCAGGCAAATTATAATGCCAAAGGTTACTTGATAACAAAACAGATTATTTTTCGAGAGACAAACATGAGTGAGAGCAAAATAAGATCGTTGAACCCAAATGAACCAGCTGCACTGCTGCTGATGTTGCTGTACGTGGGCTCCAGCGCCCGACCCGATATGTTGTTTCTTCTGGAGGTGCTTCAATGGTTGGCGGTCTGTTCGTATGGAGTGTTGAAATGCTGGCTGATAATGCAATGAGGTGAGTTTCAATCACAGTCTTTGAATAACAGCATCATCAAATCACTGCACACTCATAGTACAACTTCATCAAAATATAACACTATCATACTGTAACTTCATCAAGTTAGAACAATACCTTCTTAAAACTTTATCAAATTACAACATTATCCCACTACTGCATCCTCAAATTATAGCACTACAATATTAGAATAACCTGAAATCATCACATCACCATGCTAGAACTTCTTTAAATCACAGCATTACCATGTTATGTGACCAATTTATTAAAAAATGACATCACTAAAATATCAAGAATATACCAGGTGTTATGTAATTCGATGCATGTATTCTAAGCGTACACAGAACAACGTTAAACAAAGCGATTTTGAGGAGTCACATAAACTTAAAAAATCTTTCGTTTTCGAGAAAAGATACCCTGAAATAATGTTAGATTCCCGCAGGAATAGGCTAAAGCGCGCGCCAACAGCCTGCCTAAGAAGTTAGATTTTACTCGTTGGATGCATGCTTAGCATTCCTACGGGAACTAAAATTATTCCAGCTCGTCATTTCTCGAAAATTCTTGGTTTTCAGTTTTTTGGCACTCCTGAAAATTATTATATTTCGTATTTTCCTGAATATGGTTAAATTATGTGCATCAAATTACACAACACCCTGGGTGTGTAACACTCTCATGCAGAATATATGGCTAATACGTTCAGAATGTATGAGTTATACTCTCAGAATATATGAATTATACACTCAGAATATATGAGTTATTCTCTCAAAATATTTGAGTAATACCCTCAGAAAATATGAGTTATACTCTCAGAATATATGACTTATTCTCTCAAAATACATGAGTAATACTCTCCTGCCCGATACCGACCCGATTGATTAATATAGGTAACTATTAATAAATAGATTATTTATATCACATATCGTGCGTGTATCGCCGTATTTATGTACGTACTCTATATAAATTTAATAGTTAGAGCTCTCTGCTACAACATGAACATAATGACCTATCATAATCGCGAGAACAGAGTATTTTTTCGTGTTGAGCAACATATAAAATTATAACTTCAATCATATTTATACCATCGCTGTATTGTTCACTCGCAATACTACACACAAACATCGTTATAAGTAGTTCTTCATTCCCAGTACTAGAGTACGCGGCCCGTAAAAAATGACAGGATTAGATTTTTTCCTCAAATAAACCTTCCAAATGTGGATGACAAACAAATATATTCATCCTAAAAATACTCGTGATTAAAAAGTTCTTCTTCATGTGCACAGATGAAACTCGTATGACAGCTACTGTCATTAACCATCTTTGTGAACGTCACAGCGAAACGGAACAAGCAAACAAGCAACAACTGTGCACTATTATATGGTGGATTACACCGCAAACTCTGATGCCGCTAAACCTGCGTAGATATTCCTAACTTTGTGTGTACTGCCTACGGTGTAATGAAGTTTGCTTCCGTGAGCAATGCACCTGCAACAAACTGAGCGTACTGTGACATGTAGCAATCACAGCTCAATAGCAAAAGTGATAAAACTCTGTTGGCGCTAAACCTGCGTAGATATTCCTAACTTTGTGTGTACTGACATCGGTGTAATGAAGTCTGCTTCCGTGAGCAATGCACCTGCAACAAACTGAGCGCACTGTGACATGTAGCAATCACAGCTCAATAGCAAAAGTGATAAAACTCTGTTGGCGCTAAACCTGCGTAGATATTCCTAACTTTGTGTGTACTGACATCGGTGTAATGAAGTCTGCTTCCGTGAGCAATGCACCTGCAATAAACTGAGCGTACTGTGACATGTAGCAATCACAGCTCAATAGCAAAAGTGATAAAACTCTGTTGGCGCTAAACCTGCGTAGATATTCCTAACTTTGTGTGTACTGACATCGGTGTAATGAAGTCTGCTTCCGTGAGCAATGCACCTGCAACAAACTGAGCGTACTGTGACATGTAGCAATCACAGCTCAATAGCAAAAGTGATAAAACTCTGTTGGCGCTAAACCTGCGTAGATATTCCTAACTTTGTGTGTACTGACATCGGTGTAATGAAGTTTGATTCTGTGAGTAGTGCACCCGCAACAAACTGAGCGCACTGTGATATGTTGGAAGCACAGCTCAATAACAAAAGTGACTTGGTGACACAGAGGCGGTCAGAATTGAATAAAGCAGTATAGCTCATCGTTGTCACTTAATATATTATCTCTAATTACTCGATTGCTGCCCCTTCATTACTTGATAACTCCTTTCTCATTATCTGATTGTCCTCCTTTGTTCAATTCACGGTCAATGAAAAAGAATTCATTTATCCTTTCAGGAGTTTACTACACAGCTCAGAGCTGTTACTACAATAAAGCACCACGTATGATGTCAAAGCTGTACACTGCAGTTGTACGCCGTGGGCCTGTAAAAATTCTGCTCATTGCCTGTCCCAACGAATTAAACCCTCCCATTGTATCTTTTTCGTTGGAGCGATTATGTTGATATTTGCCGCCCAAGAGAAGCCTCTACACATTGCAGCTAAAGTCACAGAAGCTCCAGCGAAAATTTAGACTGGGCAGCGCTGTCGCTATGTAAAACTGGCACTGGTTGCTGTCATTCTAAGCTCCTGTTGAGCTTGAGAATGAATTAAGCGTCCGTATGACAATTGACCAGCTGTCACTTACTCCAGTGAGGCATCACACAACGCCGCCTGCAGTGCTTTTGTACCGTTTTGTAAAGACACAGGCGTACATGTTTTCGGTAACGTGAATCAAGAAACGGGAAAGTTGTGTCAGTTTACTAACATTAATAAGAACGTAACTCACTTTTAGCAGAGGTAACTTACGTACGTATCGCTCACATACCTCACAGTCAACTGTATAACTTTCACGTAACTAACATAGCTTATACGTGCAGTATTAATGTGCTACATTATGCATATGAAACTGCCTTGAAGCTAAAGCGCTTTATATTATGGCGTGTAGTACAGCATATTCCAAATACGCTTCATTGTAAGACGATCTTTGCTGTAAACGGTCAATTGTTTAATGCATCCCCAATACGACGTGTTGTACAACATGTTCGTAATACAGCGTCTCGTACAATGCATTCCAAATGCGACGTACTAGAACGGCGTGTTGTACAACGTAATACTAATACAATGTATTGTACAGCGTATTCCTTGAGAACAATGCACAACGTCAACGTCTCGCTACTCAACAATTTTTTAATGCTCGTGCTTTTTAACTAATTAACGCGTAGCCGATTTAACTTGACGGATATCGCGAGAGTCTTGCGCTCGTAGTGTTGGGATATTGACGGGGACACCTATAGTGATGCTGCAAAATGCTAAACTTAATTCGATAGTGCAGTTTCATTCCAAAAATCTATCACTGCTCAAGAGCTTCACCATACTTGAGGCTATTCATGAAGTTATCACTTGTTTCATAGTTGTTGTTGATCTTCGGTAAACGAGTAGATTCGAGGGTAAAGAATGACGAATCGCTATCTCTGTGAATAAGTAACGTCTGTGCTAAATTTCAGCTCAACCATTTGCAGTCGGCAGTCTATACAAGTGGTTTGTAGTCTGCTGCACAATGAAGGACTACAGTCTACATCCGAATGAATGACCACAGTCTGCAGCCCAATTACAAACTCCCGTCTGCAGCCCAATAAATGACTGTAGTCTGCAGCTCTATTAAGGCCTACAGTCTGCAGCCCAATTAAGGCCTACAGTTTACAGCCGAATAAATGAGTGCAGTCTGCAGCCCAATTACAAACTCCAGTCTGCAGCCCAATAAATGACCTCAGTCTGCAGCCCAATTAAGTACTGAAGTCGGCAGCCCAATTAACGAGCCAGAATGCAGCAATTTTCGACACATGCAAAGCTGTGCAGGCAGTCGACGCAGAACTCTCAGTTCTACAAGTGCGACGTACAGATGCACAAATCGAATGCAAATAAAAAGTTTTTAGCCACACTATCAAATGTACTGGACTTCCAGCGGTATACTCTGTGACACATTGTGTACAGTGTATGCAGTGTAACGCATTGTAGTGAGTAACGCATTATCTAGTCTAGTTTCGTCTAGTAACGGTGCAATAAATTGCGTTACACCTAGCGCAGCGTGTACACCTCTGTGTAGCGTGAGTATAGTATACTGGTCAACGCACATAAATTGATTCGGAACGAACTTTCTAATTAATGATGTGCAATTCGTCAGCTATACGCAAGGAACTTGCAATGAGAGTACTCGCTTTATGTGCAACAGACGTTCTGCGTGCGTAATGCAGCGCGTAACGTGTGCGCACGCGCATGCCCGTGTCGGCGACGTGCACGTGCTTGCCCGTGTCTGCGACGTGCATATCGTGACGAAGAACAAGTGACTGCAGCGGAACTCGCGGAGCACTGAGGCAAAATGAATGTCGTTCCCAGCATCAGGCACCGGTTAATGCAAAAAAGTTCGATCTGTGGTCACATCGTTTTTTTATCTAGCGCTCAAGGTCTGTGCTCGATTGTAAGGGACGAAGCACCTTTACCAGGAGCTGGAATGTAGAACCAAATATTACAAGACTTACAAAGCCTTAATTGCTTAGAAAAATGCTGTCTCTTGAATCAATAACTGTAATTAAGTACTAGACACGCAAGTAACAAGCGTTTTTGTATGGAGGAGGCGACGTGATGCGAAGACATTTCATTAACTTTTGGGAAAACTTTTGATTGACAACGCACATCAATTAACGTCAATTAATTTACGCAGTAAAAAATCAAACGTACATATGGTTAAAGGTTTATATGAAATTTCCAGTCTGATAACATGACTCATTCAAAATATCGTGTTTGAGACACACACACATGTCATAATGTAATACACATATAACATATTGTTGCACAGAGTTCTGGTGGACTTTCTAAATGAACTCATTATACGGAAATCAGGTCAGAATTAATAGTAATAATAATAACCGTTATAATAGGTAATAATAATTAGGTCAGATACTATAAAGATTTGGAAGCTGCCACCTCCAGAGAGTTGTGTTTGTCACAGGGCGGAGTTGCAGAGCCGCGCTCCTCGACCGGAGGCAACTAAAGGGCCGTTTACACTATAGGGGACATTTCGGCCGTAAGGCGCTCGACACGTGTATACGAGGCTCACCGCTTAGGCTCATATTTTTGTTCGTTTATACGAAGTTCCCTATTCGCCACGGTAGTTACGAGGCTCTTGAGTGTCGCACATTACGAATTCGATCAGAGCGAATAGGGAACTTTGTTCCAACACACACAAATATGAGCCTCAGTGATGAGCCTCGTATACACGTGTCGCGTCTCACGGCCGAAATGTCCCCTATATAGTGTAAACGGCCCTAATTCTTCCTGAAGTGCATCAGGCCTGAGCCCACGAGCGACTCCAAATCTGGGCTTGGCTTGCTAACAATGAACGGAGTCGCGGCAGGACAGCTGCTAACGGAATGTCTTTTGTCTACTCCGCTACACTATCAGAAGTTTTTATTGTTCAAAATCCTTAGGTCTGAAAATTGTAAATGATATTCGGTACATGGCTTCTGATGACTTAGCAGGGTTTCTTCTTGAGTGCTCTCTGAGCACACAGCATCTTTCACGGTTTCCAGATACCAAGTGCTCGAATTTTTCTTGAAAGAACTTGAACATGAGATTTTTTACCTCAAAAAATTGCTCGTGGATTTACCTACCAAGTCGTCCAAAGATCTTTCACCGACAGTTGTACTGCTACGCCAACTCGATTTGTTTGAAAATCCATCGGCTTCTCGATCAACTCTAGCGCCAAAGTTTTACGAGTGGCGACTATCGAGGCTTTTGTTACTTCTGCATCGTGTGTGAGTGTGCAGGTTATTGTATGTTCTGAAGGGCTCTTACCTGCCAATGGGAGCGTGACCCAGAAAAGTAAGTGTTTGGGAAAAGATGCAGTGATTTCAAATTCGAACTTTATTACTTATTCTTTGACCCATGAACTAGTAGGCAAAAAGCTTGGGCTCTATCTTCATATACGTATTATAAACAAACGAGGGATTTCAGCACTCAATTTTAACTCTTAATCTTACTGATAAACTGTTGAATTAAAGGCGGTTGCTTTATGTACTTATACAACGCTATTATTGTATTATAAATTTACTGCAAGCGCGGTAATCGAATGCTGAGGAAGTGAACTTAAATGGAATAAATTAAAAACGCAAGAGACTGAAAATATGAATTTGACTATCGATCAAGATCCTGCATCTGTACGAATAAGAGGGTGACAGGATCGAATAGCTCAGGTCGAGGTAACAAACGGGAACTGGGACGGAATTTCCATTCAACTTACGTTGTCGTAACGGCATAAGCATGCAGTACAAACAAGTTCGTCTGTCGACTTGGCTAGGCTATGTTCTGTATTTTGTTAGATGTCATTGGATTTTTAAAATCTATTGAAATTGATTCTTAAAATTCAAAGGCATTCAACTTAGTTATTCAAGAAACACATGCCTCATCATTGTTTTCGATTTTTCCCCATTCGTTTTTATACTCCCAAATTAACCTCTAAAAATAAGGCCTCTCTCTTCTACTGTTACGGAAGATGGACTTTAGTTAAATGGAAAATAGTTACCCCCTCGCATGCATCTTCCCTCTGGTGATAAAAGTAAGAGATTTATTCATGGAAGCTGAACGGTAAACAGCAACAGGCGCAAAATCTTTCATACTCATTCTTCTCTTACACTTCTGTTCAAAACCGGTCTAAAAAATTAATTGCAATTAATTTTCATTCTTATCCAATTCAAAGGGTCTTTCAACTTTAACTTTAGTCACCATTTTATTCATCCCCCTTCCGTGATGGAGCGGTCGATCACATTACCGTTAAGCTCACAGGCATCGCTCTATCTTGGCATTTGCAGAAATACTTTTCCTCAAAAAGTTGAGCCGAATATCCTGTGGTACAATTTTTACTCTCCCGATAAATGCAAGCTTCTACCGTCTGCCAAGCTCTCTTCTCAGACAAATGAATCAAACTGGCCGTAGCAGCTGCTATATTTCATTTTTCCCGCTCAGATATAGAAGGGCACCGTTCAACTTCAGTTCAAGTTCAACTGTTCGTAGCAAGTGCTCGTGTGTGTGTGTTTTAAGAATGTAGTTAAAACTTCGCGTTTCTTTTCAGCCTGCTTTTGTGCATGACATATGAGTCGCGTGAACGTAGCTGGACGAGAGTCTACCTCGCAATAACAACACGGAGGTCTTTTGGGACTTGGAAATCTTAATCATTATTATGATACTCTCGAGCATCCAGAAGCCACGCTAAGAGGTTTTGCAACGCGATTTGGTAATCAAAATGTTGATGTTGACAACATTAACAATATTTAAACTATTAAATTCATTTGAGCATTCGAAAATAGTGAGCTCGTTGCCTCAAATAAGCTTCACAAAATGCTTTTCCGGGAACAAAAACTTACAACGACTGTGAGAGGAAAATTTTACATTCAAATGGCATGAATAATGGCATCATGAATAAAACACCGCGGGGGTGGCTTTTGTCGTCACCAGAGTCCCATGCCGTCAGACACTAATGACCCACAAGCACCAGAACTCCAATATAACTTTTTCGCCTTTGCATCTATAACTTTAGTCGCGCTATGTAAAAACTATACTCGGACGGCAAAATTTTTAGACGCCCTGACGAAAAATTTAGACTGGGTAAGAATGGAGTAGAAGGGGTTTTTGTAACTGGGAGTGAGAGTCAGCGAACTGCTATAGTAGTAGTACAAGCTGATTAACAACCATTACTGCTGCCACCATTACTCCCCGTACTCCAGCAGGGGAGAAAGAGAAAATCTACAAGGAGAAAAAGTAACAGTCATGCTCAGGCTCACAAAGGATCACGCTCAAGCACCAGAGCAATACGTTTGTTTTGACATAAGAAAAAAGTGGATTACAGATATGTAGTTCCACGATTTGACACATAATTCTCAGAACGCCATTCATACTATAGCCGTATGCTGCAAGGTATTTTCTTTCACGTTATAAAAAAGGAACTTCCTGATGAAACTCTTCGGATTTTTTTGCCTGTGATACGATCATGATTTCATCCATTCGCTGCATGCGCTTAATTTTCAACTGTTCTTTTGATGGGAAAAACAGGCTAACAGACATAGTCGGTGACTGTGAAGGATTAGATTAGATTAAACAAATTAGTTTAAGCCTCATAACTAACTGCCAAGGCATCCAACCACTCATTAATAGCGAGTGAGAAGAAATCAAATAAACTTAAAGCTTTTATTTTCATTCAATTTTAAGCGAAGCACAAACTATAACTTCAGGATTTATCTTAAAACAGATCATTTTAGAGCGTAACAGGCATTTTTTTAAATACAATCAGCACTTTGCCGAAAATTTCATCATGTGTCGAACTTGAAATACTTCTAAAGGTTGAAATATTAAATAAAAACACTGCAAATAATTCATTTTAAGAAACACAGAACTTCGTAGCCCCAACTATGGCGGCGTCTCTACATGACTCTCTCACGCCCTCCCTCCACTCCCTCCCACACTCTCCCTCCACTCCCTCCCACACCCTCCCTCCACCCTCTTCAGCACCAGACTAGAGGCGTTATCAAGCAACACTATTAGTCTATCATAGAAGTGTCTGTGGTCTCAAGTTTACGACCGAATTAGTTAGAGAGCTCTACGCCAGAGGTCTATTCTAATTCTCAGCTCGACGCTCGGTCCAAAATTGAGAAGCTGTGTAAACAGTCGAGCCCGGCAACGAAATTGATGAAGTTCTTCTTCTTCTCAGACTTCGATTGATGAAAGGGGCTTTTTTGAGGAGAATGACCTATCTACTGCATGGGCACCGTCTACGGAAATAAGTTACGGTTGCTACTGAATGAAGATCTTCTTCCTTTTGACTTGAGATCTAATTTTTTTCGGAAAACAAAGATAGCGGAAATCTACGTCTCTGCTTAATGATTTTCGCGTTCGAAAAGGAAGAATGTGTGGCATAGAAGACAAGGAAAGTGGTTTTTGTTAGCTCTGTTCATTAAAAGATGAGAAATTTTAAGCGTTTATTCGTTTGAATACGATAATGAAGAGGCCATGTTGAAAATCTCATTGCGATAGTATTTCTAATCAAAATTATTATACGTCGTGTAAGAAGAGCGCCGGAGAAGAACGTCAGAATCTGAAGCTAAATTATGAAACAAAGCGAAAGAAACGGTTTTCATCTCAGAAGAATTGGAACTCACAATTGGATCATTGCCTTATTCTTGAGTAGAGTTTCAGCTAGCATTTGTGATGTGATTTGAACGGCCACACTCCTCATTTAGAAGTTTTCTTATAAAGATGTAACCCAATTAATATAATTTTATGCAAATAATAGCCGTACGATGTGTTTATTTCTGACAAAATTCGTTAACTTTGGAAAGGACTTTTTATTCCTCGAGGCATTCCAATTTGAAGCATTAATTTTGTCAAGGATTCTCCAGACTCAAGCACTCAACACAAACTCGACGTCCACCGACTGATGCTGGCAACCAGAACTCAAACAGAATATTAATGACATCACCTTGTGCTCTTAACGTCTTCTGAATATAATTTTTCTGTTCACTGCACGTTTGTCCGTACAAGTCCCTTATTTTAAAGTGTTTCAAGGCTAAAATGGTAACTTTGTAAAACATTTTGATGAAATATGCTCACAATTATGCATTCACTGTTGTCCGCAACGAAATTTAAGTGAACCGTTTTGACAATTTGAAATTTAGTTTTCAGGAAATACTTCTATCTAAAATTGAAGAAATTGGTAAACAAAACGTAAATGCAGTGCCTTTTACATTAGTAGAAGGCACTTTACAAAAGTAAAAGTAAAAAAGCTCTAGATATATAATAGAAACAGGAAATTTTAAATCATGATAGCATTAGAGAAGGTTCCAATTGTAGGAAGATTTTAGAAATTTATTAATACTGATCTTAACATCCAAACAAGTTTGTATCACGCATTCATATCGCGATGCAGTTTTTAGACATAGATCAAAAAGAATTAAACAATTTCTTTTAAAACAACCAATGCCGGAAAATTGTTGTGCATGGATGTTTACGGGTACACGTGCAGATATTTAAATGGGAGTACAGATTTATACAACTGCATACTTCAACTTTAAATCCTGATAACTTTTTTTAACATTGTTTGGTGACCAAACTGATGTTAATCTCTTTTTTATTGACCATTCGACTGAGATTCTTCACCTGGTGCACTTTTTAAGTTTGACAGCGCCATGATGACTGTAACGTATTAAACTTAAATTTAAAGCCGAAACGCCTAAGAAAAAATACGTGATACAGTTTCCAAATGTAATTTAGTTTAACGCTATTGTAAGCTGAGCCCGAATTTGAGTACATTCTCTTGATTCTCTTTGCGTAAATGTTACGATAATCTAAATATCCAACATTCCCTTAATTTTTTTACGTAAAATTTGCGTTTATCTAAAATTCTAAATATTTAACGTAAAAAAAAATCCTCCAGTGACAGAAGCATGAACACTTGCAGCAGGACGCATATTTTTTGGTCGACGTGGCGATAATTTCTCGTCGATCGTTCATGCAGTAATTCTCGGATGTTATCGAACGCATGCGACAATTAAAGTTAATCCGGAACTCGAATTTGAGTTAGAAAATAACGCTCAAACAAACACAGTTTGGGGTGTGATATGGCCTGGAAGTGTCTGAAAAGTGTAGCGTGAAATTAACTTCATAAAGATTGTAATATAAATTACATTCTTAGCGTACATCAGAGTTTGTGGTGTGTCCTCTGCGTGTCTTACGTACTTGTCCAGTATATACATTCAGAATGCGTGTTGTATGTGTGTGTACAGGGTGTGCGTGTTGCGAATGTGTGCTGCACATACAGCTGAGCTCAGAAGTGAGCAGTCGAGGTTTTTTCATTTGTACATTTCAACAACTCAACTTAAATCAACAGCTCGTTTGATTGAAACGTTTTTGCTTTTCTTTCACGACACTGGGACTTGTGCGAAGTCCAAACCGTTTATTTTTAGCAGACTGATCACAGTGACATTCGTTCCACAGCCTGTCTTGCTCTTCCTCCGCTTGTATTGTCAACCAAATAGTTTGACAATTTAGTCCCCGCAACCTCGTTTATATTCGTTTATACAAGGGGAAGCTAACACGAGCTCATTTTTATACGCAATTCACTGGATAAAACACGCAGCGCGTCACGAGATATGGAAGAAATCGGTCAACGAATCCTTTCCGCCCGCACTTGACGCGTCGACACATTGGTCTTGGCAGGGGTTTCTAAACAATGGCCCGCGGGCCACATCCGACCCACCACAATATTTCATCCGGCTCGCCAAACAAATCCCTTTGTGGTGGCCATGAAAAAATAATATTTAAGGAAATTAAAATGCTAGCACTGGTTTCTTTTCCATTTTTTAGTCCTTCGGCCCGCATGAATAGGAGAAATATATGATGTTTCCCTTACATTGAAAAGTTTGGAGACTCCTGGTCTAGGGTATTGCAGCCTGAGCCACGATGCCCTTAGCTTGAGTCATGTTCAACAGTACAATGCTGCAGCGTCTGGAAATTAACAACTTTTACGGTAAAACACGACATACAATACCCAGTCTAACTTTTCGCCGCCTGCATGCATGTTTTTCGCCACCCAAGTAATTAAATTGATTAGGCGGCGTAGCGAAAAACATGCATGCTCCGGCGAAAAAGTTCGACAGGGTATCGTGTTTCGGTGCCGCACATCTGTACGTCTGTCGCGATAAACGAGTTCAGTAGTAAGGAAGTGTAACAGTTCCTTGTCGTGTACATGGAACATTAGAATACATCTACACTTTGGGTCCATATTACACAATGTTCGCACCCGAGAATTATAGTTCTTTTAGCGGATAATGTTTTACCGTCCATAGAGTTATCATAATAATGCTTCATAACATCGTTTAAATAATAATAACCTCTTTTTATTGTTAATTAAACGATGTTATAAAAGCATTGTTGAGAGAATATATTTATAACATCGTTTAAATGAGAATAACCTCTTTTTATTATTATTATTAATTAAACGATGTTATAAAAGCATTGTTGAGAGAATATATTTATAACATCGTTTAAATGAGAATAACCTCTTTTTATTATTAATTAAACGATGTTATAAAAGTATTATTGAGAGAATACTTTTATAACATCCCTTAAATGATAATAATCTCTTTTTATTAATAATTAAACGATGTTATAAAAGCATTGTTGAGAGAATATATTTATAACATCGTTTAAATGAGAATAACCTCTTTTTATTATTAATTAAACGATGTTATATAGGTATTATTGAGAGAATACTTTTATAACATCGTTTCAATGATAATAACCTCTTTTTATTATTAAATAAACGATGTTATAAAAGTATTATTTAGAGAATACTTTTATAACATCGTTTAAATGATAATAATCTCTTTTTATTATTAATTAAACGATGTTATAAAAGTATTATTGAGAGAATACTTTTATAACATCCCTTAAATGATAATAATCTCTTTTTATTAATAATTAAACGATGTTATAAAAGCATTGTTGAGAGAATACATTTATAACATGGTTTAAATGATAATAACCTTTTTTAATATTAATTAAACGATGTTATAAAAGTATTATTGAGAGAATACTTTTATAACATCCCTTAAATGATAATAATCTCTTTTTATTAATAATTAAACGATGTTATAAAAGTATTATTGAGAGAATGCTTTTATAACATCGTTTCAATGATAATAACCTCTTTTTATTATTAATTAAACGATTTTATAAAAGCAATATAAAAAATACTTGTATAACTTCCCTTAAATAATTATAACCTCTTTTTATCGTTTCTCTTCACTACATCTGCGAAAGATTGCTCTACGTTCTAGTTTCAAATTTCGTTACTGACCTATAATTTCTCTAAGGCAATTAGGTAGCACTATTATGCGAATTATAATCGGAGATTTGTCTTGTTTGGGTTTTCTTTCACTTGCATTCTTTTGATTCGATGGAAAAACAATTTTACGGAGGAAGAAGACGCCATACTTTATGCTGCTGAAATATTCTTATGTGTACGATTTATGTACATTTTTAAAAACGTCCTAAGATGTGCTGAAAAATATAGTGCATTTTTTTATGGGAAAGGATGTTAGATTAAATTATAAATTAGTTTAAGTCTCCCTAACCAAAAAAAAAAGTGTTCCAAGGAAATGAAGAGAGGAGATTCAACGATTTCCTTATCATTATGATGATAAATAATCCCATTAACTTTTTCAGACATTTCTTCTACGCAAGCTACTTCTGACATGCACCAAACGTCCATGTACAACTCAATAAAAGCCTCAGTTGACGACCGCGTAGAGAAATCAAATTTATGACTTACAAAGAAAATCTAAGAAGTACAGAGTGCAGTTTCCATCCTCAGGTTTTCAAAAGCTTTCTTGAAACGTGCATTCAATTTCTGATGCATTTTAAAATTGAAATTTTCTTCTTCAACTTCGTAACTGCCACATTTCTAGCAGGATAGCTATCACATTTCACCAGCACCATATAGAAGTGTAAAGTGAGTAAGTTCACCAGCTACTCGTAGCTGGTGTGTGTGTGTCTGTGTATGTGTGCATGCGCGTGTGTGTGCGTGTGTGTGTGCGTGTGTGGGAGAAAGATGTGTCTCTATTTGTTCTCAGTAGCATGCAAACTCGCTTTTATCTGGAGACCCTAATTTTTCTCACACCATCTATATTGATGAACAACGCTCTCAGCCATAGCTGCCTCCAGCACCTTTTATGTCTAATTTTGCTGAATCCTTTGAATTTGCTCGTAATTGCAATAACGTAATATTTATTTCCTGTGCATGTAACGTGTGTTTCATTCTGCGGTCTTCATTGCTTTTCCTCTTCTCTGTAGATTAAGTTGCTCGATCACTTGAACACATTTGAACGCTCCGTCGCTTTCTTTTCTTTTTCCGCAGGTGCATTCCCTTCATCTGAAAAAACGACCTTGCATTCTGCGGCCTAGGGTTATCAACTGGATAAGATTGCTCTCTGTGCATGTGTGCTGGATAGGATTGCTTACTGCTCCATTGCTGACATTTTTAGAAAGTGGTTTTGATGTGATCATTTTACATTTAGAACAGCGATTGTCAAAGTTTCGATGCAGAAAACCAAAATGGTAGCCCAGATTTGACATAATCAGGAAAGCTGCAGTTTCTACCAGTACGTGGCCATTCTGCTACCTTAATTACTGTGGAAGGCTATAAGCGGAACAAAAAGCAATTTCGAGTACTTTAAGCTTTAGATTTTAGCCATCTAATTCAGTGATTAATTTAACATCCATCGCCTGCGTACCTTGGCAAAAATTCATACATTTTTAACTCTAAAAATCAACACACGTGATTTTGCGATTAGAGATCAGTCGCGTTTCCCCCATAGAAAAATTAGTGGTAATGTTGCATACTCAGCACTTTTGTTCCCAGACTTCAATGAGCTGCTTGAGCTTGAGGAGAAGAAATTTCATACCCACTGTTCCCTGTGTTCTGTTCTTTATGTTTCACCTCTTGACTGCCTTATGACTTAAAATCTAGGGGTCAAAATGAGTTATCCTAAACTTCCAAAAAATAAAAACTTTAGGCCTTCTTTTTATTTCGTGGAGAACAAAAGTTACATGCGTGACAACAGAAAGGCTGGTAACAAAATAATCACAATCTGAGAAAACCAGCTGCCAATTTTCCTTTGTACCAAACCAATTAGAATTACAGGCTGTTTGACTCCTGAGAAAAATTCAATCACACTCACCAAATTTCAAAATAAAAAATAAATCAGATCAGATAAATAAAAATTTCAGATCCACAAAAAGGCTGTCAAGCTCAGAAAATATTACCCAATTATTTTTGAAAACACAGTTGTAAAAACGATCCACCATCAACTTCAGAAGTATTTGAAAATTTTAGCTTGATGCGCAGCCAAAAAAGCGACTATCCACCGAAGCCATGCAAAAAAACAACTTGATTTAACAAGAAATTTAATGATCGGACATGAGAGCTCATGAAGACGATAATGTTTAGCGATGGAAGAACTTTCAGGATTTTCAGACTCAGTGTTCCAATCGTTTTTCGCTCCAATGCATATCCTGATACAAGGAGCTCACGGTTGAAAAATAGCTTAGTAATACATTTAGTGGTAAAAACGGCAGAAGTGGCTTCATCTCTTCATTTGTTGGAAATAATTCAATTGGGCAGGAGTAGACTTTAAATGAAATAAACACTGTGTGGAAACCTTAAAGTAGGGATTTCTTCGAGGTAAACCACTCATCTTCATAGTATGCTGTAAAAACCGAGGCAATCTGAAGATCTGCATTTATGAGTACTGAGAAACAGTTACTTGTTGACAAGCCGAAAATGTATGTCATTCTGTGCAAATCAAGAGACTAGGATATTTTAATGGAATTTATAAAAGTTGGTGAGGATGTTCTCGTTAATCTGCGCGGGTATGTAAAAACACTAATTAGTATTCATCCTGTAATCATTTCCTTGAATATTCATAACACTAAGCTATTGACAAAATAATTGGCTACAGTTATGTTGGGAAAATCAAAACTTTACAATCTCACTGAAAAAATAGAAAATATTTTTTTCCAGTAAAGCCTGATACACATCATCTTTTCCACTAAATTTTAATTGTCTTATAACTAACACCAGCGCACAGTGACGGCTACCTCCCGGTCGAGTCGGTACCCATTTCCAACACGTGGGTAGAAAGAAAGAAATCGAAGGGTCTTCACTGAAATAGTTAACGCATCAAGACGTCTATGTATTTGCACAGGGTTTCTTGGAACCTCATTTGCTATGTATAGAGGAGGTCAGAGCGGCCATCGTTCCCGATCGACGCGCGTTGTTTGCTGATCTCCGTGAGACTTAACTTGTTGAAACAGACTTCAGCGAGAAAGACCTCGTAGAATCAGACCTCAGTAAGACAGACCTCGTTGAAATAGGCTGCAGTGAGACAGACCTCATTGAAACAGACCTCAGTAAGACAGACCTCGTTGAAACAGACTTCAGCGAGAAAGACCTCAAAGAATCGGACCTCAGTAAGACAGACCTCGTTGAAACAGGATGCAGTGAGACAGACCTCATTGAAACAGACCTCAGTAAGACAGACCTCGTTGAAACAGGATGAAGTGAGACAGACCTCATTGAAACAGACCTCAGTAAGACAAACCTCCTAGAATCAGGCACCGTGAAGGAAGATTTTTAAATTGGACGCTGAAAGAGAGACCCTTAAAAAAACTGATGTAGAAATAGACTTCGCAGGTAGGCATTAAGTTGAAACGCATTGAAACAGTCGTACTAAAGCACACACACTGATGAAAATGGTCCGGCTGTAATGGGTTGCCTTACACCATTCAAATTGAAACGGCCCGTTAAAGCAGATCTTTGAAGCAGTCATCTTTGCTTCACACACTGTTTCTATACTTGCTGACATTCGATTTAGATGAACTTGTACATAACATGAAGAAATCGGTTTCATTTATTTACTCCAGTTTTGTAAAAACATTGACACCGATGTTGCAATGTTGTATAAATATGATTTTTAACATCTTATACATCTGATGAATTAGTTTAAAAAGAGAAATCTTCACTATAAAACCCAAACTAAGTTTCTATAAATTATTGCGTATATTTTTTCAACTCCTGAACACCTTATAACTTACAATTTGGGGATCGAAATGAATTGTCCTAACTTTTCAAAGCAAAAGAACTGGTAGGCTTTTATTTTGTTACCGCGTTGTATATATATATATATATATATATATATATATATATATATATATATATATATATAAATTACTGTATTTTCACTTACATATATAGATGACCCCTGACTATTTCGCTGTATCTTCACCCCAAAATGAAGGCAAGGTTCATTGCTTCATCCTATGATGACACATATTCAGTACAAACAAATGTGGTCAGATGAGACCAGGTGAGCACACAAGGAACATCACCTGTGCTCTTAGCTACAGACCCACGACAAGTTGTCGCCGCTTCTCGTCTGCACGTACAGGTCGTCTTTGCGTATGCGTGCATAGTGCACATTGTACGTTCTTGTTGTGCATTTATTTGTACGCACCATATACATTTGCATGCGCATTATCGTAGATGTGTGGTTCGTACATGTATGTAAACTCGCGGACAAGCATTCAACTCACAGTGAGCCCACGATTGATCGATTGAGCCCAGAGAAATAGCGCTAATCGCTTATAAAGCCTCTGAGGCGTACAGGGAAAAGGGACATATGTGTGCGTGCGCGTACAGCAGGTATCGTATCTATGCTAAACTAAGCAACACTGTCATATATCGAGGTGTAGATGACGGGCTGCTCAGCATCACGTACAAGAAATAAGTTTGAGCATCACAAATGCATCGGCCGACCAAGTGAACCAGATGAACCAATCTCAGTGGGAAAGAAGAGGCTGTTTTAAATTTTTTTTTTTTTTTATGAAAGTCACGTTGCTTAGTTGCGAGTAAATGCACCAGGGGGTTAGACAGAGGTTAGGCTGCAGGCGATTGACAGCACTGTATTTATACGTTATTATTATTGACTCCGCACGATAGTATTGTTGACCGTACTGCATTTGTATATTATTATTGACAATACTGTATTCGTACATTGTTATTATTATTGACAGTACTGCATTCGTACTTTATTATTATTGACAGCACTGCATTCGTACGTTATTAGTGTTCACATTACTGCATTTTTTGTCATTATTATTGACAGCACTGCATTCGCACGTTATTATCATTGACAGTACTGCATTCGTACGTTTTTAGTGTCCACATTACTGCATTTTTTGTCATTATTATTGACAGCACTGCATTCGCACGTTATTATCATTGACAGCACTGCATTCGCACGTTATTATCATTGACAGCACTGCATTCGCACGTTATTATCATTGACAGTACTGCATTCGTACGTTATTAGTGTCCACATTACTGCATTTTTTGTCATTATTATTGACAGCACTGCATTCGCACGTTATTATCATTGACGGTACTATATTCGTACATTTTCATTATTGACAGTACTGCATTCGTACGTTTTTATTATTGACAGTACTGCATTCGAACGTTTTTATTATTGACAGTACTGCATTCGTACGTTTTTATTATTGACAGAACTGCATTCGAACGTTTTTGTTATTGACAGTACTGCATTCGTACGTTTTTATTATTGACAGTACTGCATTCGTACGTTGTTATTATTGACGGTACTATATTCGTACGTTTTCATTATTGACAGTACTGCATTCGTACGTTTTTATTATTGACAGTACTGCATTCGAACGTTTTTATTATTGACAGTACTGCATTCGTACGTTTTTATTATTGACAGAACTGCATTCGAACGTTTTTGTTATTGACAGTACTGCATTCGTACGTTTTTATTATTGACAGTACTGCATTCGTACGTTTTTATTATTGACATGTACAGTACTGCATTCGTAATTAATGGCTTCAGATCATTTTTGCAGCGAACGTTCGGTAGGTTATGCGCTCTATTAAATCATGTCAGTCGTATGAGTTATATTTACTCTCTAAATCGTAGTTTTTGTGAATTATGGGAATTATTTGAAAAACATTAATTATTTTCAACACGTGGATTGCGCAAATCGTATGAGTTAAACGAATTAATTGATTTACGTTCTTTACGCAGAGAAAACCTTTAAAATTGAATGACGTGAATTTTATAAATTTTGTTATTTAAATGAATAATGAGAATGAGATTAAAAATGGGAGTAAACAATTCTGGAATAATTTCACATTGAAGCAGAGCCTTTTACGGAATGTATATTACATTGGATTGAAGTATATTTGGAAGAGCATACATACACATATATATATACACATACACACGTATACATGCGTATTCATGCGTATAAATGCACATCCATGCATATAAATGTATATACACACATATGCATACATATACACGTATACTCACACATACACCTACACCTACACACACATACACTTACACACACATACACACATACATGTCGCTTTCATAAATACCTGAACCAGGGGAAAATAAGGATAGGAGCATATACATTTCAGAATCGCTCTTCAAACCGCAGTTTGCCGAACAAGAGCATACGCAAATATTACAGTATCGCTCCTCACCACACAGTTTTCCAAACAATCCAACCGGCGCTGGTGCAGTAGCAGCAGGACCCGAACACAGCACGGCGCCTTCAGAGAGATCGACCTCCTCGATCGAGTGGCAGACTGCGCGCTCTCACCCAGGGACGCTCCGGAGAAAGCAGTGCTCGTCGATTCCAAGACGTTCGCTTGATAAAAACTCGAATTCCGGATAGACTTCGTCTATGCTGTCATCAGACGAGACGTGTGCTGACAGTTGACGCATGCTGTCAGATGAGAAGTATGTTGACAGTTGACGTAAACTATGTTGTCATCAGACGAGATGTATGCTGACAGTTGCCGCAAAATATGCTGTCAGACAAAAACTATGCTGACAGGAGGCGAGATGTGTGCTGACAGTGGGCGAGAAGTGTGCTGACATGAGACGAGTATTGTGCTGACCTCAGATGATCCGTGAACTGACGACAAACGAGAAGTATGCGGACAGCAAATGGGAACTACGCTGACGTCAGGCTGTTGTTTAAAACGTCGCGGCATTTTTGATACCGTTGACGCAGATACTGTGATTATTCGAAATAATTATGTGATCAATGGATTTTATAATGTGATCATTATGATTTATAATGTGGTGATTGGAATTTATAATGTGATCATTATGATTTATAATGTGATGATTGGAATTTATAATGTGATCATTGGAGTTTATAATGTGATGATTGGAATTTATAATGTGATCATTGGAGTTTATAATGTGATGATTGGAATTTATAATGTGATCATTGGAGTTTATAATGTGATGATTGGAATTTATAATGTGATCGTTCGAGTTTACAATGTGATCACTGGAATTTATAATAGGATCATTGATGTTCTTAGTGAGATGATTTGGTTAATCCAAGATTTTTATGTATCTTCTAAATAAATTACAATCGAATCTTATCCAACATTTCAAGGTCATTGGGGGCATATTTATACAGAGAAAAGGTATATTTGGAAGAACTTTGGAATTTATCTTGAAATTATTGGGGTACATTATTGTTCCAAATTTCTGATTATTTGAAAAAATCTGTACAAAATACAGTATTCGAATAAAGTTAGAAGTTATCCAGAAGGAAATAATGAAGTTATCCAGAAGGAAACTTGGTATTCAAATTTAGTAGCGCCCAAGATCTTCTTTGTTAAGTGCGTCATAAAAAAATAGGGAACACTTTTATTAAACTGAAAATTAAGAGTCACCCCAACCTGACACGCATCGTTTATATAAGGGGAAGCTAACATGAGCTCATTTTCATGCGCAATTTGCTGGATAAAACACGCAACACCTCACGAAATATGAAAGAAATCGGTCACCGAATTCTTTGCGCCCGCGTGACTGGCGTCTGACACACGGGTCGGTCTCGGGAATAGCAACCTGAGCCACGATGCTCTTAGCTTTAGTCATATTCTTCCCTGTTTTCAGTACCCTGACTCTGATGAGAGAGAAAAACCGTATCTAATTGCCTGACTTTAATAAAAATGCATAAATGCTCGAAGATCATTTTTAAAACCAAGTGTATTATGTGTGAGATCCGGGCACGTGAGAGCACGAGTGAAGCACGAGAGCGGAGAGTACGTTTCTCTAGACGCCCCAGCAAACGTCTATCTTACATCTCACTAACGAATGCCCAGCTAAGCCTGATTTTATCGGCCACCTAACGCGGTTACAGGAGCAGAATATCGTGGAATCTTCAGACGTTAGGGAAATATTCGAAAACGTACGATAATGCGGTCGTGAATTTCAGCTAAAATATTTCCTTAGAGCCTACGAAGTCTTCTCATAAAGGAGGCTTGCCCAGGTGCAAAAATCGTCGTCGATAATGAATTTAGTCACGACGATAATATTGAAGTAATTTACGAGCAGTTTACCAGACACTTGTGTTGGGATTCTCAGGGCTTCTTTGGCATGGTGCAGATAATAATTACGCTCATTTGACTAGTTTATGAATTCTGTTGGGATTTCTGAAATGCGTGGAGAGCTTTCTGCTGAGCTAAATGAAAATGGATCTAAGGTAAAATTCGATCTCAAACTCACTAGTTCAAATTCAGTAGTTCAGTAAAAGTCAGTGATTTGAAAATTTTGATGGTGTTCATGACAGGTTTTTATTTTTAGACTCTTTAAATCATTTCTTTCTCTTACATCCCTGCAAATTTTTGCTCAGATAGATCCATTTTAGCTAAAAGATAATTAGCTTCACGTTTAGTATAATTCTTTGAATGGGGCAGAGATTTATTGAAGAGATTAGAACTTCATAGTTTTCACGCCTCTGAAAGCCCTTTATCTCATTGCTGCTACACTTCATTTAAAAATTCAACCCGAATATAACTCGAAGGGTGTATGTAAGCAAACCTTTTATTAACAAGATCATCATTAACCTAAGCCCCAAAATTTTGCTTGCTGGGCCAACGAATTTTTTAGAAACACTTACCACCCCTTTTACCCAACGGCTTTTAAGAGATTTTTCTCGGATGCGATTGTCGGTAGATATTGTGATGTGATTTGCTCTTTATTCCGGCGCGATCATCCATTATCAAGCGTCGGTTGACAGCTGCCGATAAGACCTGCTTTGGTACTAGGAAAATCGCTTATGGGCGCTCCATAAGGCATGAGAGCCACCAACCCCACCGCTTTACCTTCCAACCAACTTCACATGTTCACTTAGTGCTCGCTGTAGCGCTGGGCACAGAGAAAAAGTTTTCACTGCTTGCTCAATCAGTATATGGTAATAATTAGTATATCTTCTATCGCACTCGAATGGGTGTATGTGTACTTGAAAAGCCGTAAAACGCAAGGCCGTGTTGACGGGCCCACCTGTTGTACTTGGATTTAGTTTTGTGTTTTTGGCAGGGAAGAACTTGTGTTAGGCGTACATATTTTATATTCATTAAGGTGGCACTTATTTTAGGAAATGACTTGTTTTAGGAGATTAGTAACTTTAGCGCAACACAAATGGTATTCCACGAGGAAACACACCTATGCATTTGATGGGAGTATAAGAACTACATCCTTAAATGAATTACAGATTTTAATGAACTATTTATTAAAGATGAACTACACATGTTAATTAAGAAACAATATATCTTCCGGAAGAACATATCTTAAGAAGTAACAAATTTTGAAGAACATCACATTTTAGACTTATTATTTTAATATACTCCATCTTTTAATGAGTTACTCATTTTTTAGAGCTACATACTCTATGCAACTACACATTTTATTAAACTACATGCATCATATAAATCTTTTTAAAACTTCATATTTTCAAAAACATTCTTACATATTTACAAAAACGAATTTGAAGACCTGCACATTTTGGAGTAATGTATTTTGTATTCTGGTGACCTAAATATTTTAATGTAAGTTAGGAAACAAATGATTTTTTATAAAAAAATACAGCAATCCCTCGTGTATGACTTCACCACCGTGTACGTATTGCACGTTGAACTTAATGAACTTCTATGCAAAATTACAGGCTTGAACTCTCGAGACAATTAGATTCAGTAAATGGATGTACGTTTAATTTTTGATCTAACAGAGTTCAAATCAAGAGTTAAGCTACTTTCAACTGGTATTATCACGCACTTGCAAATTATATTTTTCGAGTTAAATGAACGACGCTAATTATTATTATCTAACATTGTTCTTTACAACATCTATCATTCATGATTATCTTTGCGTTAAAAGTCACAAAACAACACAAAACTTATAGTGTACACACAATACAATACAGAGTAAAATACATCTTCAAAAATTAGTTTTATTTACGCTATTATGTTCAGAATTGAATGGTATTTGTAAGACAAAATAAAACTGCAAGACATATGCCAAAATTTATTTCTCAATCCGCATAATTTTTAGGTTTAAAAGTTTTATCGTGTCCCCCTGCATGAAGAAAAAAGGTGAATCAAATTTTCATAAATTCTAAAGTCGCGTTTTGTAAACATCTATTAGGGTTCTTTAGCGACCCGCCTGCGGCTGCTCTTAAAAAATGGCCAATAAGAAACGATAGATTTGTTTGAAAAATCTTTTCATCCCATTTAAAAAGCTAAATCTTCTCTATTGCATAGCCGAACAAGTTTTCATGAATTCAAAAATTATTAGGCCTCTCCTAAAATATCAGGCCTCTCCTAAAATATCAGGCCTCTCCTAAAATCATCAGGCCTCTCCTAAAATATCAAAAAATACAGTAGATTTCACTGCTGTGGCCTCTACATTTTAAAATATTTTCAATATGACATGCGCAGGGCAGTTAGGTTACCCCTCTACTCATAGCGGATACACAGAGCAATAATATGGTCCACACATCTCGCAGCTTCATGCACACCAACAACTGATTTAAAATGAATTCTTTGTTTAGTACCATGCAATTGCTCTAAGCACGATTGCACGCGATAGATTGCATGGTTAAAAGGTCGTACGCTTTAAAGTTTTAAAGTTTGTCAAACCGTTCATTTCGCTAAAAAAAAAAAAAATGCACACTGCTTTTCCATAAGACAAGAGCAAGATATATTGAAGAGTGAAAACCCTACGTGATCTACACGAATTTTCCAATTTGCCATTTCATTGTTATGAATAAATTTAAAGTGACGTACCATAAACTGATGTTTTGCAACTTATCTTTGGTATGGAAAAAATTATATATTTGAATTTTCTTAACACCACACGGTTCTCCCGGGCCTTCGTATGTGTTATCCTGATCTACCCGATAATATAAGCAAAAACTATAAAATTTAACAGAAAAACATGTTCTTCCTTCCGCTCAGTTGAACTAAAATATTTTTACTTAAAATTTCCACGAAAAAGAAGTATCCAAAAAACAAGAGAGTTATTTTAAAGTTTTACACGGGCTACGCTGCTTTCTCTGTCACCTAATTGACTGAAGCTCCAGCCTCAAAACGGGAAAACCGAGACCACGTTTTTTCGTAAAAATTAAAAGAGAATGGAGTACATTGTTCTTAGAGTAATCCATCTCCCAATTACGACATAGAGGACGTATTGCGCCGCCCAGGACGTGTTCTGCTGTTTAAGAACACCTGAACACTGCTCGGCAACAGCTGCAGCGCTCGCCTTGCTCTACGTGAGCTCTGCCTGCCCTGGGCGGCGCTGTGCGGCGCTGGGCGGCGCTGAGTACTGATTCCTCTTGCTATTCTGCAGCTTCGTCAAACAATGTACTGGTAAATAGGGGTCGCGTTGTGCCGTCAAGAGGGAACTTGATCTTGGGAGTGAGTGAGACGAGCTCTGGTGATAATTGAGCACAAACATTCACTTTGATTTGTATGATACAAAGTAAATAAAGTAAATAATGATCAAGAACGAGAATGAATTGTGTTTCACTGCCCAGCACTAAATGCTGCTCGTAAATGTTTAAAGAAGATTGTGCCGTCACTCAGCTGTTGGCTGATGTATGATGATGATGATGACCAACTGATTAATGAATACTGATTCTTCTGAGCTGTTGACTGAAGTATGATGATGACCAACTTGATAGTTAATGAATTTTGAATAAAAAAATAGGTAATTTTTTAGCTTTTCATTTTGAATGAATCTCTCAAAGACAGTAAGCCTCCCTCACATCCCTCACAGACAGCAAGTATCCCTCACATCCCTCACAGACAGCAAGTATCCCTCACACAGTAAGTTAAGGAAATAACTTCGTCAACATACTGGTGTAAAATTCTATTCACTGTGTATCACACTTTCTGAATAAATTATATACGACCTACTCTGTACTATGCCCATTTTGCTCATTTTATAGTAAAGTTAGCAACAAGGAAATTTTTCTTCATTTTAGGTAGAAGGAAAATCCCAGAAAACTTAATTACAATTGGGTTTCAAAATTTGATCGTTTTAATGCTACAGAGTGAGTTTGAGGTTAATTATAACAGGAGACGGCATTGAGGAGCGTCAAGGTTGTAGCAACTGACGATGGTAACAGTGACTCAGAATGGTAACAGTCATTGACGATGGTAACAGAGACTGACGATGGTAAGAGAAAATGAGGATGGTAACAGAAAATAAGGATGGTAACAGTGTGAGACAATTGTAACAAAGTCTGAAGATTGCAACAGTGACTGGTGATTGTAAGAGTAACTGAGTTTGGTAACAGTGACCGACGGTATAATTTCTTACCTCTACTTAGATCAGTTTGCAATTCTAGAAAGTCATACGCTCGCCAAACTGCTCATCGCTGCCATCTGGACACTTTCTTGCATGCGCTAAACGAAAGATTTTCTTGCTCCTTGATGGAGAAACTTGAATATCAAACTCAGAGCTTAATCTGTACATATCTGATACGATAAAGCAATTAAGTAAACAGTGTGTGCTAGGTAGCAGACAAAATCAAATGATTATGAGAGTTGTTTGATTCTTCATCACTTAACTTTATTGCCACTACCCGATAACCGGCGCAAATTCCTGAAGAATTCTGAGACAGCAGTCGCTTTGCATTTTTTTCGGGTAAAATACATAAATGCAAGAACAACATTCTACTTCTTGGTGACACTTTAATTTTAGATGCTGAATACGTACATCGACTAAAAATTGCTAATGTCTGTTTTAGTGCCGGAAATTTAGACAATATCGATACGACCAACGATTTAACTGTCGCTAGTTGACTGGCGTGTGAGTAGTGTTTGATGGTCAGCCGTCAGAGATGTGTGTTGAAATGGCTGATACTCAAGAAAACTGATGATTTATCAATCATTTGAGATGTGAGTTGAAATGACTGATACTCAAGAAAATTGTTGATCTATCAATCATCTGAGTGTGAGCTGAAATGGCTGATACTGAAGAAAACTGTTGATTTATCAATCATCTGAGTGTGAGTTGAAATGATGGATACCCAAGAAAACTGTTGATTTATCAATCATCTGAGTGTGAGTTGGAATGGCTGATACTCAAGAAAACTGTTGATTTATCAATCATCTGAGTGTGAGTTGAAATGGCGGATACTCAAGAAAACTGTTGATTTATCAATCATCTGAGTGTGAGTTGAAATGGCGGATACTCAAGAAAACTGTTGATATATCAGTTAACAGAGATATGAACTGAAATGACTGCGGTATGAGGAGCCTGTTGAATTCAGTTGAAATAACTTCCGCATATTGATATTGCAGCTGAAACGACTGCCTCATGAGATGACTGCAGAAATGACTTTCATCTGGCAAGTCAGAGAACCAGACCCTAAGTTAACCATTGCACCTAAAATAATATTAACAAAGAAACCATTACTTCTATCTTCATGTACCGCTTTATTATTAAACAAGTGTACACGGCTAGTCAAAAATGACGGGATTCGACGTTTTCTTTACATGAATATTGTGGATGTGGATGACAAACATCCTAATAATACTCGCGATTAAAATACTTTTAATCGTGACTAAAATAAAATAATTTTAATATTTTATTCAAAGTATTTTTCATATATATGTTAACATATGTAATATAATATTATATAATACATTTACATATATTTGAAATGATGAATATAATATTATATAATATATTTAATATATTAATAATATATATTAATACATTTTATACATTAATATTAAATATTAATAAATTTTTATCTAAAATATTTTAAATATTTTTACAATAGTTTAAAAATTAAAATGTTCTTAATATTTTTTAACTTGTTCACTGGTGAAACTTGTATTACAGCTACGGTCATTGACCATTATCATCCATTACGAGGATTACATTAAGCTTGGTGCTCGAAACCTTTATCTTTTAAAATCCGACAGCAATAAATAGTTTTAACAATGTTGACTTTGAGAGTTGCCTTGGTGTTTTTATTTCCGATTCGTCTGCGTAAAAATGCATTCCATGATGTTTTACAATATGGTAACATTATTTAACCTTAAAACCTTAATGTGTTTAATGAGATTCCCTTTGAAAATAGCGTAGTTGAAATTACCCACAAAAAGTATTAAAGTTCTTCTATTAATTTATTCATTTGAGGAGACACCTGACTTTTTATTATATAGTGTTGATTAATAAGTAAATCCTACTATCCTTCCCAGATGACCACGAGGTCGCCACCATGTTGCCGACATCCCACAGCTGAAAGCGCAAGTGGCTGAGCGCTCAGAGAACACAGCATCTGTACGCACCGCCTCGATCGCTAGACGCGATAAGCTCCAGATACGGTACACATTCGCCACAATTTATGAAGTCTCTCGCTTTTGAAACCTCATGAGATGTTCTGTTAAATAAAAAAAATTTTCCTTTTTCCATTGACCGTTTTTCCCTAAATCTGTGACGTGATGTTTTGTTAAATCAAAGTGTTTTTTACTATATCAATTGACTTTTTCCGTAAATCGCTGACGTGATGTTCTGTTAAATATAAGTGTTTTTTCTCCTTTCCAGTAGATATTTTTTCTCGTAAATCCGAAGAGATGATGTTAGGGATAAACAGATCTTATTTCATTAGAGATCGTAACTTTCGGAATCGGGGTGCAATAATTTATTGGTGAAGTTCGAATTGATTTTTCTCAATTAACAATTTCGTTCATTTTCCCTCGTGAAAGCTGATGACGCATTTTGCGGCACCAAAAATATGGATATCATTTAATCAGGTAAATCATTTTGGTGAAGAATTCTTAACTATAAAAAGTTCCTAGGATATGAAAAATCATAGAGTGCTCAGTTTGTGGATATATTTAATAGAGAATTTCTTCAGTCATTTTGTCAGCCCGCGAATTGAATAACGATGATGAAATTTTTTATGTACAAATTTGAGCGCATTCGAATCCTTTGAATTTATGGTGTAATAACGCAGCGCTCTTACCCTTTCAGGCACTCAACGTCCGTTAAATTAATGAAGAAATTAAAGTAAATTATCTCACAAAACTGGCACCGTAATGAAGCAGTCATGAGGGGGAGTTTACTGCATTTACTGAGGTCGCGTCCAAAGAAATCGTTTGAAAAAAATGTGATTTTTGATGTGAAGCAACTGCGCTCACCCTACGGGTACCACGTCCATGAACCACGCAGGTACCACGTCCACGTACCACGCAGGTACCAGGTACCACGCATTACTACGTACCACCCAGGTACCATGTACCAAGCAGGTACCACGTGCACAAGAGGTGCAAGTCCCACGTGCCTCAAATTTTCATTTCGCACGTCGGTAGAGAGTGAAAATAAATTCAATAGGTTCATTTATGAGCTCATTCTCACGCTGTTGTAGTCATATCTCCTTATGTAGCGCAAGGGAAGGCGATGAGGACGCTACTGGGTTGTCAACGCAATCTGGACTTGACGATGTGTGATCTTATGGCTGATTTATGTATGTTCCTGTAATGTCTAATATTTTTCACAATATTAGTGGTGAATAATATGTTTCTTAATATTATTGTCAAGAAATATTGTTCACAATATTATTGTTCTATAATATGGCTCTCAATATTATTGTTGTGTAACATGCACACAGTATTATTGTTCAATAATATGGCTCACAATATTATAGTTAAATTTACGGCTCACAATATTAGTGTTGAATGACTTTGAAGCCAAGGAGGAAGAGCGCAAAGAAATATTCAATATAGCATGGTATCACAAAAAAGATGCAGTGTGAACGAAGTCTAAAACTCAAAAAGTCATGACGTATTGAACAAAATCCCCGTGTCATGATATTAACTGGATTTATGATTTTTGTATTGACAGCACTTTTTATGGAACACAATATCTTGTAAGTGTCGTCCAATATTACACCAGTTCATTATTAAAGGTTCAATATTGATCAAATTTTTCGTAACCTTCTACAATGTGCTGCCGTCAGTATTCTTGCAATGCTTTTAGAAATATTTCTCTTTAGATTAGCGATTACGTTCGGCTTAGTATCGTGGATTGTCCGCAGTAAGACCTATCGAGAAAGAGCAATTTTAATGAGTAGATTACGCCATATTGATCTCTTGTTATGGCACTGATAACTCGCTTCTTAGATCACCAGCCTGACCACATCCAAATGATTTTTTAAGAAGATACCTCAGGGAAATAGAGAAGGTTAGTTAATAATTAAACGCAGCTGCTGATTTCAACTTAAATACCCAAATCTATTTCAGGAACTACAACGGTAACACTTCAGTCAATGTTGAAATTCCAGTTGAAGTTCCTGTTCGGTCAATGTTCCAGGCTATTATATTTTTATTTATTTATTTTCATTAATGTAAAAACAGCTACACTAGTAAGAAATTCATCGACACGAATAAATGTGGTTATTATCTGAGCATTAAAAGTCCAGCATCCATTCCGACATTTATTTTTTTTAATTTATCTATTTAATTTGTTTTTTTCCAATATATTTGATATTACAGAGATAACTAATTTTTATAAGGTTTAATAATGTACACTCCATCTGTCCCAAGTTTTTAATTTGATTCCAAAATACGTTTTTCCAACTCATACGTTATTGAAATATGAATGAATTTTTTTGCTTAATATAATCAATAACTTTATGAAATATATCACAAATCGTGAATTTCAATTGAACTTCATAATAGAAACAAATCTTTGAAGAATTGTTAAAATTGTTTATCGCTGTTGGATTTCAAAAGGTAAACGCTTCGAGCACCTTTCGAGTAAACGTTTCAAGGTGAACGTTTCGTTCATGAGTACAAATCATCTGAAAAGAACAAAAAAGAACAAAGCCCTGAGAACGAATGTTTGACCGAACGAAAATTTTCAATCTCACAGCCACCTCAAAGCCAAATGTTTTACAGTGATTTTAATTGTAGTATTTTTTACTTCTGTGTTTATTCCCCGTATATTTTTATCTATTCATTTTGGTTTTGTTCTTTTCGGACCATTTTTACTGATGATAAGCTTGGTGCTCGAAACGTTTATCTTTTAAAATCCGACAGCAATAAATAGTTTTAACAATGTTGACTTTGAGAGTAGCAACCTTGGTGTTTTTATTTCCGATTCGTTTGCGTAAAAATGCATTCCATGATGTCCTACAATATGGTAACATTATCGTTAACATTCAATGACGAGCTCAAATCTTAATTAGAATGAATTCAAAAGCCTCGAAACTTTACATTCCAGGACAAAAAGTAAGCTTTAAGACCTAAAGACATACATACCAGCGATAACAACTGGATTCGTTTGACAGTCTTAAAATCCAATAAAATATCGAAGAACAACTCCATCACCCGGCGTGGCAAGTCCGTGGATTTGGACTCGAAAATAACTTTTCTTCCATTTTGGACTGTGAAATATTGTTGTACTGGGACATGTTGTTGTACTGGGACACGTTGTTGTACTGGGACATATTGTTGTACTGGGACATATTGTTGTACTGGGACATATTGTTGTACTGGGACATGTTGTTGTACTGGAACATATTGTTGTACTGGGACATATTGTTGTACTGGGACATATTGTTGTACTGGGACATGTTGTTGTACTGGGACATGTTGTTGTACTGGGACATGTTGTTGTACTGGGACATGTTGTTGTACTGGGACATGTTGCTGTACTGGGACATATTGTTGTACTGGGACATATTGTTGTACTGGGACATATTGTTGTACTGGGACATGTTGTTGTACTGGGACATGTTGTTGTACTGGGACATATTGTTGTACTGGGACATGTTGTTGTACTGGGACATGTTGTTGTACTGGGACATATTGTTGTACTGGGACATATTGTTGTACTGGGACATGTTGTTGTACTGGGACATATTGTTGTACTGGGACATATTGTTGTACTGGGACATATTGTTGTACTGGGACATGTTGTTGTACTGGGACATATTGTTGTACTGGGACATATTGTTGTACTGGGACATGTTGTTGTACTGGGACATATTGTTGTACTGGGACATGTTGTTGTACTGGGACATATTGTTGTACTGGGACATATTGTTGTACTGGGACATGTTGTTGTACTGGGACATGTTGTTGTACTGGGACATATTGTTGTACTGGGACATGTTGTTGTACTGGGACATGTTGTTGTACTGGGACATATTGTTGTACTGGGACATATTGTTGTACTGGGACATGTTGTTGTACTGGGACATATTGTTGTACTGGGACATATTGTTGTACTGGGACATATTGTTGTACTGGGACATATTGTTGTACTGGGACATATTGTTGTACTGGGACATATTGTTGTACTGGGACATATTGTTGTACTGGGACATGTTGTTGTACTGGGACATATTGTTGTACTGGGACATATTGTTGTACTGGGACATTTTGTTGTACTGGGACATGTTGTTGTACTGGGACATATTGTTGTACTGGGACATATTGTTGTACTGGGACATGTTGTTGTACTGGGACATATTGTTGTACTGGGACATGTTGTTGTACTGGGACATATTGTTGTACTGGGACATATTGTTGTACTGGGACATGTTGTTGTACTGGGACATGTTGTTGTACTGGGACATATTTTTGTACTGGGACATATTGTTGTACTGGGACATATTGTTGTACTGGGACATGTTGTTGTACTGGGACATATTTTTGTACTGGGACATATTGTTGTACTGATACATATTGTTGTACTGGGACATATTGTTGAACTGGGACATATTGTTGTACTGGGACATATTGTTGTACCGCGGGACATGTTGTTGTACTGGGACATATTGTTGTACTGGGACATGTTGTTGTACTGGGACATATTGTTGTACTGGGACATATTGTTGTACTGGGACATGTTGTTGTACTAAGACATATTGTTGTACTGGGACATGTTGTTGTACTGGGACATATTGTTGTTCTGGGACATATTGTTGTACTGGGACATGTTGTTGTACTGGGACATATTGTTGTACTGGACCATATTGTTGTACTGGGACATATTGTTGTACTGGGACATATTGTTGTACTGGGACATGTTGTTGTACTGGGACATATTGTTGTACTGGGACATGTTGCTGTACTGGGACATATTGTTGTACTGGGGCATATTGTTGTACTGGGACATGTTGTTGTACTGGGACATATTGTTGTACTGGGACATATTGTTGTACTGGGACATATTGTTGTACTGGGACATGTTGTTGTACTGGGACATATTGCTGTACTGGGACATGTTGCTGTACTGGGACATATTGTTGTACTGGGACATATTGTTGTACTGGGACATGTTGTTGTACTGGGACATATTGTTGTACTGGGGCATATTGTTGTACTGGGACATGTTGTTGTACTGTGACATATTGTTGTACTGGGACATATTGTTGTACTGGGACATGTTGCTGTACTGGGACATATTGTTGTACTGGGACATATTGTTGTACTGGGACACATTGTTGTACTGGGACATATTGTTGTACTGGGAAATATTGTTGTACTGGGACATGTTGTACTGGGACATATTGTTGTACTGGGACATATTGTTGTACTGGGACATGTTGTTGTACTGGGACATATTGTTGTACTGGGAAATATTGTTGTACTGGGACATATTGTTGTACTGGGACATATTGTTGTACTGGGACATATTGTTGTACTGGGACATGTTGTACTGGGACATATTGTTGTACTGGGACATATTGTTGTACTGGGACATATTGTTGTACTGGGACATATTGTTGTACTGGGATATATTGTTGTACTGGGACATATTGTTGTACTGGGACATATTGTTGTACTGGGACATGTTGTTGTACTGAGACATGTTGTACTGGGTCATATTGTTGAACTGGGTTATATTGCTTTACTGTCACGTATTAGTGTACTAGGATTTCAAACTGTCACAACAATCGTATAAGAGCTGTAAGAGCAAAAGAGACATGTGATAGCCAGCAGCGCGTGAGTGTGAGACATGTGTGCATCAGTCCGTCATCAGTTATCTATCAATAAATGTTCATAGGTCCCGTGAACATGCAAATCATTGAGCTCTTCTTATTCTCCTGAGAATTACTGAACTATAAATTCTCAAATGCATGAGATTCATTTGCAATGAGGAAAAGTCGTGAATAAACTTATTTAATGAGAAAATTTTTTGCCGCTTTGTGACGCAACGATGCTGCACACACACACACACACAATGCTGCCGTGTGATGCAGAAATGCTGCACACGCAATGCTGCCGTGTGATGCAGGGATGCTGCACACGCAATGCTGCCGTGTGATGCAGAAATGCTGCACACGCAATGCTGCCGTGTGATGCAGAAATACTGCACACGCAATGCTGCCGTGTGATGCAGGGATGATGCACACGCAATGCTGCCGTGTGATGCAGAAATGCTGCACACACAATGCTGCCGTGTGATGCAGGGATGCTGCACACACACACACACACAATGCAGCCGTGTGATGCAGGGATGCTGCACACACATACACAATGCTGCCGTGTGATGCAGAAATGCTGCACACACACACACACAATGCTGCCGTGTGATGCAGGGATGCTGCACACACACACACAATGCTGCCGTGTGATGCGGGGATGCTGCACATACACACACAATGCTGCCGTGTGATGCAGGGATGCTGCACACACACACACAATGGTGCCGTGTGATGCAGGGAGGCTGCACACACACACACTCAATGCTGCCGTGTGATGCAGAAAAAAAAACAGAACAAAATAAAATGGTATAAAAAATAAAACTATAAAATAAAAAATGAATTCAAATGAAATAGAGTGGAAAATAACGGATTGTTCTGTTCAGGATGCATTCACAAGTTTTAATAAAATAATGAAAAAAGCAGGGAAGTGAATTTAATAAATTTAATTCTTATTTCTTCAACAAAGGGGAAGTTTTTGCTCTAAAAAAACATTACTGTATTTATTCTGCAGAACTTTTTTCTGTCCTAAACATCATCTAACTCGGCTATCATGCATCGAAGTATCATCCACCGCAGCCATCGGACGGCAAAACAACATCCAGCACAACCATCGTGTGTCAAAACAACATCCAGCTCAACTATCGTGCGTCAAAACATCATCCAGCTCAACCATCGTGCGTCAAAACATCATCCAGCTCAACCATCGTGTGTCAAAACAACATCCAGCTCAACGACCGTGCTTCAAAACATCATCCAGCTCAACCATCGTGTGTCAAAACAACATCCAGCTCAACGATCGTGCGTCAAAACATCATCCAGCTCAACCATCGTGCGTGAAAACATCATCCAGCTCAACCTTCGTGCGTCAAAACAACATCCAGCTCAACGATCGTGTGTCAAAACATCATCCAGCTCAACCATCGTGCGTGAAAACAACATCCAGCTCAACCATCGTGCGTCAAAACAACATCCAGCTCAACCATAGTGCGTCAAAACAACATCCAGCTCAACTACCGTGCGTCAAAACAACATCCAGCTCAACCATAGTGCGGCAAAACAACATACAGCTCAACCATTGTGCGTCAAAACATCATACAGCTCAACCATCGTGCGTGAAAACAACATCCAGCTCAACCATCGTGCGTCAAAACAACATCCAGCTCAACCATAGTGCGTCAAAACAACATCCAGCTCAACTACCGTGCGTCAAAACAACATCCAGCTCAACCATCATGCGTCAAAACAACATCCAGCTCAACCATAGTGCGTCAAAACAACATCCAGCTCAACCATAGTGCGTCAAAACAACATCCAGCTCAACCATCATGCGTCAAAACAACATCCAGCTCAATAATCTGACGGCAATACGCTTCAGCGTCATCAAAAACACGGACCTCGACAGCGTTCTATGGGCTGGAGTGTTGTCATGCAGGAAGCTTTGCGAGTTTCTTCGTTCTTGAAAATGATGAATCAAATGAGTCACAATAACATCAAAAACGACGTTTAGACGTTCAGTCAGAAGTTGCACAAATTTTTGGAGCGTATGGTTTAAATTTTATGCCGAACTTATTTGCACCTGCCCCCTTGAAATCGGTTGTGATTTTCTATAATCTTAATTATTTAAAAATTTAAAACTTTCACAGGCATGGTATTGGAAATGAGACAGGTATCCAAAAAAAGAATGATTTATAAATCAAAAGGTATTTCAAATGTCACGAATATGTTAAAAATGAGTTGAGAATGGTTAAAAATTGAGTCAAGAATGCATGAAAAATTAATTATATACACCTGCAGAGTTCAGTGAGAAAGTCACGGCCCTCAGGCGGTTTTTTGAAAGCCGTTTCATGGCTGGTCAAAAATTCTTAAGGCTTACTTGAGCAACGAAACTGGATCTGGCGAAGTATTAGTTGTCGAGACGATGTCAATCTGCCTTCACTAAACAACAAACGAAATTTGTGTTGAGAGCTTAATTTCTGCTCTCAGTTCAACACGAGCAAATATACTAATTTCAGTTCGGATTGTGGAGTTCGTTTCATTTATTAATGAGAATTTAACATCATAAATACAATATTCATAATGACATTATGTAACATTAAAACATAAAGAACAGATAGCATTTTGCATTTTAAGGTGAAGTGCCGTTAGCATTTTAGCATTTTTGATAAAATAATCGCCGCCGCTATCTGCCAAGAGAGGCTTCATTACATCAGCGTAACTACGCAGTGAAACAATTATGTTCATTTAAAACACCGAGCATTGTTTTAATTGCTGAAAAAATTGTCAGTTAATTAAAATATTTACTATATTGAAAACCAAAAGTTCAATTTTGAAGCGTTCAAATATGTCGTTTTCGTGTACAAAGAGACTGGAATTGGACGCAAGCGCTGCATCGTGAATGGAGAGTTGTAGTGTACGTGGTTGTGTGTGAGTGTGTGTGTACGGGAGTGTGCAGAGACAGTGAGTAAAATGCGTGTGTAGAGCGAGTGTGTAGAGTTGATGTTCAGAACACGCTAGTACTGAATAAGTGTGTATAGCAAGTGTATATTGCACTCTAATATGATTTTTGAATTGTTTTAATTTTGTCAAACCATGGTTGAAAAGTTGAAATTTCTCCTCTATTTTATCGGGTTCTTGTGCACTAAAGGATCACTAACGTCAGTCTGTTGTAACAGTTGCAAATAAATAGAAGGGTAGTTAAGGCCACAACTGAGCCAGCAGTCATTACAGGGACGGCGTCCAGATCTTGACATGTGATAGAAACACGATCATGTTCAACGTACCGAGAGTCCCACTTCACGTGCTTCGGGGTTATTTGTAAATGGTAACTGAACGCAACTTCAAGCGCCAAATACAACGGGGGATTGAAAAATAATTGGATAAATAAATCCAAATGAATAAATACATAAAGCATGCTCCTATTCTGTTGCTAAAAAAACTTATGAAAAAATAAATAAACCAGGCTCATAAATAAAGAATTCGCTCGAGACAAGTTCCTTGCGTTTTTTTCAATTTTTCTCTTCAACTCCGATTGCAGCATTGATCTATAAATTTCAAACTCTCTGAACAAATACTGGATTTATTTTGGAAAATATTGTAAGTGTCTAGTATCAGATATCTGCTATGAATGCCGTAAATTTTGATTTGCAGTTAGAAAGAGTTAATTTCAGGGTGCAGGGTGTGCATGGGATGTTTACAAAAAGGTTCCTACGTATATCATTCTTCCTGATGTCATGTGATTTTTCTTGATTTCATGCTCCAGAATTAACTGGTTTTGAGTGGAAAGTTCTTATTTTTCAGAAATAGTGAATAAGTTTTCACCAAAGTTGTATGTAACAGAAAAATTTCCTATCCTATCAAGAATGTTAGGTTTTGAAAAGATAAAGTATTTTATTACAAAGTTTTCGTCTGGCGTACAGGTACACGAGCTATTCATCACCTTTTAAATGAACAAACGTTAATTAAAATGACTACTTATAATTTTGGTCATCGTGATGCAGTGACCTATTTTACATACAAAACGTATTTGGGTAAACGCTCTCATAACCTCTCACGAAATCACCATGAAGTAAAGTGTGTGATAAATAATGAAATATTATATGGTAAATTATTATTAGTATTATATTTATTCATTATTATATGATAAATTGTTATCATTGTTTTATTTAGTTATTATTATTTGATAAATAAAAGTCACCATAAAATAATGCGTAGGATAGAAATTAAAGTTTTGACGCAGTTTTGTTGATGTGTTTGCTATCGCATCTTGCAGTGGATGTGTAGTTTTTTTCTGTTCTGATAATATTTACCGAAGTAAATATTATTTCAGAAGTAAATAATAATTGATAATAAGGTGTAAATATAAATAAGGTGAAAGTGATAAATTCAGCAATTATTCAATTATGTCAATTATTTCAGAAGTAAATATAACTACACCAGGTTTTTATGGGATTAAAAATAAAGCGGTACATTTAATGAACCACTTGAAAATCTTTTGCGTGCACTATTGTGCACGCACTATTGAATTACTGGATTTCACATTCATGTGCACGTACAAAGCTAGTGAATTTTAGGCTACAAATTTTCAGTATGAATTTAACGTTCACATACCTTGTCAAAAACTTACCTACGTCCACAGACACCTGGTAATATCTCTAACTTAACGGCACGAACGCGCACACCTCTACATTTGTAAGCTGTACGCATAGCGCAACAAAATCCCTACTAACGTTAACATCTAAACTTCAAAACACACGAGCATGAACACACTGCCTCTCGAAGAGCCCCCAAGCACTCAAGTACCCCGAACATGACATCAAATAGCTTCTTTGATCTTCCCTTCCCCTACCACCATTCCTCCGCAAACCAGTTCTCTAGCGATGAACCAAAATAAAACAAGTCTCGTCGACCGTCGCTCAGCGCCACAAATGTTTCCAGGCACTCGACACGGATCACGCATTTGTCCGTGGGATATCCAGGCTCTGCTCCTTCGGCCGTGCCAACCTCAGGGTCATGGTGGTGTGCTCGTGGGAGGTGTTCTTCGGGCTGCGTTGCTGGGTGTTTATATGGTGTTATAGTGGGTGCTAGGGAGGGGTTATACTGGGTGCTATATAGGGAGGTGTGGTATGTTGGTGTTTGGGTATTGTTATACTGGGTGTTAGAGAGGTGTTTTATGGGGTGTTACGGAAGTGTTATAAACGGTAACTGGGTATTAGGAAGGTGTTATATGATGGTGTTAGACAAGTGTTGTCAAATGTAACTGGGTTTTAGGATGGTGTTACATGATGGTGTTAGACAAGAGTTGTCAAAGGTAACTTGGTGTTTTGTGGGTGTTAGATGAAGGTGTTAGAGATCAGGTGTTGTCATAAACTACGAGGTGTTTAGAGAGGTGTTTGGGGTGAAGTGTAGCTAACAGGCAAATATTGATTCTCATGTAAATAGGAAAAGATTCAAATAGTTCGATTAGAGAGGAGAAAGTGCCCCCAAGGTCGCTTTCGCACTTATCGTCAAGTTTTTGGGACTCGGTACGAGTGCATAGTCCAAAAGTGTCACTAATAATTTATTTGTGGATGTACCAAGGTTGTAACTATGTTTAAACTATATAAACAATTTATTTTCCATAAGCGATACATAGGTAGATTGTTTCTTAAGTCTAGTACAATGGTCAAATTTGAGTAGAGCTCCCTGTAAGCCCCAAGTAGTTCAGCGATTTCAAGGAAAATATCTTAAAAGTTGGTCAAATTATAATCGTAAATATTTCTTCCTCCTAATTTTTTTCACGTGCTGACAAAAAATTTGTAGTGACCTCAAAACGTGAACGAATGAGAGAAAATGAATATAGGAGAGGGATAGAAAACAAAGATGGCGAGAAAAGAGCGGACAAAAAACTTCATCCGAGGTTTTCACCTGATGCAAGGTGAGGAAATTTTAGCTACCAGAATTTTGACAACATGACGCGAATGAAATTTCGGGACGCATAACAACATGACATGCATAGCATAAATAGCACAATGGAAAGTATGGCAAAATGGCTTGAGCGACATAAATGCTATACAGGGGAATATAAAAAAATGGTGTAAACGACATAAATAGTTTAAAGGTATGTAACACAAAATGGCAAGCAAGGCATAAATAGCACAAAGGTATGTATACAAAGGTATAGTATAATGGTACACATAACTGGATGGAATCAATGACATAAATAACCTAATGTTTAATTTAACAAAATGGCATAAAAAATAGCATCTTGGTAAACACAACAAAATTGCATAAATAGCATGAAAGGCACAATGGTAAACATAACGAAATGGTGTGAATGACAGGATTAGCATCTTACTATTGCAAAATGGCATGAATAGCATCGTGGTAAATATAGCAAGCTGGCATGAATGACAAAATTAGCATTATGATAACTATAACAAAATAGCTTAAATAGCATAATGGTACGTATAAAAAATTGCATGAATGCCAGAGATAGCTTTATGGTAACGAAGATCGGATGTCATCAGTGAGTGAAAAAAAAAAACATTATAAAACAGTGCAAGGACCATAACTGACATGTAAAAAGAAGAGTCCACAATTCCATCGAAACGCACATTAGTGTTAGTTCGACATCAACGTTTTTTCAAAAAAGAAATTATAACCCGGGATGTTCATATAATAAACCGAAAAATTCCCACAATAAAAAGTGAGCATTCAATGGATATTAATGAACTTAAATCAACAATAAAAAAGAAAATCTATTAGATTAGTTTTCAGATCTTGCAGGACTATTTAAAGAACTTAATGGTTTGCGCAGTACAATGATCTCATATTCCTCAAAGTTTAAAAATTACTAAACTTACTAAACTAACTAAAACTAAAATACTAAACTTAAATTACTAAATTAACTCTTACTCTAGTTTACGTGCTAAGATAAATGAAGAGTGCGAGTAAGCGATATGGCATTGCCGAGGGTGACGCCCAATACTGTTCGGGTGTTCATACATAATCAGAATTAAATAATATGTACATTTTAAAAACCTTTAGAAAAATTATTAGTCTTTATTTAGGATACTCGCAATTTTTCAACTATCGTACGAGCATCCAATCAAATAGATGAACGATTCACTAGAAATCAGTGGATGTTAATCAAATTAAATAATTATAATCGAAGACTTCTCGCCATCCTACAATGCAGTAAAAGTTTGTTTGCTTACTTACTTACTTACTTCAGAGAATGCTTACTTTAGAGAATTTTTAAATCTAACCACGCGGCGCTTCTCTCTGCCTGCCGCTGAGCAAAGCCGCTCTGCGGCGGCGCACCAAGCGAATGTTCCAACAACAAACGAACTACAGTCATTACTTTAGTTATATTTATAACAGATCGTACAGCACGAAACCCTCTGTAATATGGTCGATGGTAGTATCACCTTTTTTATTAGCCTGTTCAATTTCAATGTTCTTCACTGACACATGAATGTGGGGGAATATGTCCTTTTGATTCCTTGTAATTACAGACGTGTGGAAATATAGGTCTCTAGCATGGAGCGTCATCCTGTTCAGAGATATCTGTTTGTCTTTCCATATCCCAAAGTGTAGCGTAAGTAAGGAAGCAGACGGGAAACTTTTGTCATGCGCACGACAGAAGGAAATGATCCTGACTTTGATATCCATTGCGCTTGAGTTTAATGTTCGACAATAAAAAGTTTAGCAGAAGATGATGTTCCCCTATAAATAAAACGTGGCCCGTCTCCCAGCGATGAATGGTTTTTAAAATAAGTGATATGATGATAATGGGTTTAATTTTTTTGGCCCTCTATGTATGTAGACGTTAAGATTTTGCTCCAAGCTGAGTTATTTAAAATGTAAAATGGAAAAACGATGAACTAAACACAAAATGGCTTTATTGGTATAAATAGGATTAGGTTGATTATGGTAAAATGGCATAAACGGCAGAATGATAGGGATGAAAGAAAGCTAAAAATTTTAGCAACAGTATTAAGCTAAATCTAACAAAATAAACAGCGACGTAAATGGAATATACAGCATAAATTACATGTTGTACAAACACAAGATGTAAAAAAGACGTAAATGGCCAAATAAGTAATGTAAATTATATTGTGTGAGCAGAAATAAAATATAAAGGCATGTAAGGCCTGAATGACTTAATTGACTTAAATGTTCATGTGAAAACAACTTAGGCTCTCTCGGTCGTAATTGTTTCACGTAATGCTGTTATCTTGAATGCCGTAAATGTTGATATAAAAGTAACTAAGGCTCTCTCGGTCGTAAGTTTCACGTAATGATGTTATCTTGAATGCCGTAAATGTTGATATAAAAGTAACTAAGGCTCTCTCGGTCGTAAGTTTCACGTAATGATGTTATCTTGAATGCCGTAAATGTTGATATAAAAGTAACTAAGGCTCTCTCGGTCGTAAGTTTCACGTAATGCTGTTATCTTGAATGCCGTAAATGTTGATATAAAAGTAACTAAGGCTCTCTCGGTCGTAAGTTTCACGTAATGATGTTATCTTGAATGCCGTAAATGTTGATATAAAAGTAACTAAGGCTCTCTCGGTCGTAAGTTTCACGCTTGACTGATTATCTCACGGTGGTTGAATAAATAATCAAGAACTCACTAACTTTGATGGCCAAATCAATAATTGCGGTGGAATGACTCATTAACCGTGACTTAGCGTGATAAAATGGGAAAGTAACTGAGAAGCTGCAGTCAAATCACTAACATTGATCCCGAGTCCAACTTGACATGGGCAGACATTAATTGTGGGAAGATAATCCAGCTCGTTAACAAACCTAATTTTAATTAATTCATCGTGTTAACTTTTCCATCTCTTGCTAAATAACACACCATGTAAACTCCCCTGTCCCATTCATCTTGTTAACTTTTCCATCTCTTGCTAAATAACACACCATGTAAACTCCCCTGTCCCATTCATCTTGTTAACTTTTCCATCTCTTGCTAAATAACACACCATGTTAACTCCCCTACCCCATTCATCTTGTCTCACCTAAGTTCCTCACCCAGTTAATTAACCTAACTTCAACTAAATAACTCATGTTATCAACAAACCTAACTCCAATTAACTCACCCTTGTAGTTAAATTTACTTCAACTAAATAATTCTTCTTTTCTACATCCTAAACTCTAATTTAACTCATTCTGCTACATGTTAACAAACCTAACTTTAATTGAATAAGGTACTACATCAACACATGAGAATGGACCTTACTTCTAAATTAATTACGATGAATTATTCAAAACTATGACCGTGCAACTATCCATGAATATACAAATGCATAACTGGGCAATACACCTATAATATATATTCCTATAGATATATATATTATAGTTATATATCACAGTTTTTAATGATGTTATCGTAATTTAGTCGTATTATATATATATATATATATATATATATATAAACTAGGCAATATGGCATGTTATGGTGTTTTAACTAGGAATGAATTAATCCTCGGATATGAATCAATAAATGAAAATGGTTGTTTGACTAATTATTTAAGTGTAATTCAGTGCTCTCTAATTGGTTTACTTCACATTCTCAAAGTATTTTTCTCCCGCCCTCGATTTTTATTTCTCATAAAATGCACACTTTAAATGCTCGTAAATTGTACATCACAATTACAAGAGAGGTTTGAACAAATATGAAAAAATTTAACTTCTTCCAGCACGCAATGTTTATTTCAGTATTTTGAAGATAGCTTCAAAAGTTCTAAGTTCGAAAGACAACTTCAAATCTTCATAATTTTGAAGAAAAATTCAAATATTCAAAGTTTGAACGACAGTTTCAAACGTTCCAAATTTTGAAGACAACTTTAAAAATTCAATGTTTTGATGATAACTTCATCTATTTAAAGTTTTGACGTTAAATTCAAATGTTCAAAATTTTGAAGACAACTTTAAAGTTAAGGCTTGGACTTGGTTCATTAAAGAACTACTTTTCTTCACTCTGAAATACACAATCAATTCAGTTTTTATCACAGCTGACAACAGTTAATATTCGATGAACTTCTGCCAGTTTTATCCCAAATTTCGAATAGTTTTAGACTCTTCAGTTTTATTTACTTTCAATTAGCACAGAAAAATCTTGTTTTACAAGTAATTTTTCGCTAATTTTCTTTATAAATTAAAGAAAATTTCTTCCTCGACTTTCACATGTGTGCACCACCACACAACTATTGAGGCATTCCAAATATGCGTATTCACTTAACTACTAAATTTCATCTCTTTAGTTATAATCAATTGCATCAAATTTTACGTTCCTCCAAAAATAAACTGATCATAGGATGTTAAATTATCTAACGTCTAAATTTAATGTAAGTGAAACAAGTAAATAAATACTATAGTTTTTGAAAATGGTGCTTATTTTTGCATCGTTTTTCAAAAGCGGAATCAAAATGAATTTTCTGAGCGCCGAACTCCATGAGAAGTTTTTTTTCAATACATTATCCTATCACTTACAATAATTAGACGAAGAAAATAAATCTAATAATAAAATGTAAAGCCTCCAGCGCTTTGTAAACCTATATAGTTGTTATATAAAACCTGTACCTGTATTATATTATAAGTATAGGTTATAGGTTCTTATACTAAACCTATAGTTGTTAAAGTAACAGAAGCTTGAATTTTTTATTCAAGAACAACGTTATTACTTGTTCAAAGCTATAATTTGAAATTCTCTTTGCTTAATTTCGCAATACACAAATACTGCCACCGTTTGCTAATTAGCATTTGAACAGCTTCCTCCATCTATTTCCTCTCCTTAGAAAACCTTTGTTGTGGTTAGGGAGGCTTAAACTAATCCATTATCTAATCCTGCATCTATGGCAACTAGCGTGCTGAACTATAAAATAGATCCTGCATCTATGGCAACTAGCGTGCTGAACTATAAAATAGATCCTGCATCTATGGCAACTAGCGTGCTGAACTATAAAATAGAGAATGGTACTAAGCTTTGCTGGCTCGACAAGCTTTAAACAAAGGTAAAAAATACCGAAACGAGGACAGAATAAAGTATGGCACATACCGTTGTGCTATTTATGCGTGCTTGCCACTTTGTAATGCATGCTTCAAAGAATGTAAAGTTGATTGAAAATTGCGGCGTTTTAGGAAACGTCATGAAGCATTTAAGCATCCAAGTGAAAACTGCCAACGCGTCAAAAAATGATATACCCCAGTAAAAAGTGTTAAGCCTCACTAAATGCCTCGTTGAAAACTAGCAAATCTTAGAAAATTACATGTTGAAGACTGCCAAGTCTAAGGACGTGGCGTGTTGAAAACTGCCAAGTGCGAGAAAACGTCTAACTGGAAACTGCCACATCTCAGAAAAAACAAGGCTAAAACTGTCAAGTCTCAGAATATGGCATGATAGGAACCATGAAGAGTGAAAAAATTATACACTAAGAACTATCAAGTCTGACGAAAAACAATGTAAAAAAAATTTTTTTCAACATCAGGTAGTGAGTGTTTTTTAAATATGATAAGCAATTTTCATCGTCTTTTAACGCGTCATGAACTGGAAAAATTCCGTAGGTTGAGAAGTTAGAAAAGAAACTTCGTTAAAAACTTCTAAAAACCAGAAATTGATACCCTGAGAATTATCAGATTACACAGAAAATCGTGGTACAAACTATCAAATAACAGAAAATGGCACTCTAAGAGCCATCAAGTCACACAGAAAATCCGGTTAAAAATAATCAAATGCCAGGAAATAATATACTATAAGAACCATCAAGTCACTCGGACAACCCTGTCAAAAAGAATCAAATGTCAGAAAATAATACACTGTGAGAACCATCAAGTCTCACAGAAAATGCAGTCAAAAAACATGAAATATCAGAATTTTGCAGACTAACAATTATCAAATCTCACAGAAAACCCTGTTAAAAACCATTGAATTTCACTGAGAACCTGGTTAAAAACCATCAAATGCCAGAAATTAATACATTATTAGATCCTTCAAATCTCACTGAAAACCCTGTTAAAAACCATTGAATTTCACTGAGAACCTGGTTAAAAGCCATCAAATGCCAGAAATTAATACATTATAAGATCCTTCAAATCTCACTGAAAACCCTGTTAAAAACCATTGAATTTCATTGAGAACCTGGTTAAAAACCATCAAATGCCAGAAATTAGTACATTATAAGATCCTTCAAATCTCACTGAAAACCCTGTTAAAAACCATTCAAAATCAGAAAATGTCCCACAGATGAGGCGACGGACTCAACAGTCGAAGTGCGAGTGCCCGGCAACTACGGCCGCCGTCGGCGAGCAGCGCTGAAGGTCCGGCGGATGGAATATACGAATATATATATATAAATACTCACTGTCTCTCATTGCGACTAAAGATATGCAAAGTCCCGAGCCTAACACATCTTTTCGCGCCTCCGCGTCGCTATAGCAGAGATAAGGGAACACATAGCCAGCGATAATATGACCAAAGCAGCGATAGCAGACACCATCAAACGGACCGACGTCTCTGACTGGACGATGTCAGGGAGGCGATGGGGGAAAGAGAGGGGGTCGTTGTAAATTTAGACTGCGATGCCTGCATTTTACTTTTCTTAAGCCCTTCAGACTGAATTGAAGCTTATGATTTTTTTCTTATCAGTTATTTGTGGGTAAAAAAAGACTTTTTTGCTCAATTGAATTTTAAGAAGTGATTGTTTTCTAACGTTTTTGAGATATTATTTTAGGGATTTTTGAGAACTGTGTTTCCCTAAAGCATCTTTAACATTTTCCACGGCAAAGTAGAGTTTTTACTATGCTTTCTTTTCTGCAAGAGCATCTATACTTCAGTAAAATATTCTAACTACTTATCCCCATATTTTACATATGCATCTGTTCAGCAAAGCTCCTGTTGAATGAACGACTACGAAATAGAAATTCAAAACCCCAACTAAATCCAACTGCGTAACAATACTTCAAAAACTCATTACTTTAAAATATAATAAATATTTTTTTTAGGCAACGTATGTATTTACGACTTTGAGTGAATGAGCGCTTTTTCCTTTTAAATAATTTATTTTTTTACGCTGCTTCTTCTTTTTTATGAGAGTGCGGGGCGTTGAAAACGCCTGGATTTTTGCTATTTTACTGAGGCACGAAAAAACCACAGCTGTGAGAGCCTTGAGCAGCGCCAGTTGCACCGCAGCGCAGCTTTGATCGTGGCCCTCATAACCTGTACAAGGCCGGACAATACCCGGAAACGGATTAATCACGGCCGAATCAAAGACATTGTTTAATTACTGAAAAATGCACCGAAAAAAATGTCATCAACAAACGCAGTAATTTGTTCTATGTTGATTTTGAGTTTTAATAAGACTCACTCGTCATTTTGTGAAAGGTAATACTTTTGATGCTGTCTTAAAAATACTTTCGTACATAGTAGTGTCTTTTAAAAAATGAACACATTTTTGAGCAATGATGCCCATGCATTTTTTTCTAACTTTTAAAACCTTTGCTGGAAATACTTTTGTGACAGGATTATATCAAGGGAAATGGTATTCGATTTGAAATCACTCAAGGGATCTCGCGAGCGTTGGTCTTATCTACTCGAGATCTATTGTCTGGTGTACGCATACCTGCGAGTTTGCCGATGTTCTGTCTAATCTTTACCATTTCCACAGACTGATTGGAAAAAAGACAGTTAGTTTTGGCAACATTGAAAAGCTTTCTTATAGAAAATTATAATTCCGGAATTCTTGAATAGGTGCTTTCGATTCAAGCTTATTTCTGAAATTTTGTGAGGTGCTTCGCGTAGATAACGCATTTTCTAATTGTTGTTACATTATGTCTAATTATTGTTACTCTATGTGCGCCACTTTACCCCGCGCATTTAAGCGCCCATCGAGCTGGAGTAAAAATTTCGCGCGTTAACTAACATTTTATATCTATCTTCAATCCATCCAATGTCAAACGCATGTTTTCCATTTTTAGAATTCTCACATTTGAATCGCAAATAATTATGTTTGAGTTATCGCTCTTTTAGAAGTAAGTGCATTGCTTATAAACGCACCGCACTATTTAGTGAATTCATCGCAAGCGCTCTGATAATTGTTTAAGAAGACATCCAAACAATTATAATAGGTTATAAAACGTTTATTAGAAGAAAATTCAGAATGAAGTTCACTGAGGAAGGCCTACAGTTATCTTGCTAGGCACTTCCCGACTAAGATTAAGTGGTATCAAAAATACATACATCAGACCATGATTATTTTCAAGACTTATTGGTAGAAATGAACCCAGAACATGAACATGATGTGATATAAATAAAACAGCAGTTCTACACAGAATTCGAAGAAAATTGTTTCTTTAATTCGAGACAAGAAGCAAAGTCTCGTAGGGGCGAAAATAAATGTTTATTTTACTAATTTGAGAGGTAGTGCAGTCATGCTAGTCAAGCAAGCTGTTCCATTCTTTTCAAGCCTTCGAATTGACATGTCAACGCCAGTCCGTAAGGAAAATATAACTTTAAAATAATTGAATTCAAGATGCACGCAAGCAGGATGATGACGCACTGAAGAAAAGTGCAAGCTATTTACACTGCAAAAAAGTGCGAGCTATTTACACTTTTTGTATCAATGTCAAGGGTATTTGAATGCAAAAGTAGGATTTTTATTTTGGTGCACTGGTCGAATGAATAAAATTGCTAACTTAATGCAAGTGTGAAGTTACTTCTTTAAAATAAAAGTAGTTTTAATGTAAACTGAAATAGTTATTTAGAGCAAGATTGAAAATTCTCACAATGCACTGTCTATGAGAACATAAGCGAAGGCTTACATGAGCTGAATTTATTTTTTAGGATTTAACTAAACGAATTTGGTGTTCGAAATGACATAAAAATTAAATTAGATAAAAAAGACAATGTTTTCTCGTCACTTAGAAGAGCGCTCCTATATCGATGGTAAGAGAGTGTTCATGTATACATGGTAAGGATGTTTTCTCACATATTGTCGATGTGAGTAACTTTGGTGTAATTTTGGATACATTGTTCGCTCTAGAATTAGAAGAATTTCTAGCACGAATACAATAAGTGTAGTAAGTCATTTCAGCACCGAAATATTTTTACTTTCAGTTCTTTTAACGTGAAATATCTTGTGGATATTGCTATGGTGACTTTACTAGTTAATTATAATCAAAATCTTTATTATTGTAGTAACATCACTGTATTTTGTGAGTTAAACGCTCTAGAAAATAAAGAAAAGATAAAACCAAGAAATGAATACATGAAATTCCCAAAGTAATGTTCATTGCGTTCACGAAATTCAATTCGGAGATAATTTTTCTCAGGAGTTACATTTGGCGGCAAGTCACAAGTACAAGAAAACGTTCAGAGAAAGCCTTGCATTTCTCAATTTGTAGTTTTCAAAGGATGCAAACAGGAACGTGGTTGCATAATACTCTATTCCGATTGCTGGCTCTAGAACAATGGTTCTTAACCTTTTTACTCTCACGCACCCTTAAGAATTGCCTGGGGAAATTATGTGCAGATGGACTGGTAAATAAGATTTCACAACAAAGAATATTGTGAATAGGTCCTGAAACATATTCAACAATGAAAGTTCACTCTTTTGTCGAAAACATTACTGGAAAAAATCAAGCTTTACTGCGGAGGCTCGCGGGATTTTTATCTGGGGAAAAAAAATTCTGGTGTATCTCAGCAGTATTTCTGATATAATGCAAACTATTAAGGGATTATTCTATCACTTGCACCTAGTTTCCCGAGTACAGACTAGACGCAGGTCAAATTTATTATGTTAACCTCTGTGCATTGAGCACTGAGATCTTTGACGAAAGAGCGCGATTTTTTCAAAAATTATAGTTGTATCTTGTTGTGATGAGTCTGAGCGTAAATTAAAGTTTTGAATTACGCCAAAATACGTTTCAAATTTCTTTATCAAAGCCCAAGGTGACTGCTATATTTGTTAAACTTAAAACCATCTTCTTCAGAGTCAATTTTCCTCGGAAATAGACGAGCATGGAACTCACATTTAAGTTCACTCACTACGATGGACAATTTACAGCCAACATAAGCTGCTACTTGTGTTGAGAAATAGTGTTGGAAATCACACGAAAATATTCCCTTCGACTGACCCACAATTTGAATGAAATTGAAAATTTTATGCTAACAGTCACGTTATCTTTCAACTTCTTTAATAGTATATCATTCCCTAATGAAATGAAAAATCCTATTCTTTCCCCGTCATGTTTTAACGAATTCTAGCCCAATTTTTGAATTTCCATTTTTTCGGACACCAAACAACAGTTTAGGAATTTCCGGACAAGAACTATCACACGTCCTTAAGCATAGTACTAAGTACATAGACTATTTTATGGCCGAGTTAGAAGTTTTTATTGTTCCCAAAGTCGTTACAAAGATGTTATCCTTAACTTTACCATAAATAGTTTCACATCACTCGGCATGCGATGACTTAATTAATTTTGACGTACGTCCAAATCGTATGTTCATTTTTATACGGCATATAAAGTGTTCTTTCACTTGACAGAAATTTTAACGTTTTTGACAACATTTTATACATTCAGGATATGAAAAGATATTGCGTCATATGCATATATTTTCAGATACATCATTTATTACATGTATCAAGCTCCGATGCTTCATATTAAGATATTTCATTTTGGAAAAGGTCTTTTCAATGTATTGCGCTGCGATGCTTCATATTTAGACGTGTGATGTTCAGGATCATTTTGTGCGGACTCTTCTTCTTCAAATGTGTGATTTTCAAACACTATACAGTCAGGCGCACCATGTTCATATTCAACTCATATCAGAACGCCAAGCACCTTACACAGCGCGAGGTCTTCAATTCTAAAGTTTCGTGAGATCTCTGCTCTCAAATAAAACCATTTTGGTTACAACTCCGCACGAAGAACATCGAATTTTCTAATTTGTATTCAATAACTAATTACTCGAAAAAAATAAGAATTCATCCAAAGAATACAGATCGGTTTTTTCTTGATTGAACTCATATGTATATGAAGACAGAGTCTTATTGAGTTACTAGATGATTTGCTGCTGAAAAGCAGCTAAAATATTGCGGAAGGCCATCATTCTGCTCTATATTTCAGTGAACAAACTCCGCTGCTACCGGACTGCGACACACAGCGGGGCTGTAGGATGGTTTGACGACTTACGATAGAAGCAATTTTACGGTTCGTTCAGAACATTTAACGTCACTTGTTCATCTGGCACAGCGGTCTCATTGATATCCAAGTCATCGAGTGTTTCCTCCTCACGAAAGTGTTGCCAACACGGATGGAGAGCACGGAATTCTACGTCGGCAAGCGTAACTGATTTCCAATGATTGCATATGAAACTGGTGGAAATTACGACTTGGAATCACTCGTTCGACTGGTGATTTCCCTCGGGTTTTGACTGTACAGAAATTATTATTACATAAGGCTGTACAGAAGTTAAAAAGCCGTCATTTAAATATGGGTCAAATTTTGAAACGAAGAGGTAGGCTTTTGTTTTCAAAAACTATGTCAGTTTTTGAGTGTTTCTACCATGAAATACTGTGATTGAAGTGTCAATAAATTTTTTATTTTCGACTAAACGTGCTCCGTGTATGTTATAAAATATTTAAATTGCTTTGAAATTAATTGCCCAATGAGACGAATGGAATAATGTGCTACCAGCTTACAGGCCACTGTAGAGAAATTCAATCATTAATTTGCAATTGATCGCGATTGATTGAAGAGTGTGCTCAGTTTGAATGGATTCCATCAAAGAAAAATTAGAAATGTCGGTTCAGCGAGAGTGGCTTTTGATAAGCCGATGCATGTACAATTTGCCCTTTAGCTGAAGGTACTTCTGAAGCCTTACAAAGTCCTTTTTTACTTCTTAAAGAACATTCGTATTAAATTAATGTATTTGAATTGTACTGAAAGAGCAAGAAAACTTTGTGTGTTCTGAAATGACTACGGATGGTCATTTGGTAGATTAGATGTTAGTTTGAGAATCCTTAACCACAACAAAGGCTTTCCAAAGAGAGGAAGGAGAAAAGCACAATTTGATATGGAGATAAGGGAACACAGAATCTATGCACAAGGTGCATAGAAGCAGTAAGTTCAGAAAGAAGTTCATGAAACAAGATAAAAGTTGAAGGAGAAAGTAGAAGGTACTGAAAACGAGACAGTAGTGAACTGAAAAATCATAGTCCGTAAGATAACAAAAAACATTTTATTTCAACCAATAGAAGGCCTACCTAAATCTCAACTCGGGACTTCACATTTTCTCCCTTGGAGGGCTAAATCCCATAAATGCAATAGTTGTATCCCCCTTGGGGATGATCATTTTATTTTGCAATTACGATCAGCACCTGCTTTTTATGAAATTTCACCATGAATGAGGGAGATCCCCTTCAAAATAGTAGTAGTAGTAGTAGTAGAGAGCTTGCTAGCGCTTCAGAGAGAACCTCTATGTCGCACCGAAGGTGGTTTTATCCGCAGTTTAGATGATAAGGCAGCCTAAGTTTAAATAAATTTCAATTCATCGATTTTAGTAGGTCAAATCTAACGGAGTCAAGTAAGTAAATAGGCTCATCCCTTCGAAATAGTGCAAAAGTTTATCTTGCAAGAAATATTTAGAGAGGTAACTATTTAATGCATGAGAATAAAGTTTGAAGGTTTCCTACGTTGTTTCGGTGTTCAGACTGTTCAATTTTAGTGTGCGTTTTAATATACGGTAATCTTAATTGCTAACATTACATTTTAATGTAATGCTTGAAAATATTTAAAAAGAGGTATTAATATGCATTTATTTGTAACGTTAAATCACATAAGACTATTAGGGTCAATTAGGCAGTGATATTTCCTGCCATCTTGTACCCATTCTAACTTTTTCGCCGCCTGCATGCATGTTTTTCGCCGCTTAAGCGATTGAATCGCTTAAATCGCTTAGGCGGCGAAAAACATACATGCAAGCGGTGAAAAAGTTAGACTGGGGTAGAGTACAGAACGGTCATAACAATGAGCCCACTGTTACGGTAGTATGGTAATGTGAAGACAACGGTATTTATGCGCACTTTTTGTGGAATTGTGCATGCACTTGGTGTTTTGAATAAAAATAACTATAAGCTCACTATAACGACTACTTCGGGCAAAGTCAATTCAGTTTTCACTCTGGTGGTGCTGCCAAATGTGTTTTTGCCGCTTTTTTGAGTTAATATTTTTACTGAGCCCCCCGTGTAAGACCTCCATCTTTCCAATTCCTGATAGATATTCATTTTGTTTTTCCATAGTCTTTCTATCTTTTTCGCTTCTCTCCTCCGCTCATTTTAAAATTGTGAAGCCACATGGTATTGAGCATAAATTTTGCAGTATTGTACACTCACAAATATTTTGGCGAAACACGGTATTGTGCACACGTACACGGGATAGTGCAGATCCATGGTTTTATGAAAACAAGTACAGCAATGTACTGACACTCTCGGTGTCGTGTATACGATGTAATATTATGTATACGGCAGTGTGCAAGCACGTCAGTTTAGCAATCAACAGACACTCATTGTGTCGTGTTGATATTATGTATACGGCAGTGTGCAAACACGTCAGTTTAGCAATCAACAGACACTCATTGTGTCGTGTAGATAATATATGTATACGGCAGAGCGCAGACACGTCTGGTTGTGTACGTGTACGGCAGATAGTTATGCGCGAAATTTTTTTGGGTTGTCATTGATAAATAATTACGGATGGTCATTTAATATTGCGGTTACGATTAGCACCGACGCATTTGTGAAATTCCATCTCCACGGCAACAGTGCTTTACGCTCGTGTAAGCAGCATAATTTTTTCAGAATTATTGTATCTGACATTGGATTCCTACTTGACCTTGATTTTATTTACTTCTCTTGATAAGGTTTTTGCACATGTTGATTTTTTCTCTAGTTACTGAATTAAACTTTTCATAGCTTGTCAATTTCAGATGATCGTGAAATCAGACTTCCATAACAACCTACCATTTTTTTCACTCTCAAGAAATCTGGTTCCTCTACAAAATAACATTTTTTTGCATTCCAGAAATAAGATTTTTTCATTAATTTTGTCATTTTCATGTTCAAGATATCAAATTTCCTCATAACTTGCCATTCTTAAGCGTTCAAAATAACAGGTTTCTAAAAGTTTGGACGTTTTTATTTCTTTGAACCCCTCAGTGGGATACAAGTATTGCATCTATGGGAATTACCATACCTTAGATGCAACTATTATGTTTGTATATAATAATTACCATTCCTAGGGGAGAAATGCGAGGTCCTGAATTGAAAGTCAGGATGGCTTTCTTTTTGTTAAAATAAAATCTGTTTTTTGTTTTGTGAATCACCATTTTTCAGTTCACTGCTGTCCTGTTTTTCAGTATCTCTGACTTTCTTCTTCAACTTTTAACTTTCTTCCCAACCTTCCGTTTCAACTTACTGTTTCTGTGAACTGGGGATCCTGAGTAGGAACACGCTTAGTGCATAGATTCCACAATTCCTCAACTCTATACTAAATGATGCTTAAATCCCTCTGTTATTTGAACATCTTTGTTCTGGTAAGAAAGGCTGAAACTAATTTTTAATCTATCATTCCTTCGAGAGATAATTTTGCCAAATATCCTGCCACACAGCGCGCCATTTCCTTAAATCCCGGGATTCAAATTTTCACATCCTGCATATTTATAGATTAAAATGAATGCAGCTCCTCTTAACATGCCAATGTCACCGTTTGTTGCTTAATACATGCAAATAAAGCACATTTAAAAATCTTATGAAGAATTTCTCACGACGATCACAAGATTCCCGCACTTCACAGCTAGAGTTTCACCACCGCAACTCGTCGATTTGCATGAGCGATCAGCCTTCAGACTGCGGTGTGCAGACCCCGTAGACTTTATTTCATTCTTTAGGCGCTCGCAAGACAGAGTGGACCAATTTACTTGGAAACTGGCGAGTTTGGGGTTGAATTTTGCTATGCCCATTTACATAATTCAGGCCCTAACTTTTGCTGTAGAATTATTTGTTATGAATATTGGCGAGTATAAAAAATAACATGAGTTAGTTCCACAGTCATTTTCAAAGTTATATAACAAGGTGTTGAAAGAAATTGCACGTATATACATAAACATCTAATAGTTTACAAACAGAATGTTACGCTTAAACTTACTTAATTTAAAAACATTCTGAGCATTTTATATAACAAAACCTCATTTGTGTACAAATTTGAAGCCAAAATGATATGTACAAAAATTTCGAGTACAATTAAAACAGCTCTCTTAAAGTAAAGAATAAAATATCACAAACATTCCAATAAGATTTTGCGAGATGAAGAACTTTGCGGTCGCTTGAAGAAGATTGGCAAGAAGTTTCTTCGACCGCTGCGAACTATAAAAATTGCTGCGAACTATTCGCCATAACTATTTTGTACACTGTATTTTTATAAGAGAAATCGTTTCCATATATTTGTGGTAGATAAACCAAAAAAAAAGTTTTGTATAAATGAGAAAAAATTAGGAAATTGTTTATAACATTGAATATTTTAGAGCGGGGAAGCGTAGAGAAATGGGTTTGTAGGATTCCAAAGTGTGTTTTTTTCTGCCCGATGTTGGTGGACTCTGCTACAGAGAATCATAAAGAAAATTTGAAAAATTTTCATGGTTATAAACTGGTGAAAAAATCTAGCTTGCTGAAACACTCTGCAACGCCAAAAATGAGGAATTGTGGAGGACGCCTTAGGCAGAGTTGTGTAGAGAAGATCGTGCAGCAGATTTTTTTCTTTTTGGGGATTAAGCGATGAATCAAAATACATTTACCATGAAAGTGGCGAAAAACTTGCCTCAGAGGAAAAAAGCTGATGGGGTATGAACGAATTAACAGATCTGTCGCGAGATCCTGCAATCGTAATAGAGATCGCCAAAAAATACACCCCTGCCTCTTTTACATGGAAAAAGAATGTAAATGGACGAGTAAACCGCATGCCTGGGCTCACACCTCGCATTCTGTCTCGTATGGGGGGGACTAAACTATTGCTGTATTACAACAAGGGTAAGCCAGTATCAGTATAGCCATTTAGAATCTGGGGACTAAAATAAAAAGACAGTTCAAATGAAAGTATTTTGTGCTGTTGACTCTTATCTTTTTTCGCCCTAAAGGACCTGTATGGTCTTCCTTCTAAAGTAAAGTTAATGTATTATAATCACTGCTAAATGATTGTCCTAATATGTTTTGGGAAATTTTCTGCCGAGTGGCAGTTCCTTCCTCGTTTTGACGTCGCAGATAACCTGATGACAGTGAAAATCTGAAGAAGACGGTGGTTGACATGACTGTACAATGAGTAAATAAATGCTGACGTTTATGACGGTAAGATGACAGTAAGAGGAGTAAATAAATGCTGACGTTTATGACGGTAAGATGACAGTAAGATCGAGGAGTAAATAAATGCTGACGTTTATGACGGTAAGATGACAGTAAGACGAGTAAATAAATGCTGACGTTTATGACTGTAAGAAGACAGTAAGAGGAGTAAATAAATGCTGACGTTTATGACGGTAAGATGACAGTAAGACGAGTAAATAAATGCTGACGTTTATGACTGTAAGATGACAGTAAGAGGTGTAAATAAATGCTGACGTTTATGACGGTAAGATGACAGTAAGTCGAGTAAATAAATGCTGACGTTTATGACTGTAAGATGACAGTAAGAGGTGTAAATAAATGCTGACGTTTATGACGGTAAGATGACAGTAAGACGAGTAAATAAATGCTGACGTTTATGACGGTAAGATGACAGTAAGAGGTGTAAATAAATGCTGACGTTTATGACGGTAAGATGACGATAAGAGGAGTAAATAAATGCTGACGTTCATGACGGTAAGATGACGGTAAAATGAGTATGAATAAATGCTGACGTTTATAGGTTAAATTGAGCCATGTCACAGCGTTGTAGCTATTCGCGACAAAATGACTGTAGCTCAAATATATTGCTTTCGCTTTGTAACGTAATTGCACCGCGTCCCTCAATTGTACATGGTTTACTTTTAAAATTGGAATTAACGGTGGTTAAACAATTACAATAATAATAATAATTTAAAATTGCAATGGATGTTGCTCAACACAATCTCCTTCTCTTGAGACGTCGCTCATATCAGAAATAATCTCTTCTGACTGCTGCCAACGCTCGTTTTTGTACATTTTCATCCCTAAATATCTCTCACAAAGAGTGCAACATTTAAGTTTATTGCAATTGTGACCTACATGAATGTTCTAATGAAGGAATTTATTTTTTACTTGGTCAATTGCACGAGCATTGCTATACAAATATTATACACGTAACAAAATAGCAAAATCTATCTGTAAGAAAACCGTAAAAACTCTCAAAACAGAGCACGCCAACCACGTGAAATATAACTGTAAAAATATCACATAATCTGTGCATAAAATACTCACTGTGTATAAAAATGATACACTGTGGGTATGAAATTTCAAATATCATACAATGAGTGGATTAGATATTATGCACCGCATATAAAATGTCATAAACAGCATGGAAACATCACACAAAATTCAAAAGTTCTTCACAGCTCTGGAGTCTCTTTCTTGCTGGGGATCGGGATTTTTCTGATGCTACGCGTCAGTGCCCCGCGTCAGTGCCACACGTCAGTGCCCCACGTCAGTGCCACACGTCAGTGCCACACGTCAGTTCCACACGTCAGTGCCACACGTCAGTGCCACGCGTCAGTGACACACGTCAGTGCCACATGTCAGTGCCACACGTCAGTGCCACACGTCAGTGCCACACGCCAGTGTCACATGTCAGTGCCACACGTCAGTGCCACACGTCAGTGCTACACGTCAGTGCCACACGTCAGTGCCACACGTCAGTGCCACACGTCAGTGCCACACGTCAGTGCCACACGTCAGTGCCACACGTCAGTGCCACACGTCAGTGTCACACGTCAGTGCCACACGTCAGTGCCACACGTCAGTGCCACACGTCAGTGCCACACGTCAGTGCCACACGTCAGTGCCCCACGTCAGTGCCACACGTCAGTGCCACACGTCAGTGCCACACGTCAGTGCCACACGCCAGTGCCACACGTCAGTGCCACACGTCAGTGCCACACGTCAGTGCCACACGTCAGTGCCACACGTCAGTGCCACACGTCAGTGCCACACGTCAGTGCCACACGTCAGTGCCACACGTCAGTGCCACACGTCAGTGCCACACGTCAGTGCCACACGTCAGTGCCACACGTCAGTGCCACACGTCAGTGCCACACGTCAGTGCCCCACATCAGTGCCACACGTCAGTGCCACGTGTCAGTGACACACGTCAGTGCCACACGTCAGTGTCACACGTCAGTGCCACACGTCAGTGACACACGTCAGTGCCACACGTCAGTACCACACGTCAGTGCCACACGTCAGTGCCACACGTCAGTGCCACACGTCAGTGCCACACGTCAGTGCCACACGTCAGTGCCACACGTCAGTGCCACACGTCAGTGCCACACGTCAGTGCCACACGTCAGTGCCACACGTCAGTGCCACACGTCAGTGCCACACGTCAGTGCCACACGTCAGTGCCACACGTCAGTGCCCCACGTCAGTGCCACACGTCAGTGCCACACGGCAGTGCCACACGTCAGTGCCACACGTCAGTGACACACGTCAGTGCCACATATCAGTGCCACACGTCAGTGCCCCATGTCAGTGCCACACGTCAGTGCCACACGTCAGTGCCCCATGTCAGTGCCACACGTCAGTGCCACACGTCAGTGCCACACGTCAGTGCCACATATCAGTGCCACACGTCAGTGCCCCACGTCAGTGCCACACGTCAGTGCCACACGTCAGTACAATGAGCCACGTAACATGTTTGTACCACAAGTCAGTGCTCCAGGTCAGTGTTCCAGGTCAGTGCTCCATGTCAGTACTCCAGGTCAGTGCTCCAGGTCACTGACGCCCCACTGATTCCGCGCCCTAGGTCAGTGCTCCAGGTCAGTGTTCCAGGTCAGTGCTCCATGTCAGTGCTCCATGCTCCTCTGCCCCAGCCCAGTGGCCGAGGAGTCGAGGTGCTGGTGAGGGGAAGACGAAGTGTATGCATAGCTCCCTGCTCCCACAACCCCTCCGTACGCTGCGCTGGGGATGTGCGTCATGTGATGAGGAAGCCCCGAGTGGTGGGGCAGGGATGGGGACTGCAGGGATGAGATGGAGGGGGGCACGTACGGGGGAGGGAGCAGGGGCTGCTGGGGTGATAGGGGATGAAGAGATGAACCTCCCCCGCCTTCCACCGCCGATACTGCAACACACAGAATGCAAACTTTAACGTTAACCATCATGATTCTCAGCGCTATCAAATTCCGGAGGGTAAGGCAAATTTTAAATTTAACGATCATGAATCTCTAAGCTATCAAAACCCGGCAAGTGTCATCAAATTGGACGTATTTTTATTGCGTTCCAGCGTGTCTGCGACATCGCATGAGAAGCGCAACTTTAGACTAAATTTTAACGTTGCTCTTGAAGTTATTACAAAGACGTGATCATCTTGAAAATATGATAATTTATTCATTCACAGTCGTAAAATAAAACAAGATTTTCAGCTGTCAAATAGCAACTGGACTACCGCTGGACATTTTTCATTATTTTAAGAAAAAATTGCCAGACTATGGTCGTAAAATGAAACAAGATTAACCGGTAAGTCACACGGCAAGCGCGTCATAGGAGCTCCTTATATTCGTGTCTCCCTCAGATGATAGCGCAGTGCTCTTTAAAAAGTAGTAACTTTTGAGACATGAGTAGATTACGCGGGGCTGTCACGAAAGTAAATCATGCGCACGTATTACGAAAGTTTAATGGATCCCGTACACCTACCATGAAAGTTTATTGCAGTTCATGCAAGTGACGAGGAGTGAATGTAGATCATACACACACGCTTTGGTCGAAAGTACAGTAACCGCAGAAGTACAGTAGCCAAAAAAGTACAGTAGCCACAGATGTACATTGGGCACGAAAGTACAGTAGCAACAGAAGTACATTAGGCACAAAAGTACATAGGCCACAGAAGTAGGGCAGCCAAAAATGTGCAGTAGTCACAGAGGTACGGTAGCCACAGAAATACGGTAGCCACGGAAGTACGGTAGCCATAGAAGTACGGTAGCCTTCATAGTACGGTAGTCACATGAAGTACGGTAGCCACATGAAATATGGTAGCCAAAAAAGTACGGTACCCACAGAAATACGGTAGCCACAAAAGTACAGTAGACACAGAAGTCAGTAGTCTTGGAGAAAGTGTTGCCATCAGCATCTTGGGCACGCTTTTGTGATAGGCTACTGACGGCATTGCAGGAGGTGATGATCATATCATGACCCTCAGTAAATGAGAGTCATTTCATCAGTCTACAAAAGGTGATGATCATATCGCAACTTTCAATTAACAAGAATCATATCACCAGCCTACACAAACTATGATCATCTCATAACCTTCATTAAGCGAGTCATATCAGTCTACATTAGGTGATGATCATATCATGACCTTCAGCACGCCAGAATCATGTCATCAGCCTATAAGAGGTGAGGTACAATGGAAATGGAACTCCGGTATATTTTTCACAAGATCACACGAATAATGTATATAATGCGTGATATCATTCACGTGATATACGAGGAAATAATAGCTCTTTTACGCTTTAAGAATAGTATAGTACCACTCATAAGTTTACGCGAACCTTAAGGTACCAGGAAGTACCGATCCTGTGAAAATCATGCAGTACCTACCACAATCTCATAAAAAACATATTTTCCCACTTATAACCTTATGAACACAACATAACACGCACCACCTTGCCAAAATAATGCGGCATTATTGACAATCTCATAAAAATCATCTTTTCCGAAACTAAACCATACCGAAAGCAGCATGAAACACCCTGCTTCTCAAAAGTAATAGGAGATCATCACCCACAACTTAAAATAACATTTTTTCTCATTCATAACCTTACGAACACATCAGAGTAACACGCCTCACTTCGCCAAATTCATTCGGAGCACTCACAATCTAAAAAAAAACATGTTTTCTCATTCATATCCTTACGAACACATCAGAGTAACACGCCTCACTTCGCAAAATTCATTCGGTGCACTCAATCTAAAATAACATCTTTTCTCATTCATAACCTTACAAACACATCATAGTAACACGCCCCACTTCGCAAAAGTCACGCAGCATTTCTCACTATCTCATGAATACCATGTTTTCCAGCTCGCAACCACATAAATTCAACGTGTCAACCAGCGCCACCTTGAAAAAATCAGTAGTTATGTTCCTCCCACAAAATTACGAAATTCCACAAGCTCACTCCAGCAACGGTACTACCACTCACCAACTGGTGAGGAAAGGTGATGCAGGCTTGTTGGTACTACGGACGATTGGTGTGGTAGTGAGGAAGGTAGCCCTTGGTTGGAAGAGGTGGAGGGGTGGTGGTGGTGTGAGGGATGGTGGTACGAGGAGTAGTGCTGCTCTACCGTGTGGTGGTCAGGGTACGTGATCACGGTGGGCAGATCTGTAGAAATGTCTTCGCTTCAATACTCTACTACTTACGGGAAACGGGAATGAACATTTGCATCTCCCTATAATAATTAGACCGCTAACTTGCCACACATAAAGTTAATCAGATAAATTGATGCATTATTCTTTAATGAGATGTTGAAATCGAAATTTCAATTGTGAATTAGAGCTCGCTACACTGAGCGCATTAGGGACATGTCTACACGTGCGTGCTGCTGCGCCTGTCAAACAAAGAGCCGAATCATGAAACATTTCAGGTTTTCGAAGTGCTAAAGCTGGCAGTGTTGGATCTTCTAAGTCGGCTGAGCTACGCACGTGATATCTCTCGTAGCCAAGTTAACAGCAGAACTTACACTGCCGGCTATGCCGGTACGACGGCACAAGTTTTTTGAAAATTCGGTCCTTGGATGCTGCTGCTCAATTCCTCAAAGATGAGTATAAATCTCAACGTAAAAAATATACACAAAATATTCACAAATAATACACAAAGGATGTATTTTATATGTGTAGTACTACATAACATTGGTAATATAGCCCACAATTTGGGAAATTACCTTTTGTTCATTTATATATCTCAATGTCTTCAATATAACCCATAAGCTATTATACCCTTAGTTCATTAAGCATCTAATATTATCGTATTTCAGTTATATTGTCGCGTGTTAAGCTGCCTAACATCTCCAATACTACTTAAATCGCCCAATGGAACTCTATAACGTTTAAATAAATCTGTAAAATACTTTTCATAAAGCCTAAATGAATCACTAAAATACTCCTCATAACGCCTGTATAAAACGCCAAATGACGCTACAGAAAAACATCTAAGAGTAAAAGACAAAACATGTATTAACCCCCCCCCAGTTGTGCCTAGTGTTGTCCGTAACACATCTAAAAAAACAGGCACTCCTAATGCACCCATTAAAAATTCTACAACATTCCGGTTATACCTAGCATGGTCCATAAAATATCTAATAATTTAGTTGTACCTAGTAATAATTGTATAACAACTCCCCCCCTGGTACTCCGAAGAACACGTATAATATCAATCTAACACAGCACAGACATTAGCAAAAATTATCGATGAGCATAAAAATTGAAACAGAGAAATGGCGACGAAAATCCAACAACTGGAGGGACAATTAATGAGGCATCATGAGACGTAAAGACAGTAACGCATGGTGACGGACACAGTGGCGCATGGTGACGCACACAGTTATGCATGGTGACGGACACAGTTATGCATGGTGACGCACACAGTTATGCTTGGTGACAGACACAGTTATGCATGGTGACAGACACAGTTATGCATGGTGACGGACACAGTTATGCATGGTGACGGACACAGTTATGCATGGTGACGGACACAGTTATGCATGGTGACGGACAGTTATGCATGGTGACAGACACCGTTATGCATGGTGACGGACACAGTTATCATGCATGGTGACGAACAGTTATGGCTGTCAAGTAAGACTGATGTTCGTACTCACGGTATGACTCCCTGTAGGATTGTGGTGTCCCTCGTAATTGGGCAGCGTTCGATGAGAGAACTAAGCTGTAAAAGAGAAATAATAACCACGTCAAATGTCGTTTTCAAAAATTACGATGAAAAAAAATGAACTTGGATAAAATGTTGCCAGCACAGAAAAACGAAAGTTCTGCGATGCAGTTGTGTGTTTAGAATGAGAGAAAATCGGGAAATCTGTGTTATGAAATTGTATTTGAAAGGTTAATTTTATGAGCATGTAACAGTAAAGTTAAAAACGCGTCCACATAAAAGAAAGATGGACAAGAATTTTTAGAATATTTTGTTTAGAAATTACTTCAATAACCAAATAGAGTAGGTTCTCTCCTTTGTAGCCGATATCCTTTTTTTTTCTTCGCGTTTTTCCGCTTCTTCAAATACTTTTTGGGCTTTATACTCGGGTATTCCTGTCTAATACGTAGTAAGCGGAAAACATGTTCAGAAAAATCAAATTTCGTTCATTGTGCGCACATTCAAAAACCTGGAATGTATTTAAGAAATTTTCTTCGCACTTGCCAATTCATCATCAGCTTCAATTTTTTTGACCCATAATTAGTAGTTTTTATGCAGCCTCACGAGTCCCCGTAATTAGCCGATTGCTAATGACCAATATCAGGTGTTCAGCTTCTGCATTCCACGAGTTAATGATTGAAGTCCCCTAAGCTACCGAATTTGGCTAGTAAAGTTAGCAGTGCATTCAAGTCAAGCTTCACCAAATCAAGATCAATCTGGTTGAATTAGTTTCTGGAATTTTTTGGTAAAAATTTCCGTCCATAAAATTTAGCAAAAATACGTGCATCAAAATTCCACATCTCTCAAATTTTGGGCGTTGAAATTTACTTCTCTGTGATGTTTCATCGAGTTTTAAGTTGATAGGAATAACGCCCATTTGATTAAAATAAGGTGAAAAACAGTAACCGTCCAGCTAAGCTCACACAAACGAGCACCATCGGTAGCTAGACGACGTAAAAATGCCGTGTCAGCGACGGTACCTCCTTTTATTTGCATGAAATCAGTGCAGAATCTTACATTATCATGATGAAGATTTTAGAATGACGAAAATGTGCTGATACTAACATTTAAAAACCGTGTGATCATTTTTTGATAGAGTATAAATTTAACAAAGCGATTATCCCGCATTAAGATAACCTTCGTCACGCATCGCAGAATGCACGAGAGAGCAGCGTGCCGTGTGAGCTACTGATACTAGCTCCTATCTCATAAATTAATGCTTTTATGCTCAATTTGGCCAGATTGCCTTTTGATTAAGGTAATTGTGCAGATTTTTATTCGAAAAAAGCCTAATCTTATACCCTTGAAAATATTGGTGAGGCTTAAAATATTTACTATGGAAAACTCAGGGTGAGATTTGTGAACTAAGAATATGTGTGTTACAGTATAGAAAGAATACTTATGCAACTTAAGAAAAGAATACACCATGCAGGTTAGTAAGAATATTTGTAGCAGAGAACTAAAAATGTGTAAGTAATAAAACTAAGAATATTTTGCAGAATATTTTAAATATTTCACCCCAGAAAACATACAAGTATGACAAAGCTACATCTATGAGAGGAAAATATACATGCAACACAACTAAGATTATCATTAACATTGAAGGCAAAAATGTAATAGAACTCATATTACAGACGTAATAGATGATATAGAAGAAAATTTGTTCAGTAGACATAAGAAACTCATTGACCACCTCGAACAATGCATATGTAACGGAACTATCAGGATGCACATTAAAAAAGAAATTGTATTTTTACTTCAGCAATAAGAGCATTACCGATTAGCTGTCAGAGTCACTAATAGAGAAGTAATAAGCTCAGAAGTGTTACCAGCAAGAAATTAAGTTTGTATTTCAAAAATAATATCATTAATCAATTAGCAGTGAGTATGACTATGGGAGAATTAATTAGAGCATTAATCAATTAGTTACGAGTATAACTAAAGGAGAAGTAATAAGGCTCAGAATTGTTACCCTGCAGAAGAAGAAGTGCTGTGCGTGTTGCTGCTGCTGCTGTTGCTAGTGCTGCTGCCGCTGCTGCTCGCTTTAGGCTTCCGTTTCCTGGTTTGGATTGGCCCGTCTTTCTTCATGTTCTTTGGACGATTGACCTGCTCGCCAAATAAAAATTATAAGCAAGCTGGAGAAACATCCAGAAATGCTTGTTAAGAAGACAAGTAATATTATGTTTTTTAGACAACCAATAACCGATTTCTGATGACGATCTTTCCACAATCACCAGGACCCACAACCGTCTGAATACACCGCCATCTGAACACAAGACCACCTGAACAAACAAGCTCCAGAATATCGGAACAAGCGATTCTGATTTTATTGCTATTGTAAAACCTCGGACGCAAGAAAACTGAAAACGATCTTCTTTGGTTTAATATTGTTCGAACTCTCGTGATCATGAAGCAAGGAAATGATAGCCGCTTCTGTGGAGAAATGGTGAATTAGTTTCTGCACTGCGGGAGCCAAAGCCCTGTTGCGCTGTAGGAGGCAGCGCAGTAGAAGCGCTAGCCAAGTGTTCTTAAATGCATTAGGCTCGTAAATTTTGCCACTCCACTTCTGGCCCATTGATCATCCATGGTCCTTTTGACTAATGAGGATGTACATTTATTACTTAGCGCAGCATGAACCTAAAATAAGTTCCCGGATTGATCGAAAAGCTGTCAAAATTATTAAAACAAAATTACCAGAATAATTAATCAATTCCAGAGGCGCCCGCCTAACAGAAGTGGCACAACCCGTTAAGGTCAAACATCGTGGGAGAGCAATTAAGATTTCAAGTTGTACATAGCAACAGAATGTCTCTGGCGGAATGTTCGTGTCAACTACGAGCACTGAGCCACAGCAGACATGGCAGTAGTCAGCTACTCTCACACAAGCAGTCAGCTGCAAGCTAGTTTGTAGTCAGCCAACTTTCAGTCATGCACGTCAGATGACGTAATCCTGTGTATTAGCTTTTCAGTCAGCTGCAGGCATGTCTGGAGTCAGCTGCCAGTCAGCTGCAGGCATGCTTACAGTCAGCTGCAGGCACGCCTGGAGTCAGCTGCCAGTCAGCTGCAGGCATGCCTACAGTCAGCTGCTGGCACGCCTGGAGTCAGCTGCCAGTCAGCTGCAGGCATGCCTGGAGTCAGCTGCCAGTCAGCTGCAGGCGCAGCAGAGACGAGGCTCAGCAAACCACGGTACAGCGCGTTGCGTTACCGCAGGAGTGTCTAGCTGTGACGTGCGACCAGGTGAGCGCTTTAGGACTTTTACGACTCTAAACACACCTTCCTAATTGACCAGCAACCGCCCATTCTTTAAGGAGGGCCAATGCTACTCGGAGAAGAAGAGTTTCCACGTTGATTTTATCACGGAGCTCTACGGTTCTCTTAATATTCCACCTTCTCGATGCCTCAAGAAGACACGGACACTCGATCACCGGCCCCAATGCAAGTTGGCTTATAAGAATATGCAGCTGCTCTTGCGGTCATCTGAATTCTTCTGGTTGAGAAGTTGTCTCAAGTTTTTTTTTTTCAGGCTGGACAGTTTTCTCGTATGATTTTTTAGGCGGAAAGTTTTTCTGTACATTTTAATGAACAAATTTTTTATGCCAAACTGCTATCTGTCGTTGGTTTTAAGCGATATCGAGAGCGTTGTTTGATTCATCGCCTGAGACGTGAAATCGACCCTCGAATAGTACATCATCTTCTCTGAACTTCAGTTTATTCGATAAATGAGTCCCATGTATGCAACTAATACAATACCTTTATTCATGTTTCCGATAGTAAGAGACTAAATATAATCAGGATAAGTTGAGGTTCTATAATAAAATGAAATCGCATAACTCGAGCATCGACCGTGTATCCATCCCACTAATTGTTTTTCAGTTACTGAAAAACTCCGTGCGTAAAAATTAGAAGCGATACTGTCCAAACTAGCCCTCTCAGTCAGTGGTTCCATTCATGAAGGACATTATATTTGTCTTTTGATGTGTTATGGATGCAAATACTTCTCTTCAGTCTTATGAATGGGTCTCATGATGAGCATTATTTCAAAACAGCCTGTTTAACACTTAATTCTAAGGTTAAATACTCAATGGAAACTACGAGGGAAATGAATAAGATTTTAGTGTGCAACATTGCTATTAATAAAGTAATTCGTGTTAGAAAAAAATACAGATCTTTTAACTATTAGCCGAAATGAAAACCCAATAATGAAGCTAAAAATAGAATCGGCTTGTGCCAGCAATTAATTAAGGTGCATCATACACTTGCCTCAACTGAAAATGTTTAAAAACGGAACAAAAATGACAAATTTTGCATTTTGATAGAGGGCATAAAACAGTTTGGTGCAATACACACGCTGCAACTCGCACGCAAAACGCATAAAGCACTGAAAATTAAGACTTTAATCATACATTCTGTAGCTGGTGTCTTATTTCGGTAGACTGATTTGTTATTGACTATCTGCTTGATCAGGTGGGTGGTCGGTCCCCATGGTGCTCTCACATTTGCTAGGTAAAAGAAACAGGTGATACCCAGGTTTCCCCTGACCAAAATTGATCGTCTAATAAGTGACGATTCGTGTCATGATCGTAAGCGGTGCAAGTATTCATGCAAATCCAAAGCTCTAGTAGGGCAGAGTTTTTGAGGAAAATGCGTAATAATTTAGTCCTAACGCTTGTTGGCGTTGCTGGAATGAAGAAGATTTTGAAAAGTTTAGGGCTTTAAGTTTTATGAATGAATGTTATTCTACAGTAAATTGTCATGTTTTTCACCGTTTCCCAATTTGAAATAGAAACTAAGGCTCTCTACTAAAATTCTTAAACTGGAACTCAAAAGCTGAACGTCATTAATCGATATGAGAGATATAAATTAGTTAACTAATTTTTCCTGAGCTAGAAATCAAAAACTGGAACTCTGTCGCTTGAGGTTCTCAATTTAAACTTTTAAAAAAACTCCCATCAAAATTTGCCAAGTAACTTCAAGCTTCCAATACTCAAGAACATCGTTTTTATTTCCTCTGCATATTCTTTCGAGCCCGATCACCCTAATAAGATATCAATGGAGATAAAGATGGAAGGCCCGGTGAGCCTTCACGCAGAGTTTTGGAACAAATGTGAAGGAATATTTACTGTAAAACAGAGAGCGCTAGACGATATTATGTTTTTTTTTCGTTTAAAATACTCACATTTTCCTCCACACGCGTGTACCTCTTCATTCACGTTACTGATTCGTGATTATGCTGAGGCACTCCATACATTTTTTTGAGAATATTTATTTTGTTTCTAAAAACAGCTATGCCTCATCTGTCAACTGTCCAGAGAACCTGTTTGGATTCAAAGCTTCTTCCCGGGGTATTCCCCTATCGTAATGGCAGTTGGTACGGCCTTCTCTGGTGTTATACATATTTTAAGATATTCAGAAAATTAATGAAATTAACGACACACTAGAATCATTATAACCTCCTTTGTGACAGCATTACCTATACTCAAATAGTGACAATTGTCTTAGTTCTTCCTATCTAGTCATCAACCTTATTCGTCTCTGCATGTAGAATACACAATGAATTTTTCAACAATGAATCAAATTTAAGCCACTTGCATTAAAATCTCAGTACAATTTCACCTAACCCCGCAGTGACAACATCATCTAAATAAGATCAAGGCCCAAACTCCAAGATGAAGACAACATTCAGCGCTAACTACTGAACGCCTCTAAACGGGCGGCGTTACATTGAAGGATGTTCACGCAGAGCGTCAGAAGGAGCTGTAACTTTCTGACCAGGGTATATCAGTTGACACATCGGGCCGTGGCCAGAGGGGGAGGGGAAGAAGATGTGTCCACCGATACTCTCGTGCGTCTCTACTCCGAGCTGTGACACAGGGGCGTGTAATTGCTCCATAGCAGCTCCGCTCGCAGCAAAAACAGAGCTGGTTGTGGCTGTGTCAGGCCTAACTCTCAAGTTTAATGCAAACATTTCCAGCTGCTTTCTTATTATTTAAGTTTGAAGGCGTTTTTAATCGTTGACTTCCAAGTTTTGAGATATGCTTCACTTTGGGGTTCTTGTTTAAGATGCTTTGTTTGAAATGAATATTTTCTTGAAATCTAAGCTGCAGGGGCCATTATAATTCAGTTTTTGCTACGATGACCCACACAAAACGCTATTCCTTCACAAATACGAGCAATAGTTTTTCTCGTTAAAATGAAGTTATAACAAAAACTTCCATTGAGTACTGCTTGCGACGTAAAAATTCTCTATCTCATGTTATAAGGTAGTGATTTCCTAACATTGTTTATGTATTGTTTTGGCTACATAAGAAAAATTGAATTCCTGAAAATAAGTTCTACGTTGACTGAATTTCATTTTTTAAACTCATTTTATTGGAAAATTAAATTCTCAGCTGGCCACGCACAAACCTACAATTTAAGTTAAAATAGTATTTTAAAATTATTGGATAACTTTTCAGTCTTTGAATACCTTGAACGATTCTTAAACTGCATTTGAATCGTTTCTGTAGGTGTCTTGAATAACTCTTTGACAACCATCAAATCCCTAGAGAAGCTTGGACAGTTCATGGACACTCTGTAAAATGTATGATACATATGAATGTTGTTTGAAAGTAATGTTTGCGCACAACTTCTTTCAAAAGCACCAGACTTTTAATCCGGATGAACCAATTTCAGTCTCACGTTCGAATTCGAAATACCTACTATGTACCATCACCATTTACTTCGCATTTTAAATCAGTCTATTTATATTATAACGGGAGCAAATTTATATTTAATCAGTAAATCCTGATGAGAATTTGAGGAACAAAGCTGGAGCTGGCTTTCGTCATTAAATATTCCAAGTCAGTAGAGCAAGAACGAGTGACACTGTAATTTCCGAGACTCTTTTATCAGCAGTACATCGATAGGTACCTGCAAACTTTGGTTACTGCGTATCTTCCCTTGGCTGCACCTAACGAAATTTTTTTTTAACAAATACATGGAGAAAAGTCCGCTTACACGTTTAGTAGCTTTTCAATGTTAAATAAAATATTTACTTAAACAAAAATAAAAACTGAAACTTTCGCTTTCGAACAAAGTGAAACACGTCTCTAGAATTTTAATTACCTCGTGATCAATGTTGTTCTTAAACTTAATGACGTTGCCGACAAACAATTCTAAATTGGTCATTACTGGACTCAAAAAATTCTGATAGTCTCAGTTCTTGCTCAATTAATCCATGCAGTTTTATTAGCGATCGACTCAAATGGCATTTCTAAAAGGAAATTACTACCAAATAATACCCGAAAACAAGTTTCCAATCAGGACAAAATATTGCAAAGCCGAAGTCCGTGTCTAGAGGCAATAAGTTAAAGAATTGCAAGAACAAGTTTCCGCTCCCATGTCCAGACTCGGATAAAGCTTCGCACTAATAACGAACTGCGATATCAAATGCTCTGTATGTTTCCACGTTTTTAAAACACTTTGCACATGTCCTACGCAAATCTCTTCCTTACATGAAGAACTTATCCAAGTCTCAGTCTAACTTTTTCGCCGTCTGGATGCATTTTTTTCGCCGCCTAAGCGATATAAGCAATTCAATCGCTTAGGCGGCGAAAAGATGCATGCAGGGGGCGAAAAGTTAGACTGGGGTCTCTCGTCCATGCATTTTACAAATGTCTGAGGTCTTCCATCTTCATATTTTGCACACATCCAGGAGGGCTCAAACTCATATTTCGCATGTAATCCAATAACAATCACTTGCAGCACGTATCATAGGTTTCCTATCTGTACCTTTCAATAATATTTTAAATCACTCATGCTCACATTTTACACATTTCCCGATCATCTCTTACCTTCAAATTTGGCAGTTATCCAAAGATATACATCAATCCGTTTTACGCATTTGCATTGAGACACTTTGACCATTAAATTATAGATCGAACCTTTGCTCCAATTACCTTAAAATTGCTCAAATACTTTTATAAACCGTCGTTCGGGCTCACAGATGTACTCTCTAGTGAAGTCATGCATGTGCCTCATTTCATTCTCGCAATGGCTATGATTTATTCGAACAATGCGAAGTCTAATACGTCGAAGTCTTATAAGGCGATCCTTATAAGACATTTAGGACTATGGCAGAATAAACACGTAAACAGCACTGCGACAAACCAGAAGAGAACTGAGGTTCAATCAATGTAAGTGAATTAACAAGTCTTTCTCGCAGTCTGACCAGAGACGCTTTTACAGCTGCTCAAGATGATGCTTTCACCTCATTTTTGAAATTTATAGTTTTAGGGAATAATTAGGAATCGTGATTGATTCCAGATTAGGAGTTTGACGGTTAGTCTGCAAGTAAAATTGCATGTTTGAGCAATTTGAATCGTACAAGTTTTTAGTGCACCAAAGAGGTTGAATTTAGATCCCAAAAAAAAAGGACGAAAGTAATTAATATTTGAAATAGGCAAGTCTATTTAATCTCAGGTATTTATGTTTTGAAAAAAGGTTGATAAAGAAATACTAAAAAATTGTAAATAATGAGAGCGTAAAGACATATTTCAGTTTTTGTCATGCTCTATTTTTTACCAGGTATTTCTATTTTTTACTCACCATATCTTCAGAAGATATCTTAATATTTATCATTTTTAATATTTATAATATCTTATCATCTTAACATTTACCATTCATCATATCTTCATCAAGCCAGTCATCATATCCTAACATCTATCATTCATGAAGAGACTGACTCCAGGGATTTCGCAAAAAACAATAAACTTTTGGGAATTGGCATACAACTGAGCCAGAACGACCACGTCCATAGATGGTACCACAATGCAGCCAGTGTGCTCAGGCCGAGTTAGTGCCGGTTATTTTCTAATCGATTGATTATGAGCTTGTTCCAGCATGCCCTATCTTGACAAAATTATTCAAAAAGAAAAAATGAAGGAATCATTTAGTACGGAGTTAAAAGAACGTAGAATCTATGCACAAATGAGTGTGTTCCAACACAAGATAAGCATAGAAACAGTTAGTTAAGAAGAAAGTTTATCGAATAAAATAAAAGTTGAAAAATAAAGTTAGCGGTGCTTAAAAACACAACATAAGTGAACCAAGTAAAGCAAAAATTTCTTTTCTATTTCAGCAAAAAAAAGCCTACTTAACCGTCAGCTCGGGACCTCGCATTTTTTCCTCTGGGAGTGCTAATTCGGTTATATTCTGATACACGGAAAAAATAAACATTGAATAATTTGTTTTGAATGAACATTAAGAGTGCGTTTAGATGCAAATTTGCTTATATTGCAATTTTGCTCATATGGGTCGAGCAATTATTTATCATATTTTTTGATTACACTCATTAAGAGATATGGAGATTTTTATGATCTGCGTCATACGTGTTCTTTTGTCCGGATAAATACTTCATTGAGCAATATCTTACATATGTGAAAACTTTAATTACGAACAAAACTCAAATGACTCAAGTCTCACAAGTCAGCATCAGCTGCAGCTCATGAGTTTAGTTCGTCACATTTGGAGGCGCAGAGTCACACATCACAGCACGTCAAACATTTGGGCAGGCGAACACGTCCCGGTGAGACATAGAGACGCACTTCCCTGCACATCACACTTTCAGGCAGGCGGACATGTCCCGGTGAGACATAGACACACACATACACATCACTGCACGTCACACATTCACAACACCACCACAGCACCACACCATGTTTCAGTCACACCACAAAAAACGAACCCATCCAAAAAACGAACCCATCCAAAAACCGCCCCAGTGTTGCGTCCATTAGCGGCATTAGTGACACCACCGAGCACGGAGCCTGCACAGCACAGCGCACTCGCGATAAGGAGCGCTCCGACCGCAAGTTTCAGGAAATGCTGGCGCGGCACCGAGAGCTCCGCGAGTGGGTACTCGAGCCTGGGCGGTGGGCAGGAAATGCAGCCTCCCCTCTGCGGCAATTAATGTGCCGCGTCCCTCGTGTTCGTGATAACAAAAGTCACACAAAAGTCTTCACGGCCTGGATAAAAATTGCTCTACTGGCCTCCCTCGTCGAATGCTGTGGCGTCGTTGCAACAAGTTTCATTTTGTGGCGAATTTCCGGTGATTGGGGAATTTAGGACTAAATTTTGTTGGGATGTTCGAAAATACAAGTCACCCTGAAGTTTACGTTGGATAAAAATTGGCTACTGAGCCTCTTTTTTTATGAGTTTTCCCCGTTTTCGACTTTGTTCTTGTTTCTTTTGGGATTCAGGGTATCCTTCAATTGGCATGCATCACTGGTGAGTCATTTCACACTCTCTTGATAGCGTATGCATGAGAAGCGGACAGCAACAAAGCAATCGAACGTAGATAAATATTTGCTCAGTGCCTACAACGATTTTCTGCGGTTGGACGCAGTAAGGCACCGTGAGGTCGATTGCAGCACATTCTACCAATAGCTCCGGTGACTGCAAAAATCGATTAGAGCCAGCAAATTAGCACAATAAAAACTGCACTTGCGTTACTGCAGTTAGATTAGATTAGATATTAGTTTAAAACTCCCTAACCACAACGATTGTGTTCCAATGAGAGCAATAATGTGGCCATTTAGCATGGGTTGAGGGAACTCGGAATCCATGCACAAGATATGTTCCCATTCAAGATCTTCTGCACATGGGAACTGTAAGTTGAGATGATAGTTTATGAAACAAAAAAAAAAAGAAGGAAAAAGTAAATTAATAATTGAAATTACAATTTATAGAAACAATACCATATGGAACAATTAACAAACAGTAGTAACAACGTCCTAGTGAGACCTCCTAGTGAAGTAAGTAACAGTTGAAACAACCTACAGTTGAGACAGTTACGAATGTCAACTAGCAGCTGAAGCAACTTATTCACAGTTAAAACAATTTACATGTAAAACAATTTACAGTAGAAACTAAACTAGCAATTGATGCAGCTTGATTGATTGATTATAAGTAAGTTTTAGCCTCCCTTACCGCAGCAAAGGAGTTCAAAGAGGGAAAGATGAATGCATCATTTAGTATTGAGTTAATACAACGCGAATCTATGCACAAAGTGTGTTCCCACACAGGATCCCGTACGCATAGAAACAGTAAGTTAAAAACGAATGTTAGGAGATAATCTAAAAGTTGAAGGATAAAGTCAGAGGGGCTGAAATAGAGGACAGCAGTGAATCGAAAAAAGATGGTCCGTAAAACAAAAAACATACTTCAACAGAAAGAAGGCCTACTTAACTCTCAGCTCTGGACCTGGCAGTTTCCCTCTGGTAAGGCTAATTTCACAGAGACAGTATATTCGTTGAGGAGCGATGCAACGTATCGGTAGCTAAAACAAGCTAAAGTTCAAAGAGGAAATGCTGAATCATCTAGCAGTTGAAACAACACTCAGTTAAAACCTACGACAATGAGAGCAACTGATCGACGGAAGAGCTGTGAGTTAGAGCAGGACCTTGTCGGAACGTGCACCATCTTATCAGCCTGACGTTCGCAAGGAGGCGCAATCTGCGCGGCAGAGCGGTGCCTCCTAGTCGTTATACGGCGGAGATTAGATACGTGGTCGACGTGACGTGAGTCCTGCACACAAGCCTATAATGGCTTCATTGACTTCCATTGTGCGCTTCTCATAAACTCAACCCTTGCAGATCTCAGACAGTTGTGCGCCTAGTAATCTCAATAGCGCCTATGGCACGGAACGCGTGTAAAGAAATAGTATCTCGGTTTGACGCGAAGAACCATAAAGGTCTTGATCTACGAACCTGGGTGATGACGGCTGGTATCACTTATACGCGCAATGTCTTTGTACGCTGCGGTCGTAACGAGAGAAAGATGGCGAGTTCCGGTAGGCTTGCCAGGTTTATGGCGGGCTTTGCTTGATTACGGACACAAGGGAAGTTCGCCTTCATATGACATAAAACGCAAAGTTTTTAGGTGCAATGAGTGTCGCTGAACAGAGAGGGCTGCGGACATGGTTTTTGTATCTTGATCGAGTGATAAACTTTGCAGTAGATGAACGTGGACACGCGATACAACTGTTCCGCAGTATCAATTCTAAAGCGCTCTCCTCCAGGGAACCTCATTTTACGCTCATGTAGGTTGCTGCATAAATATGAAAACAATGATGATACAATTGAGATATAGGTTTAATTTCCAGGGCACCATTTTGCTTCGCTCAAGATGGCTCAGACAAAAAGAATGATTTTATTGACTGCACTTCCTGAAAGGATGTCCATTTTGGAGCGTAAAATTTAATTTCAAAATAAAATATACTTCCTCACAGTGTTATTGTCTGATATTAATCTTTTACCTGCAATTACCCACAGTGCTATAAATCTTCACGTAATTTTTTCTGAAGTTATTAACTCGATGAAAAAGCTATGTGAAGGCGGGAAAAGGAACCTCCTTTTTAAACTCAACGCCATGCCATGACAGATTTACCACTCATGGTGGAAGTAAGGAAAACCCTCTGACTCAACGAGCTGTGACAACACACAAACTTACATTATTTGCTGGCGTTTTCTACAGTTTGACTGTGCTGGAGGAGGAGACTATCATTCTGTTAGCAGTTTATTCACGCATATGCTCTCATAATCCGTCCAGCGCTCCCTCGGCTCCGCACTTATACTCAAAGAACAGAAAGTGACTTACAGCCGTTGTTAAGGTGTTAATAATAAAATACTAATGATTTTAAGATGTAATAACATTTACTATAAAAAATCATTAGTCCCTCGCTCACTAGTTCTGAGCATATTTTGCCCTTAACAAACTCTAGTTATATTTCCTCACTATGGCCATAGCCAGAATAAAACTTTTTGCTGATCCACAAATAACATACATGTAGACCAGCATAAACACAGCTCCTCGGTTTTCGATGGACCTCAAAAATTATTTTCTTAATTTTTTATCAAATTCCGTAGTATCGTTGTTTGGATTTGCCATTCAAGAAAAAACTTTTAATAATTTTCTTGCCCTGATAAATTTCAGATGAATTTTTTTGAACTGATTTCTGTTCAATTTAGTGCCATGAACACTGATAACCATAAATGTCAATTATATCTCGTGCCTTATTAAAAAATTCTCGAGAGCAATGAACGAAAAACGAAATTGAAAGATTCGGAATACGGATCATTAGATCGCAATTGAGAATTATTTTCCTCCACACCATTTAGCAGCGCTTTGATGCGTCGACTATTTATTTATTTGTGACAAAATCGAGTTTTAAAATAAAGGGAATATTTGTCGCATATCTCATTTACAAGATATGTTTTTGATGTAGCTCTTGCTGCAGAGGTCGCGTCAATGATGAAGAAAAAATATCATTGACTGATTCAAGGAAAATATTTCAGCCGGGTTGATCAGCCCGACCCTACATTGGGGCTGCGGTGTCTGGGGATGCGCGGAAATGGGGAGGACAGGCAAGAGGAGCCAGGAAGGAGAACAGTTTCCCGAAGCAAGCACAGAATCATTTAACGAGTACAACGTCTTCCAGTGTACCCGGCTTGTAAGTAGTATCCAGTCCCTATTGGGAATTTGGTGTGTCTTCGGGAAAAATTTGGAGAGTAAAGAGTTATTGAGTTATTGCAATATAACAAACACAATTGGATCATTTGTGTTGACCTTACGATGGTGTCCTTCCTTCTTGGTCAGCAAAGTGGATACACAAAGTATTCTTGCTTCTTCTGTGCGAGGGATAGCAGAGCTCGAGAGAAGCATTGGATTGACATGAATTGGCCTCCGTGATCTGATCTTAAACCTGGAGATCTTAACATTGTACATGGGCCACTTGTTGACAGGAAGAATATAATATTCCCACCTGTACACAAAAAACTAGGTCTCCTGAAACAAATTGTACAGGCATTGATGACTGATCATCTTGGCATATCCTGGATTATGAATCGAAAAAATCAAGGCCAGTGTGTTCGATGGTCCATAAATTATAGACAGCTCATAAAAGATGAACTGTTCATCGGTAGTATGTCAGACCTGGAAAAGAATGTTTGGCTATTATTCAAAGACGTCGTCAAGAACTTTCTTGGAAATAAACGTGCAAGTAATTACACAAAAATTGTTTAGCAATTATTGGAGATCTACAAAGCGTTTGGTCTCAATTTATGAGTATTAAATCACATTTTTTGCATCGCCATCTGGCCAGCTTTCCGTAAAATCTTGGTGCTGCTGTGAGACGAGCAAGGAGGACGATTTCACCAAGATTTGGAGATTATGTAATAATGGTACCATGCAGGGTAGATAGGATGTTCATCTGATGGCATACCGTTTTTGGAGGGTCAAACATGACAGTCCTCAAATTGAACACTCCAGAAAAAGTCACAACCGTAAATTTTTACCTTAACCAGTACAAAATTACAGTCTTATCATTTGCACAAACTTGGTAATACTTTACAAACATTCCATTCATGCCTCTTTCTTACATTAATTATTGTAAACTAACATTTACAACTTGTACGAAACAAGCACTCCAACTGTTATGTACGGTGCTCTGCCTATTTTTAAGAAAATGAAATTATCATAGTTCAAAAACTTGACGTGATAGAGAGAAAAACTGAGATCAGTTTTGGATTCAGCTCGCAATAACAGCTGCAAGACCTAACACAACAAAAATCATGTTCCCCAGCGATTAGCCCCTGCCAATTCTTCCTTTAATTTGTTCAAATGCAGGTGCTCTGAAACGCGCTAGAGGAACACTAAAAATGTCATTCTAAAGGACATAGATCATTGCTTTAATTCATAAAAAGAAGCATAATTGTCTCTCAAAACGAACAAATTAGTTCATTACTCTAGTTCGCCAAATCCAGATCAAATCTCATCCTTTTTTATAACCCTTAGCACGTGTTACTTTGGTCAGTTAAATGGTGCCGAGGGTTGATCATGATGCAGCGCAGGTGAAGTGAAAAAAGCTCAAGCGCGTGTCATTATTTCTGCAAAAAAAAATTTCTATTTCTGGAAAAAAATAAAATTAAAGGGGCTCACACTTGCGCTTTGCATGCTCGATCTAGGACTATGGAACAGAGCATGTGTGCGTCCTAGTTCATACAGTATAATAGCTCTCCGATTCAGGTCGCTTTGTGTAACGATCGAGCAGAGTGAAGAGAACAGTCATTATGTTCGAATAATTTTCACGCGATAAGTAACTAAAATTATTATTCGTACCTTCATTTGAATAGATTACAAGTTAATTTGAGCCTCCCTAACCACGACTAAGATGTTCCCAAGAGAGGAAAGGAGTAAGGCGCCATTCAGTTTAAAATATAGATTCAGATTCAGTAAGATTGTAAGACATTTAGAAAACAAAATAAAAATTGAAGAAGCTAGTTAGATGCCTAAAAAAGCGTAGCAGTGAACCAAGAAAAGACAAACAGTTACGAAAAAACGTTGTATTTCAACAAAAATAAGACATATACCTTACGTTCAGCTCTGAACCTTTTTCTTCCCCCGCCCTATTAAAAATTAAGGGAGTAGCATGGTTGATTAAAGGAGACAGCGGTGAATTAAAGGAGTATTAAGCGAACCGAGGCCTCTTCCCTTCTGACACTTCCAGGGCGCGACTCATAAGCACGATGCGAGCAAGTTCTCCCATGTTGCTACCAGAGGCCACCTGTGCAGATGGCCTCTAGGTGAGATGCCTGCCATCTTTCTCGAGAGAAATGACGGTTGCCGTCTTTCGCGTCAGTTTTGAAGTTGGTGTTGTGCGTGACAGATGTCTGGATCGTGTCTCTATTATTTAAAACGTTTCAAGTAATGTTAGAGTGTATATCAGTGCGAGCGTGTATTACGTGAGGGTGTATAGTACGTGAGGGTGTCAGAAGAAACAAGAGATGGAAGAGACGTAGAATGCTGGTCTGGAGAGGCATTATTTCAAGAGCATGAACGGAGCAAGGACCCCACTGCTAGTTTCATCACCTCGGTCAATTGATATTTTAGACGATTCATCGTTGTGGTGGGGCTGATGTAAAAACAACAAAATGTGGAAACCAAACCTGAATTTTCCCTCGTCAGTCTTCAGCAACCTTTGAATTGAAGGACGTTCTTGAAGGTAATCAACGATGTGTTCAGATACATATTTGTGTGTGTGTGTGTGTGGGGGGTAGGTGTGTGGGAGGGGGGGTGTGGGGGTAGGTGTGTGGGAGGGGGGGTGTGGGGATGGTTTGAGTGTGGGGATAGGTGAGGGAGTGTGTGTATATGAATAGCCGGTGTAATTAAGCTCGGGCAAGGTAAAGTCAATTTATTTTCCTTTCTAATTTTAGGAATGAAAGATGAAAAATCTGCTAGACGATTGTTTTTGTTATATATATAGCTACGAGTATATTCTTCTAACGACCCTAGGGTATTGTTGCTATATTCTTTTCAAGGTACATTTATATTGTTCCCTGCAGGCTTTCGCCTCCAAGGCTGCGTACAGCTGATTTCCCATTATTGCACATTCAACCGTTAATTGACGCTTCTCAACCAAATATAGCCAGTTGCCCATTAATTACCTTAGTTATTGCGTTGCGAAAACTTCAAGCATAAGTTATACGTCACAAACATGTCCCATTAATGTCAGCTTAATAATGAACACGCACCCTTGAAATTTTCTGCAAGTGAGTAGGGATGTATTTAATTTACATACTCTGGTACATTTTTTTTGTGCTATCAACCGTGTTTGCTTATGATGAATTGATTAATCGCGCAAGAACTAAAGTGATTCAAGGGCAAACTGGTTATAATCGGTTTGAGCAGTGTGACGGTTTGAAAGTGTGACTAATGGGAAATCAGCTGTGCGCAGCCGTTTTTTTGAAATTAAATTAAGAGGTGGCCATCCTGGGCCTCTCATGATTCTCCGATGGTGAATAGGAGAAACTGGTCGCGCCTTGGGAGCGCGACGGTAGTGCTCCATGCTGAGCCATGCGTGGCCACCGGTTGGGACAGAGGCGCAGGCGCGCCTATAAAGTGGACACTTCGAAGTTGCCTCATAGGAGACGCATGGATGAAACAATCATGCATATTTGGGAGCGCTCCCAAGAATCACCGATGCCACTCCTATAATTTTTAATGGGGCGGGTGCACATTTTCTCTGAGATGCAATATATAGTTGTATCCCTCCGAGAAGTCCGTTCGTTGAGTCAGGTGTGCTGTATTTTATAATTGAATTCTCACTTTAGGAAGGCATTATAAGGAAAATATGCAACTCTTTGACTCACAGAATTTTGTTCATAGAATTTTTCCCATCACATGAAAAGGAAAATTTAACTAAAATGTTTCAGTACACGTATAGTTTGCATATCAAAATTCATGTTTATTATTAATTTCCTTTCAAAGTTAACTTCGAAATTAATGTCGGCATTTGTATAGTGAACGATAAGAAAATTTATAATCGTCAAAAAATGATTATCGTAGTGAAACTTGGAAATTTTGAACTGTCGATCTGGTTACTCGATATTCCTTTTAACACTTAAAGCCAGCATTTTTGCACTCATATTACCGTTATCACAACCCTCGTCATTAGACTGGCACTATAGCATCAAATTATCATCGACATTAAAGTGATGAAGAACCTGCCACTGGGCAGTGAACTTCACAGATCACACTAGAGATGAAATTTTACAGAACTTGCAATATGTATTAATTATGGCTATAATCGAAAGGAGACCCTTTTTTCATTAAGGTCTTATTTAGACTTTATGTCTTATTGCTGTGCTCGTGCAGGCTTGTTGTCAGGTCAAGTGCTTGTTGTCAGGTCAAGTGTTTGTTGTCAGGTCAAGTGCTTGTTGTCAGGTCAAGTTCTTGTTCTCTGTTCAAATTACAAACATGTGGATGAAGAATAATGATCAGTAGAGTTTATCTCTATCATAAATGCTTGATACTCTCCTAAAATAAATACTTGGAAGGTTTTTAACATTAGATTGGAACTTTACATCATTTATAATTAATAGCACTAAGCCTTCAAATTCAAAACCGGTTATCACGTAGACATTAATTAGGAAGCATCCCAGCAAAAAAATATTTATGTACATAAAAGCACTTTCTCATCAATAAAAAGGTATGAGGAGCCACAACACTCAACGCTGTAATGATAAAGTTTGCGCTGACGGGATAGCATAATATATTGGATGAATAGTGTTTCTTTTGTATCTTTTGCATATGTATGTGGTTCTATTAAACTTAACGATGTATTACCCTTGACTTCATTTGTAAATTTCTCCAAATGTGCCCGTGAAGATCGTCGATGGAAGTCACACTGCATGAATACCACTGCCATATTAGCTTAATGTCATTGCTATAATAAAGGAAGCACAATTCACCTGAAAATATTAGCATCGTCTCCCATGAAACTTTGAAACTGATTTGCTCCTATTCGAAGCAGAATTTTGAAATTTTAGACTGAAATTTTGAAATTTTAGACTGAAATTTTGAACTTATCTTGAGAGATTGAATGGAGTTACATTGCATTGCATTGCGAAGAGTCATTTGTTGTGCAGTAATTATCTTTCTTTATAGTCGATATAGGTTATTGTACAAAAAATTTGTATAAGCTATTTCTAAATGTCAACGAGAACATAGCTAATTTCCAAAGTTAATTAGGTACTTTAAATAGGTACTTCATTCATTTAAATGACTGATGATTAGTGAGGTTACTCATCAAATTTTTGTGATGGATTTAAAATAAGAAGAATGACCATGTACCGTAGAACCTTCAAAAAAATTAACACAGGATTTGTTGGTCAGTTAATTAAAACGATTTCAATTTCAGTACATCAACTTTTATTTTTCACTCATTATATAGTGCATGACAGTTTTCCTTGCAAAAATCAAGGCATGGTTCTGTTGGACCCGGGTCCTTTTTCCGACCAAAGTCTCTCTATTTAGCTCTAGGGTTATTGACCATGACGATATCGTGTCTTGACATACGTGAGCAGTAGATCTATGTCTCCCTGATGCCATCAAAGTTAACCCATTAAGGACAGGAATCTTGTTTTTATTAATTATAAAAACGAAAGTAAAGAGAACTCTTGAATTTTGTAAGTGATGAGAAATTATTGTATTACATTGAGCTCTGTTCATTGCATGTAAAATGGGAATAAAATCATTTCCATTTCGCTTATCTGCGCTGCAAAAATTCAGCTTATTACACTCAATATATTAAGCTTGAATGATGAGAGTCCACGGGTAAGTTTGCATTCCGCGACAAAGTTTAGTTTATTAGTTAGTTTAAGCCTCCCTATCCTCAACAATGAGATGTAAAGAGAGGAAGGAAGAAGGCACCATTTAGTATGGAGTTAAGGGAACGTGGAATCTATGCAGAAAGGGCACAGAAACAGAAAGCTAAGAAAGAAGTTCATGAAACAAGAAAAAGTTGAAGAAGAAAGTAGTAGGCGGTGAAAAACAGGACAGCAGTGAACCGAAAAAAAGATGGTCCGTAACACAACAAAACCTATTCTATTTTAACAAAAGAAAGCCTACCTAACCTTTAGCTCGGGCCCTCACATTGCCCCCCTGGGAGCGCTAGTTCCCATAGATACAATAGTTGTATCCCCCTGAGGGGTTCCGCGACAAAAAAAATGGGATAAAAAATGGATGTTGTGGGAATCCTTGGCGAATTTGGGTGCTGAGTAACACAAAATTCATTAAATCAACGGGAATAAATTGCAGTTCAATTTGTGAAGCCAATGAACTTCACAAGCTTTCACTTCTATGAATGTTAGTGCTGAACGATTCATCTATTTTAAATTGTAGAAAAAGTTATACCCCAATTTTAATAAAATGTAATTAATCCGGGAGCAATTTTAGCGCTGAAAGATTCATTAATTTGAAACTGCAGAAAAAGTCACCATTCAACTTGAATAAAATTTCACAAAGCTATTGCAATTTTAGCGTTACTCATTTATTTTAAACTGTAGCAAAAGTTACACATCAACTTCAATAAAACTTCACAAAACCGCGGCCAATTTTAGCGCTGAAAGTGTCACTATTTTAAACTAAAGAAAAATCCCCAGTTCAACTTCAACAAAATTTCACAAATCTGCGCAATTTTAGCGCTTCACATTTATTTTAGACAGAAGACAAATTTCCAGTTCAACTTCAATAAAACTTCACAAAACTGCGGGCGGTTTCAGCGCAGATCACAGCACAGCGGCGCTGTATAGAGAAGGCGGAGCACCGCAGCTGTGGGCTTTCGGGCGGAGCCGGGGTTGCTGGAGTGGGCGAGTGGGGCGGGCAGCAGCCCACAGGGGGCAGAGGGGGCCCGGGTGGGGCCGGAGCTGAGTTCTCTATTATTAATTACAGTCTGGGCGGAGCGAAACTCCAAAATGATAGCAAGTATTTCGCCGTGACGGAGCGTCCATTAGAAGCTGCCGCGGCCTGACGTGTTGTGAGTGATGACCACGTCTGCGGGCCACATGTGCAGACATGACCACGTCTGCGGGCCACATGTGCAGATATGACCACGTCTGCGGGCCTCATGTGCAGACATGACCACGTCTGCGGGCCACATGTGCAGACATGACCACGTCTGCGGGCCTCATGTGCAGACATGACCACGTCTGCGGGCCACATGTGCAGACATGACCACGTCTGCAGGCCGGCCACATGTGCTGACATGACCACGTCTGCGGGCCACATGTGCAGAAATGACCACGTCTGGAGGCCATGAGTGCAAACGTGGCAAGATCTATCCTTTACATGTGCAGACATGGCGGGGTCCACAAAGCACATATGAGCAGACATGGCGGTGTCTGCAGGCCCTTGCGCATACATGGCAGTGTCTGTACACCACAAATGCAGACATGGCGGTGTCGGCAGGCCACATGTGCAGACATGGGGATGTCAACAGACACACACATATAAGCAGACACACACATGCGACACGCTCCTGTACCCCTGCGTGGCTCCTCGTGTCTGAGAAGCCCATATATAAAGAACAACTTCAAAGTCAAATTTCGCTATATGAGAGTACAGGTTAACAATAATTTTGTCGGAGTAAAATATATCAGCCATATTAAGCTGTCCCCGGTCATCAGTCTATTACTATATGACCAGCTTATGCATATATTATACCTGCACTTAACATTATATATTACCAGCGCATACACTACACCACTGCAGTAAACATTATGTATAGTTTCAGCTTATACACTTTATAGCACCAGTTAACTTTACATCTATATTGCCTGCGTGTACACTATATAACACCAGTTAACTTTATATATATTTTACGAGCGTATAGACTATACCACCAGTTAACATGATATATATTGCATGCGTGTAAGCTAGTAACATAATATGCATTATCAGCGTTTGCACCAGTTTGCTGTAGTAATATGCTTCCGTCGCACTCCGACATACAGTATGTGCAATAGAAATGTACACGCATTAAACTCCTGCTATTTATCTACTGCTATTATTCTGCTAGAGCTATGACTGTATGGTTACAGTTCAACTACTACAGAATTATCCAATGTCATTCGTTCACTACAAACTGTTCGACTGTTGTTTGCGCGTTGCAGATTTGTTATACAGTTCCAGATTAACTACGAACATTTTTATTTCGTCATATTTTTTACTACAGATATTTCTTCTGCTGTTTGCATGCTACAGATCTGCACGTGAGTTTTAATCTTTTTTTATAGAGCTATACCAAATCATGAGCTCTTTTCAAGTACCACTATTCATGTCCATTACTACCAGCTTACTGCCTCAGAAAACTTGATTCTGCCAAATTTAGTCTTCACTATCGGAATACTACTATCGGGATAGTAGTATTCCGGTTTGCTGAATACTACATTTCTTCTACTGCCTTCAGTCCACTATCATCGGCATACTATATCATCCATTTACAGCAAATTTTCAGTCTAGCACTAACGGTTTGTTTTCAGTCGACGACGAGATGCAAAAAAGAAGTAAAAATGTGAAAAAGACCACCGAAAAAAAGTTATTTGAAATAAAGAACACTCCTGTTCCGAATTATATGGTTACTATAGGCGTACAAACGCCGTTAAAACTGACATATGATACTATCTCTTTGAATATCATTTGTTTGAAACTTAACTGAGTTAATTAAGGTGGTAAATATATAGAAGCATTAACTTCTTTGAGATTGCGCGATGAACCGAAAGTGTAAGGTAAGCGTATCTGTTAAACAGGATTTTTTTAGTTACATACTACCCCTCCAATTTTTCTTGTCTTAGTTCATCAGATGTAATTAACCTGAAAAAACTAAAGCGATAGAAACAAAATTTCAAAACAGAAATTTGCTAGCCCAACGAATGCATAAGTATTCGCTTTACAGGGTACTATATGTGATGCTTAATTTTTCATAATTCTCACTCTCAGTTTCTTGATCTTTTTTGAACACAGGCTTTGCATTTATGCTCACTTAGTGCCGCTCACAATCGCATTTTTCACTCGCAAAAAGGATATGGAGGAACCAACAAAGCAAGCTATTTATACAGTGGAATTAACGAGGAATGAAGACAGTGAATCAAGGAAAAGAACGTTCTTGATGTGGCCTCCCAACTCGGCTGGTATAAAGTTGAAGAAATTTCCGATGAAATAGAATTAAGGGAAATATACACGATAAAAGATCCTCAACCATTGCAGCTATGGAAATTTTGGCGTAGAACTGCCCCGGTGTGTGGGGAAACTCCTGTTAAAAATGACACATAAAATGGATTTGGTGTTCACTTCTATAATCAACAGCATATAATAGGTGCTGTGGAAACATTCAATAGAATACTGGGTGGTTACAAAAAGAAAGTGACAGAATCACACAGAGGAATACTCGCATTGTCGTGCACATGTGCATGAAAAATGTATAGTCAACTGTGTGAAGCAGATGGTATTTATACATGTGTGCGTATTTATACGTAATGTATAGCCCAAAATTTTAAAAGTGATCTTCATTCTAAACTCTGGACAAGAAGCCGAAGCGGTTTTGAAGGGGCTTTATGAAAATTATCCCCAATAAAAGTACAAATCTACCACTCAGATTCGACGTGCCAAATTGCTTATCGAGATCTTCGAGTGGGTGCATTGCAAACGAGTGGAATGAATTCTAACCGCAGATTAGATCAGATTATTAGTTAGTTTAAGCCTCCCTATCGTCAACAAATGAGATCCAAAGAGAGGAAGAAAGTTAAGGCACCATTTAGTATGGAGTTAAGGGAACGCGGAATCGATGCAGAAAGGGCATAGAGACAGTAAGATGAGAAAGAAGTTCATGAAACAAGATCAAAGTTGAAGAATAAGGTATAGTAGGTGCTAAAAAAACAGGACAGCAGTGAACCGAAAAAAGATGGTCTGTAACACAACAAAAACCTATTTTATTTTAACAAAAAGAAAGCCTACCTAACCTTCAGCTCGGGCCCTCACATTGTCCCCCTGGGAGCGCTTATTCCCATAGATACAATAGTTGAATCTCCCTGAGAGGATTCTAACCGCAGATGAGACGCTGAAACGATTCGATTCGGATTACAATTTCAAAAGATCAGTCAGATGTTAAACCCAGATATTGCAATGTCAGCGTGTAAGCAATGCATGATATACAGTAGAAGGTGTACATTATCAGGGTATACACCACACCACCATGCAGTTTACTGTAGCTAATATGCTTCCGTCACACTCCGGCATATGTGATAGAAATGTACAAATGTACACGCATTAAGCTCCTTCTATTCATTTATTGCTATTATACTGCTAGAGCTATTGCTATAGTATAGTAGCAGTTTGACTACTACAGAACTATCTAATGGTATTCGTCCACTACACACCGTTAGGTCATACAACGTTAAACGTAAGGTCACTCAACGTTACACGTAAGGTCATTCAGCTTTAAACGTAAGCTCATTCAACGTTAAACGTATGGTCATTCAACGTTAGACGCAAGGTCATTCATCGTTAAACGCAAGGTCATTCATCGTTAAACGTAAGGTCAATAACACATGCGCGTGAAAATGCATGCGCGTCCGTGAACGTGCGGGCTCAAACGCTTATCGCGCGCAAAACCTGCAAGATGCATGCCAGAATTTTAAAGAGATATAATAACTTGGCAACTCACCAAAAATTTGTTCATGAACCTCGATGTTCCATGCGTGCACGATGGACTCATCGCTATATTCTGTCGAACGGCTTTGAATCACCCAGGAATTTAACCCTTAAATTGCTACACTCCTTCATCGTATAGAAGTAGCAACATTGACTGGTAAATCGTTACATATTTTGTTCCGTCTCGAATTTGGATGCTACGTGACGAATTATACTGAGTTATAATAGGTTCAGCCTGCTTCGACAGCCTGCTTCGTTCAGCCTGCTTCAACAGCATAATTTGAAATCTCTTGACTTTCTCACGTCCAGCGCAGTCAATTTGACGGCTGAGTCAAAAGTTGACTGAGGGCTGACTTGGAGAGTTGACTGAGGGGCGATTTAGAGGTTTGACTGAAGTATGATGTGGCTGACAGAGGACGTAGAGAGTTGACTGAAGGGTGATTTAGAGGGGTGACTGAGGGGGGACATGGAGGGTTGATTGAGGGATGACTTGGATTGACTGAGGATTGACTGAGAGATAACATAGAGGGTAGACTGAGGGATGACTTGGAGGGTTGACTGAGGGATGACTTGGAGGGTTGACTGGGGGATAACATAGAGGGTAGACTGAGGGATGACTTGGAGGGTTGACTGAGAGATAACATAGAGAGTAGACTGAGGGATGACTTGGGAGTTGACTGTGAATTGACTGAGGGATAACATAGAGGGTAGACTGAGTGATGACTTGGAATGTTGGTTGAGGGATAACATAGAGGGTAGACTGAGGGATGACTAGGAGGGTTGACTGAGGGATAACATAGAGGGTTGACTGAGGGATAACTTGGAGGGTTGACTGAGGGATAACATAGAGGGTAGACTGAGGGATAACTTGGAGGGTTGTCTGAGGGATAACATAGAGGGTAGACTGAGGGTTAACTTGGAGGGTTGACTGAGGGATAACATAGAGGGTAGACTGAGTGATGACTTGGAATGTTGGTTGAGGGATAACATAGAGGGTAGACTGAGGGATGACTAGGAGGGTTGACTGAGGGATAACATAGAGGGTTGACTGAGGGATAACTTGGAGGGTTGACTGAGGGATAACATAGAGGGTAGACTGAGGGATAACTTGGAGGGTTGTCTGAGGGATAACATAGAGGGTAGACTGAGGGTTAACTTGGAGGGTTGACTGAGGGATAACATAGAGGGTAGACTGAGGGATAACTTGGAGGGTTGACTGAGGGATAACATAGAGGGTTGACTGAGTGATAACTTGGAGGGTTGACTGAGGGATAACATAGAGGGTAGACTGAGGGATAACTTTGAAGGTTGACGGAGAGAGGACTTGTATCACTGCATCCACGATCATTATTCAATATGCACGACATTTAATGATAATGTAACAATCATTACCTGTTATTAATGATGTGTCTTACAATTATTACTCTATTGTCTTGTAATTATTACCCTATCATGTATGCCGTTGTTTGATAAAAATAATTTCATTATGAAGTGTAATAATTTATCATTATAGTCAATTAGTTAATCATTAATGAATAATTGTTAATACTATGGATAAGTTTTGGCGAGGTCGGTTTCAGGTAAAGTTGGGTATCGACAGCAAGAAAATAGTTATCAGCTCCTGAAAAGAGCGTGAAAATAGTGTCATTAATCTTGTAGAAATACATTTGATATTTATCATGGTTATTATCATGAGTCGTTAGCCCCCCAGAATATTTAACAGTCATAACCATTATATTTTTTCATCAAATTAAAGCTCTTTATCGAAGTAACGAAGTTTTATTTTTATTCATATTTCCTGTATAATTATTGTATGCAGAGCAATGCTCAGAATTAGGCGACTAAACAATCATACTTTTCCCTCTGCACTAACTTGCTCCTGACAGTTGGTTTTGATGTGTGATTTATTCCATATGCATTAAGCTACGATTCACTAGAACTAGCATATATGAAGGTCAAGTTACTCTATTGAGTTTTAATGAATAGTTTGGGCTAAAGGTAGCAGTGCAGAGTATAAGTTGTGCTTGAGATTGGGGTATGATGGATAGTTTGCACTAAAGGTAGCGTTAAGAAATATAAGTTCTACTAAATATTGGATTATATAGCCTATCGGGCACACTGGACAATAATTTATGAAGTATAGTTTGCACTAGCCATTAGTTTATGATGTATAAAATTAGAAGTACGAAACTAACTAATGAGCTCATGTTTATACCTTGCACCTGTTACCACTCCTGATGGTTGCGTATGAACGCAAAACTACTGTTTTTGAGCGATAATTTCTACAAATTAAAATAATTCAAAAACTACTACCAAACCTGACACAGGGTTGCCCAATATCGCCATTTTATGTGTTGAAATAACAAAGAACTAAAGTCAAAAGTTATTGTCGATTATGAGAATTAGAATCATGATATCGACTTTTGTCAACAGTTACGCACGGAGACAAAATAAAGCTGTCCGTCGACTGCAGATGACATACAGAACAGGTTACGGAGTACACTTAATTTATGAAAAATTGATAAAAAATATTAATTCAAAATAGGCACTGCATGGTATGTTACAATTATTCAAAATAGGCACGGGTATGTTACAATTCAAAATAGGCACTGGTATGTTACAGAGCATTATATATCCTAAATGCTAGTCTATAAAACGTAGCCTACTATACCCTCTAATCAGTTGTGAAAACTTTCAGAATTTAAAAAATTTGAAGAAATAAACGCATCTTGAATGAAATGAACGTAAAGATTCCTTCTGGAGTATGAGCAGACGCACCGTCATAACAACACAATGGTACGATGACAACAAGCGTGATGTCAACAAAACTGCCTTCACAAGATAAAAACAAACGTACACGTCCGTAATATTACGCACGCTGAATCATAATTCGGAGCAAATTTCTCGTAATAAAAGCAGCCAAAAATACATCCGCTCTTTGATAACTTACGTTAAAGGGAAGCATTTTATTTCGTGACGACGATAATTTTTTAAAAATGAATTACGATAAAATGTTGTGTGTATGGTTCGAAAAAATTCAAATTCTCCTGCGTATTCATTAAGGAAATGGAAACATTTTTCTACATGATATAGTACTTCCGTCCACACTGCTAAGCGAACGAAGGAATAGTTCGCTCGTTAGTTGAAATTTGTATTCCAGTGGTCGTATTGACTAGAAATCACTTAAATACGTTGCTCAGGAATGCAAATGCAGCTGATTAATTTTACAAACAATAATACCCGAACAACAAGGCTTAACACATTCGTTATGCTGCAACCACAGCTGCAAATAACCAATTGGTCGTTAGAACGCATTCTATGGCCCAACGGTAGCACGTCACATTCGCATATATAAGTATCAGCAAATAATTAATTGATCATTAGAACGTATTCGAGAGATGCAACGTATTCGATGAGCCAGTGTCCATGGTAGCAAATGCACCGAGTGAATACAAATGAATGCAACATGCATATATATATATATATATATATATATAGAGCAGTTAATTGATGCAAGTCTCATCCTATACGGATACTTTCAATACTTGATCGCAATAATGAAGCTGACAACATACTGTACATGGTGTCCCATGAGGTTATAAAGGAACCTCAATTCCAGATACTCTACCTTAATTTTGATTGGTAAGCTTGCTCGCTATAACTGGTATTTTCATCAGCTTTTCTGTGTGGGAGAAACCGCTTCCCAAATTTTTCCTTAAAATCGAAAAGGGTTATCCAACATGAATTACACACATCAAATTAGATAAGATTAAAAAATTTGAGAATTAAGATTTAAGGGAACAAGGAATGTGTGCACAAGGGTTCCAAAACAAGGTCCCCTGTGCATAAAAATATTGAAGTATGGAATTTTATTATAAAAAAGGAAGTTGAAGAAGAGCAGCGCAGAAAAACAGGGCAGCCGCACACCATGCAGAAAAAAGATGCGCAAGCTGATATGCTTCGGTAAAATTGCACGGGATGTGCAGTTTGCTTGAAACATAGTTAAGTACGAATGAGGGCACTCTTTTGAACATAATATTTCTGCACGTTTGAAGGATAATCATTATATTTAGTAGTGAATAATGTTTTTTACAAATCGTGCTTATATCAATCATAAGTATTAATGAGCTTGCAAATTTAAATATAAGCTAACGTGTAAGTAAAAATCGTTTATTTCTTTTGAGAAATATAAAAAGCACAGAAGAATAAATGATATATAAACAAGAATAAAAAATCATTCTGAATATACAAGGATATAAGTAAAAATTATTAAAATATAAGTTAGCTCAGCTGATACAGAAGTATTTTCTTAATTAGTTTAAGAAAACACCAACCAAAAATATCACTCATTTGCCACCTGGAAGAATGGAAAAACACCGAACGGTTATTCAGGCACCCGCAATTAAACTTAACTTTTCTCGTTGAAATTTCCCTTTTCTTTTCGGCGTACGTTCATACACACTTAACTAGACTAAAACTGGCTTAATTTATGTCGGTTTTTGTTAAGTCTTTGCAATAATTCGCAAAGCCAAACCCTTCATAAATAGAACCCGTCTTTCTCTCAACCGCATGTGCATTTCAAAATCCTTATGACCATACTCCAAAAGCATTTCAAAATCCAATTCAAATGTTACAAAGGAAAATCCATTCGATATTGAGGCTGTCGTTTCACCTCTACCTATTTCTTCAAAAGAGTTTGCGTTCCTTCTCAAACTCTCACGCGCGCACATGCAGCTTATGAGTAATTAATTATGAGTTAGTTTTAGAATTCCTTCCAACAACGAAGATTTTCAAGGAAAGGAAGAATGAAGGAACCATTTAGTATGGAGCTTAGAAAACACGGAATCTATGCACAAAGTGTGTTCCCGCACAAGTTTCCTTGCGCATAGTAATAGTAAGTTAAGTATAAAGGTTATCAAACACGATAAAAATGAAGAAGAAAGTCAGAGGTGCTGAACAAAAGATAGTAGTGGTCCAAAAAATGATAGTTATCGACAGAACAAAAATCACTTTATTTCAACGGAAAGAAGGCCTACCTAACTCAGTGATCAGGACCACATACTTCCCCACTAGAGTGATATATAATTCCCATAGGTACAAAAGTTTTATTCCCTGAGGGGCATGGAAGTTACATAAACTCTTAATCTCTCCCTTCTTAAGCTCTCAGAAAATCAACAAACAGAAAATCAGAGGCTACAGAATTCAACAAACTGAAATGGCCTCATCAAAAAATGAGTTAACAAAAAGCATCTGAGTGTATTTACTGCCCTTTGAAAAGACGAAAAAATATGATATTGAACACATTTAAATAAAAAATTACCCACACTCGAAATGTAAGATTTCTCTTACACGTATTTATATAGGAAGAACTTCCTTATTTTACGAGCATCAAACCAACATCTGACAGCGATGTGATTAGCACATGCAATACTAGAAACTAATTAGAATGCACTAAGCGAAAATTCTCTAATTAGCAAGCGTCTACCATGCAGAGATACACATTTGTGTTCACCTATATGGAAAGAGTGAATACATTTTATGTTATCATGCAGTAAGGCTGGAGCCTTATCAGTGGCGCTACCAAGATGTGGGACATAACTCAGCGGATCCTTTTCCAACTGAACGCGTGCAGCTGCTGCGAGCAAACTGAGGCTTCTTGTAGTGTTGCAGCATCCCTCGAGTAGCGCGGCAGTGTTGCAGCATCCCTCGAGTAGCGCGGCAGTGTTGCAGCATCTCTCGAATAGCGTGGCAGGGTTGCAGCATCCCTCGAGTAGCGTGGCAGTGTTGCAGCATCTCTCGAATAGCGTGGCAGTGTTGCAGCATCCCTCGAGTAGCGTGGCAGTGTTGCAGCATCTCTCGAATAGCGTGGCAGTGTTGCAGCATCCCTCGAGTAGCATGGCAGTGTTGCAGCATCCCTCGAGTAGCGTGACAGTGTTTCAGCATCCCTCGAGTAGCGTGACAGTGTTTCAGCATCCCTCGAGAAGCGTGACAGTGTTGCAGCATCCCTCGATCGAGTAGCGTAGCAGTGTTTCAGCATCCCTCGAGAAGCGTGACAGTGTTGCAGCATCCCTCGAGTAGCGTAGCAGTGTTGCAGCATCCCTCGAGTAGCGTGACAGTGTTGCAGCATCCCTCGAGTAGCGTGGCAGTGTTGCAGCATCCCTCGAGTAGCGTGGCAGTGTTGCAGCATCCCTCAAGTAGCGTGGCAGTGTTGCAGCATCCCTCGAGTAGCGTGACAGTGTTGCAGCATCCCTCGAGTAGCGTGACAGTGTTGCAGCATCCCTCGAGTAGCTTGGCAGTGTTGCAGCATCCCTTGAGTAGCGCGGCAGGGTTGCAGCATCCCTCGAGTAGCGTGACAGTGTTGCAGCATCCCTCGAGTAGCGTGGCAGTGTTGCAGCATCCCTCGAGTAGCGTGACAGTGTTACAGCATCCCTCGAGTAGCTTGGCAGTGTTGCAGCATCCCTCGAGTAGCGTGACAGTGTTGCAGCATCCCTCGAGTAGCTTGGCAGTGTTGCAGCATCCCTCGAGTAGCGCGGCAGTGTTGCAGCATCCCTCGAATAGCGTGGCAGTGTTGCAGCATCCCTTGAGTAGCGCGGCAGTGTTGCAGCATCCCTCGAATAGCGTGACAGTGTTGCAGCATCCCTCGAGTAGCGTGACAGTGTTGCAGCATCCCTCGAATAGCGTGGCAGTGTTGCAGCATCCCTCGAGTAGCGTGACAGTGTTGCAGCATCCCTTGAGTAACGTGACAGTGTTGCAGCATCCCTCGAGTAGCTTGGCAGTGTTGCAGCATCCCTCGAATAGCGTGGCAGTGTTGCAGCATCCCTCGAATAGCGTGGCAGTGTTGCAGCATGCAGCCAGTACAACGCATGTACAGGCAGTACAGTACGTATAAAGGTAATACAACACGCTTAATGACAGTATACAGCACGTACACAGGCAACACATAAGGGGCACTACAGCACACCAATGCAGGCAGAACAACATGTATACAGGCAGTATACAGTACATAGTCAAGCAACAAACAGAGGCACCAGAGCACACACATGCAATACAACACGTTTACAGGCAGTATACATTACGTATACACGCAGTACACAGCACGTAAACAAGCACCACAGCACACACACACGCAAGCAGCACACAGGGGAGGGGCGGCAGAGAGCACACACCCCCACGGTAGGCGGCGCGTGCGCTTCACAACTCAATAACTGCACGCAACACGCGCGTCTCTTGGTCCGAGCCTGCAACAAAATGAACGACTCGCGCTGCAATATTCCTGCATCTCGTGACTCAACCTTCGCTTCGTGAGCTGCGCTTGTGTGGTTTTGTGTCTCATATGCAGGTTTTCGCTTTTGTCAGAGGAATGCAGGCGTATTTGAACTCTTCAAGCCCAGCGGTTAAACATTCTAGCACGGTGACAAGTTTCAAACTCATATCCCTGCAGAGGCACTGAACTTGAATGTTATTTTTTTAAGTCAGACCAAGTCAATTCAAACTCATGGGGGTAAATTTTTGAAATGGTTAACCGTGTGGGAGGTTTGACTACGATTGGTTTGTTATTTTTACATTGTGTCGCATTCTTTTCATGCACTAGGCAAATACCGAAAATTAAATCGAGCGGTAACTAGTGGTAGATTCGGAGATTACCGAAACATCGGTACAGCAGTCTGGCTGGGTTAAGTTCAAAAAGTTTCGTACGTCGATTGTAGAGCGAGTTCCGGTGAAATGACTGTATGTCATTCAAGCAAACAGAAGATTGACACCGGACGTGAGTGATTTAACACGTTTTCAGCGATGGGTTAAATTGAAGTTTAATATTTTATTTAAGGTCAATTATTGTAATAAGCAATTTTGGAAATAGCAAACATTTACTGGGTCACGCCATCATTTAGCTTTCAGTTAGTATTTATAAAAATGGAATAAGTGACTGCAGGCTGGTCAGCAGCATTATGAAAATCCCCGCAGTGACTACCGGTGGGTCCCTAGCTTCGCAGGAAAAGTGTTAAATAATGAAGTGTGAACGGCTAGAATATGAAGACAGAATGACGGGTACAGTGAAGCGGGATTATGGCACAGGAATAGTATGCTGTGAAATTATGCAAAGATGGTTTAAAAAACCGTAAGTGCATGAACTTAATTTAGAGGACACCATAGAAAGCTCACAACCTTCACGTCACTCGCCGTACGTACAGCGCTGTATAGTCACAGAATTAATTCTATTCAGTAATAAACGGAAACTAGCTCTGGGACGCATCGATGAATTTCTTGGAAGCTATGTCATATTTTGCGATGAAATTGCCTGTAACTATTTGCAGGAATCAAGAATAAAATAAAATGCGTCTTTTAATATTTTTATTTCACTAAACAGTCTCCCACGCTCCTATATACCCGCCAGCTTACTGATAGCAAAGCTATTCTATACAGGGATATATTTTGTCTTTGTTAGTTCACTATCACCGCGAAGATTGGAAATCTCAAATTAGATTTAAATATTTATTTCTGTAACATTACGACTATGAATGCAATTGATAGCACGAAGTACGCTTTCGAGGGGACTGGTTTGCCTGTCTTAATTCAACAAGCACTCGACGTATGGCCGGTGCCCAATTAGACAGCGATAAAAACTGCTTTATAAATGTTGAACCTAAAACCTTGTCGAATCTTCATAACGCGGCAACCAAACCTCAGAGAGAAATAAAGGAATTATAACTCCACAATGCCACTGAGCATTCATACGAGTACGTATTGTCGTGCTCGCCTGAGTAAATTACAAAGAAATTACAAATGAGCCTTCATAGCTAGCTTTGGAAATTCGTCTAAAAAAGTCTAAATTCGACGTCTGAGTTACAAGCATACTTCTCTCTACAAAATGACTCCTGCGATTAAATTTAAATATGAACGAGTTTGTTACTCCAATTCCTTGAAAATATTTTTATTTTCAGTAAGCATTCCTTCTGCATAATGAAAACTTGACACTCTGAGAAAATTCAATAAGCAACAAGTTTGCAGTGTTCTGTGAGAATGTATCGCAAGGATATATCAATGTAGTATATATATATATGATAGTTTGAGGCTCCATTTCTATTGCAACAATATTTTCACTGAAGAAAGAGAAGATATCATTTAGCAAGGATTAAGGAAAGCTTAGAATCCTTGCACGTCATGTGATTTTGTGTTGCCACACAGGATACCATATAGCTGCGTGTAGAAACTGCAAGTTAGGGAAGGATACGAAGTACAGACAAAGAAGAGATGTCCAAGAAGGTATGAAAACTGAAAGAAGCAAAGTTGGCAGGTTATGTTGAAGGGAAAATGTGCAAGATTGGTGTGTGTTGGCATGAATCGTTTTAAATTCATGATAACGAATGGAAGAACAAAATTTCTAGGTTAGGAATAACCAGAAAAACAGCGCAAGATTTTGCAGCACCGTCCCTAGGTCAGATTTTTTAACCAGCCAAGGCTCTGAATGGCAATGCAAAAATATGGACAGAAACCCCTTCAATCACATGTTGTCTAATAGAAATAATGTTTTGAGTCACTCATCATAAGGTATGCTGCACGTCGGGCAAAGATAAGACAATAATAATTTATGTTGCTTAAAAAAATTAACAAAAACAGAAGCATAAACTATGCTTTACTAGATGGTCACGCAACAGTTCACGCAAGGCGTACGAGCATCAACGCAGGAAGTTGCGCACGCGCGCGTGCGCAAAACGCGAGCGGAAGAGCGCAATTGCTACCGCTGAGCAGAAGGTATGAGCTGGAGCGTCAACTAAGGTGTGCGTGGTCACACAAATTGCCCGCAAATTCGACAAAAATCTTCGGCATTTGTGGAGGGATTTCCGACCTTAGAATGGGCCAATTTCTCGGCCTGACCCGAGTTTCTGAAAAGGGCTCCTGCAAAACAGCCGTGACTGTCAGCGAATTTTGTTGTAGCATGAATTGTAGCGTGAAGTGTAGCTTGAAGTGTAGCATCACGTGAAACATGACGTGTAGCAGGAAGTGTAACATGACGTGTAGCAAGAAGTGTAACATGACGTGTAGCATGAAGTGTAGCATAACGTGGAGCATAATACATAGAATGACGTGTAGCATGATGTGTACCATAAAGTGTAACATGATGTGTAGAGTAAAGGGCAGCCCGATGCGAAGCATGAAGTGTTGTATGAAGCGTAGCATGAAGTTTAGCATGTTGAATGGACTTTTATCAAGCATCGCCGAACAACGGACATGAGGTGAATACCTCCCACTCCAACATAACGCTGCAATGAACTATGTGCAGGGTGACAGGCCCTATGTTGAACAAACTTAATTTTACATTAAGTTGGGACCGTTCAAATAAACACTTTCTCAACTCAATAGCCGTGTCGACGAAATTAGATGCTCCGTTGAAGACTACAAGGTCTTGAAATTTTCACTTGGCCACCAAGGTCTCCTGATATTAAGCCCCCAGATTCCTACTTCTGTAGGCATTTGAAAATTTGGTGTATGAAGCTCCGATTCAGCCGAAGAAAACGTAGAATTATTAAAGTAATTATAAAGCAACTCCTGGCGTCTTCGATCGCGTCCGACAATCATTGCGTTGGTGTTCGAACACCTGCATCGCAACAGATTGGCGTCATGTTAAACATCTTTTGTAAATACCTAACTAATTTAAACATTTGTTTTTTGTGGTCCTACTAATTGAGGCTATTATTAAGTTTCTTGAGTTCAAAATAAAAACGCTTTCTAACTTCTATATTTCATTTCACTGCCACTCTCAAAGTACGATTTTTTTAATACGTTTTAATTTTTTTCAAGTCCTTGTAACTCTTTGATGAAGCATTTTCGACCACACGGTTATTGAGTAAACAGATTCATTTTACCTGTTTCAACATTATGTTAAAGCTTGATCAACGAAGTACCGGTCACCCAGTATAGATGCGATATATCAAGTATTAACATCCGCTCGCCAATAAATGAGAACTTTCATGAGAAAGCAACAAGAACCTTGGCAGTTTTGTATTGTTGGCATAAAGTATGCAGATGAATTACTTCATCAAGACTAAGCGTTCCTAAATTCATATTTTCCATTCAGCTACGGCAACATAATCGATGAATGAAATTCAGATCCTACGTGTTTCTTAACAGACAACTCAAATCTGACCAATTCAGCTTACTTAGAAAAAATACAATGCCCAGGTTTCTGTAACTCCTCAATCCGATCACAGCAGGAGGTGTTTTTGGCTGGGAACTTTTTATTTATTTTTCAACAGTTGCATCTTCTGTTCTAATTAGTCCATCACAAACCTTCCAAATCGCAATTTACAATCCCAGCAATATCGCAGTGTCCTGGCTATAGTGTTTCCTCAATATAGAGGTGAGAATCGGCGAATTTTTCGCAAAACCTAAAAGGGATCTAATTCTTCTACAATTGCATCGATACACGCACGAGCACTTCCGTTTACAAGGTTGATAATTCGACCCTGATTTTTGCGGGCTAAATACTGAGACAATATATGAAGTGCAGTCAGCATCATGGAAACAACTGTCACAATAACTGTTTAGTCGGCAGGCGAACAATTATTTGCGCTCGCAGAGTTGAGTGGTCTGGTCTGCATGTTACTCGGACCATTATGTTGATTCATTACCATGCAGTACTGGTCTCTGATTCGCTCGCCACTCCGCCAATCAGTAACCAGATAGTGATAAAACCGCTAAAAATATTATAGTAATGACCCTGAGGGCTGCTTGTTTTCTAAGCATGTGTACTATGAAGGCGTTACTGTCGAATGCCTTGTGTACTCACGCAGCGCACCCAGCCTCATGTGTAAATATTGCTTTCATCAAGAACAAACTTTTTAATTCTTCCCTCACGTTCGTTTGTCTCTTTTATTTTTAGTTCTTTTGAATCTGGAGATAAAATAAAGCGAGAATCGGAAACTGAGCTTGCTTTATACTGAGAAGCATGCAAAAAATTCTGATTTCTACGTTGAATACGAGAAAGTTTTCGAACAGTCCTGTCGACTTTAATAGACCTCATAATCATCAAGCAAATTTGCCTCTACTAACACTTTGACTGTGACGTGAACCACCGGTGGTCACTGGGGGAGCTTTCATAATGCTTCTGACTGACCAGTAGTCACAAACTCAATTTTCATGAATACTTAATCCAAAGTAACTGGAGGCCCGATCCAGATAATGTCTCCTATTTTTAAAATTGCTTTCTTTAATTGGCTTTAATTTAAGTTGACTGTTAAACTTCAATTTTACCTGCCGCAGTGAAGTGTTAAGATTTACTCTATATCATTCATAACCGACAGCTGATGCCATGACTAGACCGGCGAATATATAGTAAATGATCGAGCGAAATCTATATTTTTAAACTCCGCAACATCAATAAATATCAACGGATATTTTTGTGACTGTATAGGTAACATCGTTCAAAATCGACGGATATTGTTATAACAGTGAGTAACATCGTTCAAAACCGACGGATATTGTTATAACAGTTAGTAACATCATTCATTATCGACGGATATTGTTATAACAGTGAGTAAAATCGTTCATTATCGACGGATATTGTTATAACAGTAAGTAACATCGTTCATTATCGACGGATATTGTTATAACAGTGAGTAAAATCGTTCAAAATCGACGGATATTGTTATAACAGTGAGTAACATCGTTCAAAATCGACGGATATTGTTATAACAGTAAGTAACATCGTTCATTATCGACGGATATTGTTATAACAGTGAGTAAAATCGTTCAAAATCGACGGATATTGTTATAACAGTGAGTAACATCGTTCAAAATCGACGGATATTGTTATATCAGTAAGTAACATCGTTCAAAATCGATGGATATTGTTATAACAGTAAGTAACATCGTTGAAAATCGATGGATATTGTTATAACAGTAAGTAACATCGTTCAAAATCGATGGATATTGTTATAACAGTGAGTAACATCCTTCAAAATCGACGGATATTGTTATAACAGTGAGGAACATCGTTCAAAATTGACAGACATTGTCATGACATCAAACAACATCATCATAACCAAACCAACATGTTATCATTAAGCGTAGTTCAAAATCGATGGTAACAGCAGTTCACATTATTCAAAATGACCAAAAATTCCCTATTCAACATTATATGGAACATTGTTGAACGCGGCGTTTTTATGAATTTGTTTATAAATTCATAAATGAAAAATAAAATTTTAACTTTTTTAAAATTTGTTTTCCTGATGTCATTTTATTTACTTGCTTATATACATGTTCACACCGCAATTGAATTTATAGCATGTACTCACACTGATCCAATTCTGTACGAGCCAAAATACGAAGAAAATCCTTAGGCTTTTTTCTAAAACACTCAATCTTTAACACTATACCCCAGTCACTCGATAAAAATCATTTCGATATTATGTATTAACATCAACAACCTGAGGATAAAACATGAATAAACAATTCTGTACTCACGTTGTGAAGCTTGTAGTAGAGACCGCAGGCATTACACACAGGCTCGCCCTGACTATTGCGCCGCCAGAGTGTGGTGTTGGTGGTCTGGCAGTTGGTGCAGACCATGCCTTGTCGTCTCTGGGCCTGCGCCGCTACGCTGCTGCTGGACCCGTTACTGGGGCTGTACTGTGGTGCATAATGGGAACGTCACCTTAGTCTCACCAGTCTCTTTTTCTTAGGCAATGAAATCAAAAATGTATGTACCTCGTTGTCTTGATAGTTTCTCCGATGTTTTCACACGACTAGTGTGCTGTCTAAAAGCTGAAATTGTGCCTTGAAATTTGTTGTGATGGACCCATTACTGGGGCTGTACTGTGGTGCACAATGGGAACGTCACCTTAGTCTCACCAGTCTCTTTTGCTTGGGCAATGGAATAAAAATGCATGTATCTCGTCATCTTAAACAAAAATATTTTCTTGACATAGTTTCTCTTCGCTTTTCAGTGGCTTTTACATGCCTAGGGACTTAGGGTACTGGCTAAAAGCCTAAATTGCGCCTTGAATTTTGTTGTGAAGTTCCTAGAACGTGTCTTAATGTCTACATACATACATACATATACCGGGCTTATCCTCCCCATGGGAGGGTAGCCGACAGCAGGCCACAATCACCACACTTAGTCACTAGGAAGCGAGAGAGGCAGCACTGGCCGCACCTGAACTGCCAGGATCAGCAGCAGCCCAGCACAACCACCTTCCACAGTCAGGCCCGACAGCAACAGCTGGTTTACCCCGACCGCTTCATTGAGTGCAGCCCCTCCCCCGCACATGACAGGTCAACCCCATCACACGCGGGCAGCTTCCAGTAACGCGTCAGAAATAAAATTACCTCCTTATACACTGCCCCCACTCACTTCTGTCCGCAGCCATCAGTTTAGTTTATTAGTTTATTAGTTAGTTTAAGCCTCCCTATCCTCAACAATGAGATGTAAAGAGAGGAAGGAAGAAGACACCATTTAGTATGGAGTTAAGGGAACGTGGAATCTATGCAGAAAGGGCACAGAAACAGAAAGCTAAGAAAGAAGTTCATGAAACAAGAAAAAGTTGAAGAAGAAAGTGGTAGGCGGTGAAAAACAGGACAGCAGTGAACCGAAAAAAAGATGGTCCGTAACACAACAAAACCTATTCTATTTTAACAAAAGAAAGCCTACCTAACCTTTAGCTCGGGCCCTCACATTGTCCCCCTGGGAGCGCTAGTTCCCATAGATACAATAATTGTATCCCCCTGAGGGGCCGCAGCCATCATACGGCGTCTTAATGTCTGACTAGTTAAATTGTGTATAGGGAGTATCTTAGTTATCAAATGCACCCACTGAAGTCTGACGAGTAGAGCATCGTAGTTAAATGATTCTACTGCAGCGTATCTACAAGCGTAAGCTTATTAATGTCTGCTTTAATTTTCTTTAGATGCTTATGATAAATAACTTGTGTTTACTTTCTTATGCAGACGCTTTTCGGGAAGGCATACAGCCTTATCGAAGGGTCTTCCATCCACATGACCTCACAGGGTCTTAATTTCCTAAATTAAAGTGACGCAAACACTGTTTATTTATCGCTTCTTCAATCCTCATGGTATCGCGAACACAACTACTTCCTTCAACTTTTTGAAGTCAACATCACTGTGACAGGAAACTTTCAATCCCATGACCCAAACAGGCCAGCCTCTTCCCTGGGATTTTTCAATAGCAACACCTTTTCTTTAAAATACCTATAAGAATTACTATTTTTATTATATACGGCGTTTCACCACCGAAGATGCTACAAATGGGTTTCATCGGTGTGTACGATACTCCTCAGTTCATCGTTTCTACACACAGGGTGGATATCATTTCTACACACAGGGTGGATATTATTTCTACACACAGGGTGGACACCATTTCTACACACAGGGTGGATATAATTTCCACCAAACTGCGCATAGCCTCACCGGGCTGTGAGGGCTGCCGCCCCTGCGCTGTGCCCGCTGCGGCGTCCTGTTGTAGCCGTTGGTGCGGCTGAACATGCCGCACGCGTTGCAGAGGTAGTGGCCGCCCGAGTCCCTGCGCCACAGCGGCGTGCTCATCGAGCCGCAGTTGCAGCACTCGCGCGATGCCGAGCTTTCGGGGTCCTCTGAAACAGGGTGCGAATGAGTTTGGCGATCCAGAAAATATTCGGTGTTTTCATCCTAAAAATTATGACAACATTTCCATTGAATACATTGACTGCGATGGCGATTAACTGAAGTGCAATATCCAACTCAAATGTAAAGTCTAAAGTTGTTGGAAATTTTAATAAATTGCCAACATTAACTGGGTAAAATAAATCCCATTAATTTAAAAAGGTTGTTAAAACATTTCCAAGCGACCCATCGATCGGTCGTTTTGCGGGTAAAAACTTGAGCACGACCCACCAGTGGGTGATGTCGCAATGAATGTGTTAATGAAAATTGTTCCGGTATTTTAACACTTGGTAAATAATTACGATGTTGTGACGCAAGACAAATAGTTACCGCGTTCTGGGTCAATAGAATACGATAAGTCGATCTGTTTTAATATAAGTACTTCTTGTGGAATAAAAAACGAAAAGGATTCCGGGGTGCGTTTTCATCATTTGATTAGAAATGAAGTTTTGTGTGAGGCGAAAATCTTCTATAAAGTTTACTAAAGTTATTTTGTGTTGCTTGTTGGGTTAGATTGGGTTTTGAATTGAATCAATACTGTTGTTCCTCATATTTTCCCCGGTACTTTTTGCAGCAGTGACAGTTACTTTTACGAAGTAATTTCATCTATAACATACAATCTGGCATTCTATGCATTTTCATGCGATATAAAATATTTCATCAATTGATTACTTTCAATACCTGTTTCTACGGCTACCAAAAAATTAATGAGGTGCCTATCCTTCAGGTGTAACAAAAACGGAGTACCACTCCTTCAGGTGCAAGAAAAACGAAGTACCACTCCTTCAGGTGCAACAAAAACGGAGTACCACTCCTTCAGGTGCAACAAAAACGAAGTACCACTCCTTCAGGTGCAACAAAAACGGAGAACCACTCCTTCAGGTGCAACAAAAACGAAGTACCACTCCTTCAGGTGCAACAAAAACGGAGTACCACTCCTTCAGGTGCAACAAAAACGGAGTACCACTCCTTCAGGTGCAACAAAAACGAAGTACCACTCCTTCAGGTGCAACAAAAACGGAGTACCACTCCTTCAGGTGCAACAAAAACGGAGTACCACTCCTTCAGGTGCAACAAAAACGGAGTACCACTCCTTCAGGTGCAACAAAAACGAAGTACCACTCCTTCAGGTTCAACAAAAACGGAGTACCACTCCTTCAGGTGCAACAAAAACGGAGTACCACTCCTTCAGGTGCAACAAAAACGAAGTACCACTCCTTCAGGTGCAACAAAAACGGAGTACCACTCCTTCAGGTGCAACAAAAACGAAGTACCACTCCTTCATGTGCAACAAAAACGGAGTACCACTCATTCAGGAGCAACAAAAACGAAGTACCACTCCTTCAGGTGCAACAAAAACGGAGTACCACTCCTTCAGGTGCAACAAAAACGGAGTACCACTCCTTCAGGTGCAACAAAAACGGAGTACCACTCCTTCAGGTGCAACAAAAACGGAGTACCACTCCTTCAGGTGCAAAAAAAACGAAGTACCACTCCTTCAGGTGCAACAAAAACGGAGTACCACTCCTTCAGGTGCAACAAAAACGGATTACCACTCCTGCAGGTGCAACAAAAACGGAGTACCACTCCTTCAGGTGCAAGTACCACTCCTTCAGGTGCAACAAAAACGGAGTACCACTCCTTCAGGTGCTACAAAAACGAAGTACCACTCCTTCAGGTGAAACAAAAACGGAGTAAAACTCCTTCAGGTGCAACAAAAACGGAGTACGACTCCTTCAGGTGCAACAAAAACGGAGTTCCATTCCTTCACGTGCAACAAAAACGAAGTACCACTCCTTAAGGTGCAACAAAAACGGAGTACCACTCCTTAAGGTGCAACAAAAACGGAGTACCACTCCTTCAGGTGCAACAAAAACGGAGTACCACTCCTTCAGGTGCAACAAAAACGGAGTACCACTCCTTCAGGTGCAACAAAAATGGAGTTCCATTCCTTCAGGTGCAAACAAAAACAGAGTATATACCACTCCTTCAGATGCAACTTCAAAATGCGAGTATGACATTTTGTTGCATAGAACATAAATTCGGCCTTTCCACTTACAGAAAAAATAGATGATGGGCTTTTGATACAATTAAATTTTTACAGCTGTATAATAGTAGGAAAATAATTACTCGATTATTGATAAGATTAAATTAATGCCGCCGTAGAATAGGATGAAAATAATTGCTGGGTCTTACCCCTTTTCTGCACCTTATAAAATGAGGAATGAATAAATTTTCATCTGAAAAGTGCATTTATACGAAGTAAACCAGAACAATGTGTCTTTTATTCATAAAGGAAAACATCAGAATAAGAAATTTGTGTACTGTGTATGACACACGGTGCACAGCGTACTTATTTAGTATTTTGATTTGCGCCACGCCTTGCACGCGGTGCAGGAAAAGGTTAATAAAGCAAATGTAGTTACTGAACACAATGCAGTGTTCCATGATGAACAGAGGAGAACTAGAATTGCAATTAAAAAATGAACTTTGATAAACATAGTATTAACCGGCCATTTAATTTCATTAACGTATGAAAAATTCCCCTGCTGTGCTAAATTCGGTGAAGGTGTAATTGTTCTTCGCACTTTGTACTGAAAAAATCCAGAGCAAAATATTTTGTTGTAAAACCATGTGACCAACACTTTACTTATCTGACAATTTACGTAAAACTATGAGCACTAATCGCGAGCATTCATTTGCTGACATAAATGCGCAATTGAAAAGTCTAGTTCGATCATTTATCAAATCAGCACTGGATAAGATTAAAATATTTAGTGCCGTTACAGCTAGGGCTGAGCGTGCATTTGCTCACAACAGCACAGCTGTTCTGCAGAGCTAAACATCGCGTCCGCTGCCATTTCGATATCTGAATCCAGTCAGTGATGTCAAAAAGCATTTAGCACGCGAGATGGTGTCGATAGTTTCCCCAAATACGAGCTGGACCTGGGCGAGATCAGCGAAGGGATGTGTAATTGAGCGACTTACCAGTTTACGGCCGTCGTAAAATTTTGGTGCTGTATAATTAAGGTTTGGCACGAGTGTGGGGGCCCCGAGGTGAGGGATTGAGACAATAAGACCTGGCATGAGTGTGGGGGCCTCGAGGTGGGGCATTGAGACATTAAGACCTGGCATGAGTGTGGGGGCCTCGAGGTGGGGGATTGAGACAATAAGACCTGGCATGAGTGTGGGGGCCTCGAGGTGGGGCATTGAGACATTAAGACCTGGCATGAGTGTGGGGACCTCGAGGTGGGGGATTGAGACAATAAGACCTGGCATGAGTGTGGGGGCCTCGAGGTGGGGGATTGAGACAATAAGACCTGGCATGAGTGTGGGGGCCTCGAGGTGGGGGATTGAGACAATAAGACCTGGCATGAGTGTGGGGGCCTCGAGGTGGGGGATTGAGACACTAAGACCTGGCATGAGTGTGGGGGCCTCGAGGTGGGGGATTGAGACAATAAGACCTGGCATGAGTGTGGGGGCCTCGAGGTGGGGGATTGAGACATTAAGACCTGGCATGAGTGTGGGGGCCTCGAGGTGGGGGATTGAGACAATAAGACCTGGCATGAGTGTGGGGGCCTCGAGGTGGGGGATTGAGACAATAAGACCTGGCATGAGTGTGGGGGCCTCGAGGTGGGGGATTGAGACAATAAGACCTGGCATGAGTGTGGGGGCCTCGAGGTGGGGGATTGAGACAATAAGACCTGCATGAGTGTGGGGGCCTCGAGGTGGGGGATTGAGACATTAAGACCTGGCATGAGTGTGGGGGCCTCGAGGTGGGGGATTGAGACATTAAGACCTGGCATGAGTGTGGGGGCCTCGAGGTGGGGGATTGAGACAATAAGACCTGGCATGAGTGTGGGGGCCTCGAGGTGGGGGATTGAGACATTAAGACCTGGCATGAGTGTGGGGGCCTCGAGGTGGGGGATTGAGACAATAAGACCTGGCATGAGTGTGGGGGCCCCGAGGTGGGGGATTGAGACAATAAGACCTGGCATGAGTGTGGGGGCCTCGAGGTGGGAGATTGAGACAATAAGACCTGACATGAGTGTGGGGGCCTCGAGGTGGGGGATTGAGACACTAAGACCTGGCATGAGTGTGGGGGCCTCGAGGTGGGGGATTGAGACAATAAGACCTGACATGAGTGTGGGGGCCTCGAGGTGGGGGATTGAGACACTAAGACCTGGCATGAGTGTGGGGGCCTCGAGGTGGGAGATTGAGACAATAAGACCTGACATGAGTGTGGGGGCCTCGAGGTGGGGGATTGAGACACTAAGACCTGGCATGAGTGTGGGGGCCTCGAGGTGGGGGATTGAGACAATAAGACCTGACATGAGTGTGGGGGCCTCGAGGTGGGGGATTGAGACACTAAGACCTGGCATGAGTGTGGGGGCCTCGAGGTGGGAGATTGAGACAATAAGACCTGGCATGAGTGTGGGGGCCTCGAGGTGGGGGATTGAGACAATAAGACCTGACATGAGTGTGGGGGCCTCGAGGTGGGAGATTGAGACAATAAGACCTGGCATGAGTGTGGGGGCCTCGAGGTGGGGGATTGAGACACTAAGACCTGGCATGAGTGTGGGGGCCTCGAGGTGGGGGATTGAGACAATAAGACCTGGCATGAGTGTGGGGGCCTCGAGGTGGGGGATTGAGACAATAAGACCTGACATGAGTGTGGGGGCCTCGAGGTGGGAGATTGAGACAATAAGACCTGGCATGAGTGTGGGGGCCTCGAGGTGGGGGATTGAGACACTAAGACCTGGCATGAGTGTGGGGGCCTCGAGGTGGGGGATTGAGACATTAAGACCTGGCATGAGTGTGGGGGCCTCGAGGTGGGGGATTGAGACAATAAGACCTGGCATGAGTGTGGGGGCCTCGAGGTGGGGGATTGAGACAATAAGACCTGGCATGAGTGTGGGGGCCTCGAGGTGGGGGATTGAGACATTAAGACCTGGCACGAGTGGGGGGGCCTCGAGGTGGGGGATTGAGACAATAAGACCTGGCATGAGTGTGGGGGCCTCGAGGTGGGGGATTGAGACATTAAGACCTGGCACGAAAGTATTGAGTGCCTTCCGAGTGATATTTCCAAAACTACACAGAAGTAAAATAAACCACACAACCATGCTGAATTTTACCCGCAGTACATCAAGGAAAGAGTAACCAGGCCGGTCAGTCGTAAAGACTGGGGTCACATGATGTAAATGTTACGTGGTGATATTCCACGCGTGGTCGAGATGTAAATGATCATGGTAAACGTAATTGATGAACGTAAATGTAAATGGCCACGTTGGCCAGCGTAAACGTAATGATTGTAAATTAAGCGCTGACAAGTTTGATGTCATATATATGTAACAAACTTCTCGTTTGCGACACATGCTCGCGCACGTCACATACATGGTGCTCATTCAATACATGTACAAGACACACGTAATGCACGTACAAAACACAACACATACGGTTCTCCTGGACGTTATGAGCTGTTCTGCAGACAAGAAAGTGAGTATTTTTCGAAGATTTAAAATTTTGATTTTCACGCTTTGTGCTGTGGCCCTGAGAAGTTGGACCATTTGTAAAAGAATAGCTTTTCATCGAAGACTAGTAAGAACTTAAAGTCTTGATTTACAAAAACATCGGAAGTAGAACATCAGACAATAATACCTCCCAGATCTGCTATAATTCCAGCACTTGGATCTTGGTAAAAAGCTTCTTTTATAACACACAACAGTTCTTCACACTAACGCTAGAAAGCTGAACTTCTTCAATTCCATAATGTATAACAATAGCCTTGAACAAAGTAAAAATCTGACTTTTTAAATCGGTAGGAGTAATATTCAACCCAGCAACAATAACTTTTATCACAGTAACGCTATCGTTTAACTCTTTAGCTCAGACAGCGTTATATCGATAACAATTTCATTAGATTTAAAAACAAGTTAAATTAAGCCTCCCTAAACTATAAAAAATATATTCCTAAAAAAGGAAGATATAGGGAGACACCATTTAATACAAAACCAAGGAAGTGCAAACTCTATACACAAGGTGTGTTCTCACACCCTGAGCATAAAAAACAGCAAGATTGAAAGAAGTTTATGAAACATTGTAAAAGTTGAAAAAGAAAGCTATAGCTGAGAAAATGACAGCACTGAACCGTAAAAAGATGGTTCGTAACAAAATAAAACAGTAATATTTCACCCAAAAAAAAGGCCATCAGTTCGGGACCTATCATCTTTCCGTTGGAAGCCCTAATTTCGATAAATAAAATAGCTTAATCCTCAGAGGAGCGCAACAATTACATTTTACATTGAAAACAGTACAGCAAATATGCACATCCTTATACTCTGTAAGATGTAACAGCAAATTTCAATGCAATAATTGAAGAACCAGTAATTTTCATCGAAAATGAACACAAAAATAAATGGATGAAAAGGTTTAGACAGTATGTGATGAAAATCGAGAAAGTTTTGCCGAAAAATAAGTTATGAAGGAGTTGACAACAATTTTAGTTCATTATTCGAGTCAAGTTTGAATACTTAAGCCGCGCGTACCGATGCTCCCATGTGCTTGAGTGTAGTTTTTGGAAAACCCCAAAATTCTTCATTTATTTAGGCGTTAAATAAACAGCATGTCCCCAAACACACCAGTCTCCCGTCATCCTACTGTACGGGGACATATGAGCTTTGAAAGTGGTGGAGTTTTACAACTCAAACTACAAAACGCGTGGCTTTTACTCATAATTTTAGTTCGTCATTAAAACGTGGCCACGTCGAATATCATTGTAAACAGATGGCAAAGAGCAAAAGAAATTTTCAATTTGTATTCCCTTCTTAAAAAATTGAGGCAATCCAAAGTCAAGTTGGTAAATTGCCCATTGGAAATCAGCACTACTGCAGTTCGTGCAAGGGATGTAATTGGGATGTCTAATCACAGACCAGGCTGATTGTTTTTTCAAATCTGTTGAATTTTTTAAGTAGAAATTAATGGATTCCTGCTCATACAAGCTGTCAAGTGAAGTAATCTACTACTCCATCATCAGTAGTGAACTGTACTACTCTATCAATTGTAGTGCATTACTACTTTATCAAATGCAGAGGACAATCTGGTTTATACTTTTTCATTGGGGCATCGATAATTTTAACCGTCCATGCTTGGCTGCAGCGTAGGGCGGCTAAAATTATAGATACTCCAACAAAAAAGTTGGCTACGTTTTGCTGCACACGCAGCGGACATTTGTTACATCAACTGCAGCAAAGAACAGTTCCGTAAATTGCAGCGCCCTGTTCTTCCATGAAATAACAACCCACACAAGGAGCAACCAAGATTCTGACTTGCGTCACGGTACACTGCAGCTACATAATTGCTAGAGTCAAAGTCAGGCCACCTCACATGTCTACAATGTCGATAAGAAATTAGACGGGCACGTTGAAAATTTCAACATTCAATTGTTAGTGAGCATGTTTGACTGAATTGTGAACCAATAAATCCTCAATAATTCCTGCTTTTTCCTAAAGAGATATTATAAGATCATGGTGAAGCTATCGTTTTGGTGTGCATCGAACATAAAATAAGAAAATTCCAGGGCTGCGGTAGGCATGCGCTCTCGGCATCGCACGCCGCAATTTCTCGGAGGCGGAGCAAACAAATGCGGTGTCCTGCCTTTTTTGACCGCTTTATCACCCTCAAAAAAATTCACTTTTAGATTTATACTCATGCTCCCGCTAGGAATTAAGTTTTGCTAACATAGTATGCCCTGAATTAAATATGTAATCAATTAATGGACAATCGCAGGGAACATCTTATTATGCAACTATTTGGCAATTGTTACTTATTCTCTGTTAAAAACTCAAGTTACTCAACGGCAAACATAAAATAATCCCATGGTCTAAACGTCATTTCAAAATTTCGAAATAATTTTCACATGCATCTGCAAAAATATCATTTACCTTATACTTTGTATAAAATAAAGCACGATTGTCGCCTGGGTTTTAGATCCCGAAAGCAAACGATCAGTGATGCCTACAACCAGCTTCATTTCAGAAAGTCTACGCACGATGCTCACCTGCTTTCGAATTTGGGCCGCTTAAGTGATTTTCAATATTTCCTATATAAATTTAGGTTGTAAAAATTTTTGTTTAGATATGAAAAATTTTAAAAAGTATTATGGTGTCATGCTTGATCTAAAGAAGAGGATTCAAGTCGCATGTGTCCATACATATATGGTTTTACTTCCCCGAAGAAGTGAATTTATCAGAGTAGGTAACATCCTAAAGAACTATTTATGATGGAGACGCACTAACACTGACATTAAGTTACATTTATTGCATAAAAATTGCGGCAGCTTCATGATTAAGAATTGAAATATTAAGGAATTTCCAGCCAATCGGAATTGGGTAATCTCAAAAACCATTTGGAATTCAAAAATTAAATAAAAACTCATTGGACTTGCATCAGTAATACATTATTATTTTATTCTATTTACTTATGCAACTTTGGTAAGAAAAGCAGGGAAATTTGGGTAAAAGGTATAAGTTACAAAAACTAAATTCACAGTTTATAAAATTATGAAGAAAGTCTACGGATGAACATATTCTTATTTCGTTCATGCTGATTACCAGATTTTTAAGAATGATGGAAAAAGTAGTTTAAAAATAACTCTACTCCTAAGTGTAGAATATTATTTTACAAATCTACACTCTACACAGAAATCTAAATTCAGGATCTTCTCCAGCTAAGCCCTGCCACTAAGGTTGCATAAGTTCACCCACTTGTAAATTTCGAAACAATGCACCAATCGACTTCATACTGCACTCAAACAAAAGAATGTTTTAATCTTTCGCTTGAGAGAATTTGAAGTCGATAGGTGCATTATTTCGAAAGTTACAAGTGAAAGAACTTATGTATTTCGTTAGTGGAGGGGCTTATCTGGAAAAGATCTTAAATTCATTCCATCATTCCCGAGGGAAACGCCTGCCACGGATCAATTGCTATAAATTCCCATAGGTTTTCATACTTCATTGAAATTCGAAGGGATCCAGAATAAAATGATGCTGGTTAATGGCGTCCTATTAAATTTTGATTAAACAATATTTTTCCATCAATTTATGTTACATTACATAAGTTTGTTTAAGTTCCCCTAACCAGAGCACAGGTATTAAAGTGGTAATGGAGGAAGATTGCATTTAGCATGAAGTTTAAGGAACAGGGAACCTATGGGTTTCCACACAAGACCCCATGCACATAGGAAAAATGAGTTAAAAAGGAAGGCTGTGAAACAAGATAAAAGTTGAAGAAGAAAGTAAAAAGTTCTGAAAAATAGGACAGCAGTGAACTGGAAAAATTTAAAAAAAAGAGCACTACCCTATTCTTAGCATGGAACCACACGTTTTCAACTTTAGTGCTTGGCTGATTGAGAATGACATGAATTAATATCACAGGTTGAGAAGTTAACTAACCAAATGTCTGTATTTTGATCAAGTTGAGAAAAAATTAACTCACACCCATTTCTTTAGAAGAACAGGTATATGTAAGTTATATACCTTTGTTGATATGTTGCGTGCACATCCTCGAACTCAGACCAAAGTAAAACTCCATCATTAACCTAATGTAAACATCCATCATTAATCCAAAATAAAACTCCATCGTTAATCCCAAGTAAAACTCCATCATTAATCCAAAGCAAAATTCTATCATTTGTTCAAAGTAAAACCCCATCATTAGTCCAAAGTAAACATCCATCGCTTGTCCAAGGTAAAACTTCATCATTTATCCAAAGTAAAAGTCCATCATTTGTCCGAAATAAAACTTCATCAGGAGTTCATCATGCTAGAACAGACCTGGAAAAGTATTTTTTCCCCTGCAAGCCATCAAGCAATCTACATACTATCAACGACCTGGTACGGCAAAACCTTGATTACATTTTTTATCTCCATTTTTTTGAAGCTCAACCTCAGTGCAAATTTAGCTGCTTCACCCATTGAAGCTCATCAAATTAATTGAATTCAATCATCACGATGTGCGGAAGGGTTATGTTATCTCCGTGATATTCTAGTTTACAAAATGACTCCGTATATCAGAAGCAGATTATTTTCCTTGAATGAAATTACTCAGAGTTGCTTGAATATTTTTTTCTTTGCATATGAAATTTTTTTATTCATTCAAAATGATTAATTTTATTCATTCAAAATGATTAATTTTATTCATTCAAAATGATTAATTTTATTCAAAATTTCTCAGGTGTAGAACACTCATTACTGCAGAAAGATTAACCATATTTGTGAAAGCAAGATTCAATATCACACAATATTAAGCCACACCCGCTAGGTTCAACCGCTTTTTATAATTCAAATTTCGTTCACAAGAACAAAAAGTACAATAATGAGGGTCTTCAGCCAAGTATTTTAGCCTCAGTTGACTAAGTGGTCAAAAATAAATTGCAGTAGCACTTAACTTAAGCAAAATAGTTCATGAAACGGTCAAAAACTTGGGGCAACAGTTCACTTGCAAAGACAATTCATTTAGAGGTGAAAAATAAACTGTGGAAGCAGTTAACTTCCATAATCTATTCATTTAGAGAGTAAAAACTGTGGCCAAACAGACTTGCGGAACCACTTTATTTAGAGGACGATAATGTAAGAAACTTTGAAGGTTTCATTTATATCCCTTATTCCTGAATGCATAATCTTTTATTCCTGAATATCTGATCCCTTATTTTTGTATATCTAGTCCTGATGATCCTGCAGTGACGTTTAATATCGTCAAACAGGTCCATGATATTGAGTTTTGCTTTCACAAATATAATTTCTACTAGACTTGGTCTACTTTCATGTCCCTCAGAAGGATACAGTTTATGTCTCTGTAGGAATTAGAGGGAAGATGCGAGGTCTTGAGGTGAAAGTTAGAAAGGCCTTACTTTTGGTTGCATAGAATATATTTTTGTTTTATTACAGACCATCTTTTTCAGTTCACTGGTGCTCTGTTTTTCAGTACCTCTCACTTTGTCTTCAACTTTGCCGTGTTCCATGAACTTCTTTCCTAATTAGCTGATGCTATGCAAAAAAAGAATTTTACATTGTAACGTACCATGTGTATAGATTCTTATATAGTTCCCTTAATTCTTTAACATAGAATGTATTCCTCCTTCCTCTCTTTACTACGCCTTTATTGTGGTTAGGAAGGCCAAGCTAAAATATCTAACTTAATCTAGGTTTAAATTTTTATACGCTAAACATTTTCGAATTTAATACTCGAATTTGCCAAAATGCAAATAAATATAATACACGACATAACACTCTGAACATGTTACCCCATAACATAACACGGCATATCACGTCAAGCATGTCTTGACATTACGAAACATAACATAGCATTGTGCAGCATAACACGACATGACGCAGCATGACACGGCATATCGCAGCATAACATGGCATAACTGATACTGAAAAATGAAATTGAAGCGATACCGCTGCCAGTCAAATAACATTTAAACTGATATTCAGAAAGGAAATTGAAACAATATCTTTGAGTCAAAGAACATTTAAACTAATATTTACAAATGAAATTGAAACAATATTTTTGCCAGTCAAAGAACATTTAAACTGATATTCAAAAATGAAATTGAAAAAATATTTCTGCCTGTCAAAGAACATGTAAACTAATATTCAAAAATGAAATTGAAACAATATTTCTGCCTGTCAAAGAACATGTAAACTAATATTCAAAAATGAAATCGAAACAATATTTCTGCCTGCCAAAGAACATATGAACTGATATTCAAAAATGAAATTGAAACAAATTCTCTGTCGGTACAACACGTGGGGCACTGGCCACAAATGATGACATCTCGTGGGACATTTTTTGTGTCAAGCTAGTGACCGAAGCAGCGCAGTGGCAAACGTGCAGTGCTCGAAAGTCCCGACACTAGCCGACAATATGACAAGATCTTAAAACTATAATGGGAAAGGAAAAAATGGGGAAATGTTCAAATTAATGAAAATGAATGGTAAGAAAATGACGAAAAGCTTATATTAACGATAATTAATGGTAATAGAAAAGATAGAAAATAACAAAAAGCTCAAATTAATTATATTAAATGGTAACAGGGAAGACAGAAAGTTACAAAATGTTCCAGTTATTGATAAGGAATGAAAGTAATAGCGAAGGCAGGAAATGTCAAAAAGCTCTAATTAATAATAATGAAAGATGCCGGTACTAAGACGAATATGAAGAACCGGCCGGCAAAATAGTATGTGCAGAAGATAAAAATAGTAGCAGAAAACAACAATTAGAGAGGACAAAGCAACAACAAAACCACGCAGCAGCAATTGCAGAATATGACAGTTACCGTAATAGGAAATAACTAGAGAAGAAGACAATAACTAGAACAGGTAACAACTGAAGAAACAAAAATAACAAACAACGTGTGGAGAAGACAACAATAACAAACAGAGATAACTGAGGGCGAAGACAAAAATAACTAACAAATTCTGTTAGAAAGAGATTAAAAAAATTAATATATTTTTAGTTATACGTATCAAGTATATTAGTTAACTTATATATAATTGTTATATAACATATTTAATGCCATATGTAACATAGTAAATATAAATAAATAATGTAACTACGCTCCGCCAACTGCCGCCTACAATAAGGTGTGAGGAATAAGTCAGAATACAAGAGCCCAAAAATCAATCAACTCACCAGGCTTAACGAGGCTGAAGGATTCTCCGTCTCTGAAGAGAACATCATATCCAGCTGTGGACGGCCAGCTGAGGTGAGGCTGCAGCTGGTAGCTCCCTCCGCCGGCTCCTGCCGCAGCTGGTTGGGGCACTCGTTCCAGGGACTCCTGGTGGAAGTGAGGGAAAGGAATTGAGGGAAGCACTCCTGGAAATGCAAAAATGAAAAACAAAAAGTACTGGCTGCAGTTCTGGAAATGAAAAAATGAGGGACAAAAAGTGATAGCATCAGTTTTGGAAATGAAAAGATGAGGGACAAAAAGTGATGGCAGCAGTTCTGGGAATGGAAAAATGAGGGACAAAAAGTGATGGCAGCAGTTCTGGAAATGAAAAAATGAGGGACAAAAAGTGATGGCAGCAGTTCTGGGAATGGAAAAATGAGGGACAAAAAGTACTGGCTGCTGTTCTGGAAATGAAAAAATGAAGGACAAAAAGTGATGGCAGCAGTTCTGGGAATGAAAAAATGAGGGACAAAAAGTGATGGCATCAGTTCTGGAAATGAAAAAATGAGGGACAAAAAATGATGGCAGCAGTTCTGGAAATGAAAAGATGAGGGACAAAAAGTGATGGCATCAGTTCTGGAAATGAAAAAATGAGGGACAAAAAGTGATGGCAGCAGTTCTGGAAATTAAAAAATGAGGGAAAATAAGTGATGTCAGCAGTTCTGGAAATGAAAAAATGAGGGACGAAAAGTGATGTCAGCAGTTCTGGAAACGCAACACTGAGGGACAAAAAATATTGGCATAGTTCTGGAAATGAAAAAATGAGGGACAAAAAGTGATGGCAGCAGTTCTGGAAATGCGTGCAGTGAGGGAAAGGAATTAAAGGCTACTCTTTTTGAAATACAAAAAATGAGAGAGAGGAATTAATGGTGGCACTTCTAGAAAGACAGACAATGAGGGAAAGGAATTAGGGGTAACAATTCTTGAAGTTCACACTGTGAGGGACATAAAGTGAGTGCATCACTCCAGGAAATGTAGACAATATCTATTTATGTGAGTGCATGTACATAAATATATACAAATGTCTATGAATACCAATGTATTCATTTTTAAAACTTGAATGTGAGAATGCATGTACTGAATAGGAATTAATATAAGTACCAGTTAAATCACTTTGTTCACGGCAAGATAACGGTCCGATCATACGGGCGCAACGACATTATTTTGTAGGCTAATGCAATGCTTCTGATGATATGCAGATCGTTAGAAATGACACTACTCTCGAAACATGCAAACCTCAAATGCAAATTTCTAAAATCACTCTACGAATTTGAAAAGTGAAGACATTCACTGCTCTCTGCATCATGACCACACTGAGACCACATAGTCTGAATATCAACTATTTGTGAAATGGAGGCACGTTCTGGAGACTGCAACGCACGATGGATAACTACTTCAACAACAACTCAGGAAACTGCAACGCTGCATGGAGAACTACTTCAACAAAAAGTTGTCTACACGCGTGCGAGGAGGATGTGCACACCACTGTACCACAAACCGAACGGGAAAGGATTAAATGGAAGACGAGTGTGTAGAGAGGGATGTAAGCACTTGCTAAATTCCAGGTATAGTGTTGGTGCAGTGTTGTGTATGTGCCCAGGTAAAACATAGAGGCAGGCAAGCGGTTGGTGATCTTTCATGTATACATAGTGTTGGTGCAGTGCTGTATATGTGCCCAGATAAAACAGAGAGGCAGATAAGTGGTGATCTCTTGCGTATGCATAGTGTTGGTGCAGTGTTGTACATGCGCCCAGACAAAACAAATGGGCAGATAGGTGGTGATCTTTCAAGAGTAGTGCATGTTAGTGCAGTGCTGTGTGGGTGTCAATTAAGTGGTTGTGTAATTGGGTGACCTGAGGTACAAGTGACATGAGTGACCTGAGGTACAAGTGGCAAGAGTGACCTGAGATACAAGTGACAGGAGTGACCTGAAGTACAAGTGACAGGAGTGACCTGAGGTACAAGTGACAGGAGTGACCTGAGGTACAAGTGACAGGAGTGACCTGAGGCACAAGTGACAGGAGTGACCTGAGGTACAAGTGACAGGAGTGACCTGAGGTACAAGTGACAGGAGTGATCTGAGGTACAAGTGACAGGAGTGACCTGAGGTACAAGTGACAGGAGTGATCTGAGGTACAAGTGACAGGAGTGATCTGAGGTACAAGTGACAGGAGTGATCTGAGGTACAAGTGACATGGGTGACCTGAGGTACAAGTGACAGGAGTGACCTGAGGTACAAGTGACAGGAGTGATCTGAGGTACAAGTGACAGGAGTGACCTGAGGTACAAGTGACAGGAGTGACCTGAGGTACAAGTGACAGGAGTGATCTGAGGTACAAGTGACAGGAGTGACCTGAAGTACAAGTGACAGGAGTGACCTGAGGTACAAGTGACAGGAGTGACCTGAGGTACAAGTGACAGGAGTGACCTGAGAAAACAAGTGACAGGCGTGATCTGAGGTACAAGTGACAGGAGTGACCTGAGGTACAAGTGACAGGAGTGACCTGAGGTACAAGTGACAGGAGTGACCTGAGGTACAAGTGACAGGAGTGACCTGAGGTACAAGTGACAGGAGTGACCTGAGGTACAAGTGACAGGAGTGACCTGAAGTACAAGTGACAGGAGTGACCTGAGGTACAAGTGACAGGAGTGACCTGAGGTACAAGTGACAGGAGTGACCTGAGGTACAAGTGACAGGAGTGACATGAGGTACAAGTGACAGGAGTGACCAGAGGTACAAGTGACAGGAGTGACCTGAGGTACAAGTGACAGGAGTGATCTGAGGTACAAGTGACAGGAGTGACCTGAGGTAAAAGTGACAGGAGTGACCTGAGGTACAAGTGACAGGAGTGACCTGAGGTACAAGTGACAGGAGTGATCTGAGGTACAAGTGACAGGAGTGACCTGAGGTACAAGTGACAGGAGTGACCTGAGGTACAAGTGACAGGAGTGACCTGAGGTACAAGTGACAGGAGTGACCTGAGGTACAAGTGACAGGAGTGATCTGAGGTACAAGTGACAGGAGTGACCTGAGGTACAAGTGACAGGAGTGATCTGAGGTACAAGTGACAGGAGTGACCTGAGGTACAAGTGACATGAGTGACCTGAGGTACAAGTGACAGGAGTGACCTGAGGTACACGTGACAGGAGTGATCTGAGGTACAAGTGACAGGAGTGATCTGAGGTACAAGTGACAGGAGTGACCTGAGGTACAAGTGGCAAGAGTGACCTGAGGTACAAGTGACATGAGTGACCTGAGGTACAAGTGGCAAGAGTGACCTGAGATACAAGTGACAGGAGTGACCTGAAGTACAAGTGACAGGAGTGACCTGAGGTACAAGTGACAGGAGTGACCTGAGGTACAAGTGACAGGAGTGATCTGAGGTACAAGTGACAGGAGTGACCTGAGGTACAAGTGACAGGAGTGACCTGAGGTACAAGTGACAGGAGTGATCTGAGGTACAAGTGACAGGAGTGACCTGAAGTACAAGTGACAGGAGTGACCTGAGGTACAAGTGACAGGAGTGACCTGAGGTACAAGTGACAGGAGTGACCTGAGGTACAAGTGACAGGAGTGATCTGAGGTACAAGTGACAGGAGTGACCTGAGGTACAAGTGACAGGAGTGACCTGAGGTACAAGTGACAGGAGTGACCTGAGGTACAAGTGACACGAGTGATCTGAGGTACAAGTGACAGGAGTGACCTGAGGTACAAGTGATAGGAGTGACCTGAGGTACAAGTGACAGGAGTGACCTGAGGTACAAGTGACAGGAGTGACCTGAGGTACAAGTGACAGGAGTGATCTGAGGTACAAGTGACAGGAGTGACCTGAGGTACAAGTGACAGGAGTGACCTGAGGTACAAGTGACAGGAGTGACCTGAGGTACAAGTGACAGGAGTGACCTGAGGTACAAGTGACAGGAGTGATCTGAGGTACAAGTGACAGGAGTGACCTGAGGTACAAGTGACAGGAGTGACCTGAGGTACAAGTGACAGGAGTGACCTGAGGTACAAGTGACAGGAGTGACCTGAAGTACAAGTGACAGGAGTGATCTGAGGTACAAGTGACAGGAGTGATCTGAGGTACAAGTGACAGGAGTGACCTGAGGTACAAGTGACAGGAGTGATCTGAGGTACAAGTGACAGGAGTGACCTGAGGTACAAGTGACAGGAGTGATCTGAGGTACAAGTGACAGGAGTGACCTGAGGTACAAGTGACAGGAGTGACCTGAGGTACAAGTGATAGGAGTGACCTGAGGTACAAGTGACAGGAGTGACCTGAGGTACAAGTGACAGGAGTGACCTGAGGTACAAGTGACAGGAGTGATCTGAGGTACAAGTGACAGGAGTGATCTGAGGTACAAGTGACAGGAGTGACCTGAGGTACAAGTGACAGGAGTGACCTGAGGTACAAGTGACAGGAGTGACCTGAGGTACAAGTGACAGGAGTGATCTGAGGTACAAGTGACAGGAGTGACCTGAGGTACAAGTGACAGGAGTGACCTGAGGTACAAGTGATAGGAGTGACCTGAGGTACAAGTGACAGGAGTGACCTGAGGTACAAGTGACAGGAGTGACCTGAGGTACAAGTGACAGGAGTGATCTGAGGTACAAGTGACAGGAGTGACCTGAGGTACAAGTGACAGGAGTGACCTGAGGTACAAGTGACAGGAGTGACCTGAGGTACAAGTGACAGGAGTGATCTGAGGTACAAGTGACAGGAGTGACCTGAGGTACAAGTGACAGGAGTGACCTGAGGTACAAGTGATAGGAGTGACCTGAGGTACAAGTGACAGGAGTGACCTGAGGTACAAGTGACAGGAGTGACCTGAGGTACAAGTGACAGGAGTGATCTGAGGTACAAGTGACAGGAGTGACCTGAGGTACAAGTGACAGGAGTGACCTGAGGTACAAGTGATAGGAGTGACCTGAGGTACAAGTGACAGGAGTGACCTGAGGTACAAGTGACAGGAGTGACCTGAGGTACAAGTGACAGGAGTGATCAGAGGTACAAGTGACAGGAGTGACCTGAGGTACAAGTGACAGGAGTGACCTGAGGTACAAGTGACAGGAGTGACCTGAGGTACAAGTGACAGGAGTGACCTGAGGTACAAGTGACAGGAGTGACCTGAGGTACAAGTGACAGGAGTGATCTGAGGTACAAGTGACAGGAGTGACCTGAGGTACAAGTGACAGGAGTGATCTGAGGTACAAGTGACAGGAGTGATCTGAGGTACAAGTGACAGGAGTGATCTGAGGTACAAGTGACAGGAGTGACCTGAGGTACAAGTGACAGGAGTGATCTGAGGTACAAGTGACAGGAGTGACCTGAGGTACAAGTGACAGGAGTGATCTGAGGTACAAGTGACAGGAGTGACCTGAGGTACAAGTGACAGGAGTGATCTGAGGTACAAGTGACAGGAGTGACCTGAGGTACAAGTGACAGGAGTGATCTGAGGTACAAGTGACAGGAGTCACCTGAGGTACAAGTGACAGGAGTGACCTGAGGTCGAAGTTTCAGTTGTAAAGAGTCCACTGCGATGATCACGTCCCCAGGAGCAGCAGTCTCACACCAACTTGCTCCTCTAGCTCTAAAAATTTGTTATGACAAGCTACTTATTGCCTAAGTTTGTGGAAAATGTCTCATCTCAAGCAAACAAAATTACAATATGCTCCACTTAAATGAGCTGGTTTAGCACAATTTTTTACTAAAATGGAGAGAAACTTTGAATCCTAAAAAAATGAGTTTCAATTCCCAAAACAATATCTTGAACTTACCACCCCCAATTGAAACGTTCACTTTTGAATACATTTAAATACATATTCTTCAGATAAATGTACAAGCATTCGACACCAAAAATCTAAATTTTTATAAAACAATCAATTTAACGAAGCCCCACACCGATAAAATAGAACAACAAATGTACGATGTAATCAGCAATTCACAAGACGAAAAGGAACGAAGTTATACCTGTGAGTAGTCAATTCCAGGGGTCCAAGAATGTGGAGTGGTCTCCCCTTTGATGCTGCCTCCCGCGGGGTGCTCAGGGGGCACAGAACCCCCGCTGTAGAGGGGCGGAGAGAAGTACGCCGAGTGGTTGTAGTCGTACGACGCCACGGCGCTGGACGAGAGACGCCGCGTGTCTTCTTTTGAGTATCTGCTGGCATCACAACTTGCATTAGTGCCTCTGTACTGAGTGTCTGAGCTTGCTTTAGTGCCTCAGTACCTGAGTGGCTGAGCTTGTTTTAGTGCCTCAGTACCTGAGTGTCTGAACACACGAGGCACCCAGCGCACACCTGGGCATCAGAACCAAATAATTTTTATGCCACATTTGGCCCGTAGAATAATAATTTGAGCCGTACAAAAATATTCATGCCAGGTATTTCTCAAACGAAATACATGGGGCGCATGCTAATAACTATTGGATACTTAATGCAGAAATATGGGAGTCAACTATTTTTGAAGCTAAAACGCCTTCCTTTCCACTAGCTTCTAAATACCGCCCTTTAGTTTAGTTCCATAGATGATATTAGCAATAAATTATTACTAGGAAATGACTTGAAACAAGTACTTTCATTTAGCTATGGCTCAGCTTCAGTGGTAGGTATTATTCCTCAATAGGACGCCAGACTCAAACAATCTGGAAAATTTTCACAAAATTGAAGGAATCAAATTTTTAGCAAGCACTCCTTTCGATTGTATGTTAACTTAGTGAAGCATCCACGAAGCGTGCTGGAATGTACTGCGCTGGGGCACACACAGAAAAATAATTACGTCAATAGCCCGTCAATGTTGAACAAATGAAAATGAGATTCATGGTAGTTTGACTGAAGACACAACGAAGTAACAACGTGTTTTGAAATTTGTTCACGCACTAGCAACGATTATTTGATCAGTCTGGCGTAGAATAAGTTTGAGTGTACTAGGTTGAGCATAATAATATACATGATAGTGAACATGATTGTATACTTTATGGCAGTATTTGATATGATGCCCTAACAATAGCTAAATTCATTCGGATGCACAAGTAACCATAATCAAATGTTTCTATTGGGATAGTCTTGAGAAACAATCTTGTTGATGTGTCACTTGTGGCAAATAAGTTATTTAAATTATTGAAATTATAGTATTTGAACATATTGTCAGAAACCATTCCCAGGAAAGTTAAACTTCTTCAAAGAAGTCAGTTTTCACACGTTTGACAAAGGATAGCAGCTCAAAGATCAGCTATAAAGTTTCACTGTTCATTGGCCTCTCTCTTATCCCTTATTTTGTACCAGACATTTGAGGTTGCCATTCCTGCACCCGCTCAGCTCCACACACACAGACCTGAAGTCGACCTAACGTCCGTTTCTCATAATTTATTAATCCAGTAAATTAATAATTCTCTACGTCGATCTTACTGCATCGAGCTCGCAACCCCTGAGTTACGCAGATGGCAAAATTATCATTGGGTGTAATTAATAGGATCATTATTATTTGCACTCGCATTTCAGTGAGCCAAATATTTTCATCAATTTGATTAGGAATCATAACTCTTTACTCCCTATTTTAACAATAACTGCTTTTTGGCAAGTCGAAGTCGATGGTACAACAGTTGTTTCCTGATACTCACAGGACATAAGTGTGGTAGTAGTCCTGGTACTCACAGGACATAGGTATAATAGTAGTAGTCCAGGTACTCACGTGACATAGGTGTAGTAGCAGTAGTCCAGGTACTCACGGGACATAGGTATAGTATTAGTAGTCCAGGTACTCACGGGACATAGGTGTAGTAGTTGTCCTGGTAGGACAGAGGCCCAAACGAAGACAATGAAGAAGCCGACTCGAGGGTGGCGTAAGTAGGAGCGTTCACATCCCCGATGGGCACATAATAGTGACCTGGTGGGGCAGAGGAGGCTGAGGAAGTTGGGGGCTGAGAACTTCCGTCTCTGGGGTGAGTTGTCTCCCCCATGGGGACGACGGCCTCTTCTGGGATGTGCTCCATGGCAATGGGATTTTCCCCGTACACCATCAGCGCCGACTGAAAAAGGGCAAGTTTCTTCACAAAATGATTGGAATAGAAGTTACTCGCGTTGAAAACTGAAACGACCTTCATTTTACGTTATTCTGAATTGATTTCCAAAACGCATTTATCGTCTGACTTTTTTTGCCCAAAGGGAAGTTTTTGTTTGAGAAAACTTTCCTTTAAATCTAAAAGAGACTGTGAATGGCAGGTATGCGTGTTTTTATTGCAGATAGAAGCTACTTCAGCTTTTCGCGCGCAGGCATCCTATCTATTCAAGACTTGAAAGGGACGCTCCACGTTCATATATGACGTTTTAAAGAGTCAATCATCAGTAGCGACACTTTGCTAGTCATTCTTGCTTACTTTAATGACAGGTATCGCACGTATGTTTGCTGATACATAGTAAGGATTACACCACGTCGCTTATTTCTTTTAGGACAAATATCATGAACATCTATCGTAGTGTTCATTCGCAGTATAATCTCAGTAGTTGTCTTTCCAGAAAATACTGACATTTCGATCGTTTCTCACACCTCCTAATGCACATAACAATGTCAAGAGGCTGAAGCATCTCTAAAACTTAATAACTTTTTATTTCTTCATCAAGCTATGACATTTAAATGCATAATTCAAACTGATTTACGATGTATTGCACGAGCTAATAAAAATCAACCACAAATTGCCAGCTTCATTGAAATTCAGCAATCACTTACCACTTGCACAGATCATATGTACGAATAATTCCATGATCAAATATATAGAAATACCTCCAAAATCAGCACGTAATCACAATGGAAATAATATAAAATCAATCGGATATATTTCAAGCGTCCCAGCGGCTTAAAATTTGTAAGCAATAACATCCCGGTAAAAGTTTCGAATCAAGCTATTTATTTCATAATAAATTTGATTATAACTTTGAGACCAATGCTGTTAACTCCCAGTACACTTCTCAAGCGAAAGTCAAACTGCAAAACGAATCATTTACCTCGTCTATGTTTTTTTTCAAATTTTACCTCATTCATTTAGATACACCTCAATATCAGGGGAAAAACTGTCTAGTCTTATTTACATTATATTCTTTTTTTATGACAACCTTTTGAAATATAACATCGAATCAAGATGACTGACAAGTTTTTTTGACTATTTGCACAGTTTTTGTCTCGCTCTGGAGCTTCGTGACCTGAGAATGAATTGTTCGGTACGGCATAAAATTCCGGTATTTGCAATACTCTTGGCGGATATTTGGCAAGTCCTGCGCATTGCATGGGAGCGATAGGAAAATGTGTCCCTTAACTAGAGTGATGAGCCGGTATTTCATTTTCTAATTTTAAGATTGAACTTTTTATCTCACAGTTCATCTCCAGACATCGGTTAAACTTTGTATTGTAACCTCTACAGTATTTTTCATAAGTTAGCGTCATGTCTCAGGTAATGATTTTTGGATGGGACGCACGGAGGAATTTGTGTTGATTTGATCGACTGACTCTCGCCAGTCATTTCCATTCATTTCATTGATTGCGAGTATTATTTTTTCTAGTCGCTCTCACACCACTGATTGTGTCTTACACCTCCAGTCTTCCTAGAATTCACCATGTGAATGCCACGAACTGTGTAGCTTGTTCGCAGGCTATGCAAGAAAAACACTTCAGCAAACCTACAGAGTACTTATCAGGATTCAAAAAGCTACAAAAGCAATTAGGTGAGAGGTGCGGGAAATTGAGGTTTCTTTCTAATCTGCATCAGGACTTGAGAGGCACAACCATTGCCTGGGAAGGACATTATGAACATGGAGCTGTGCGATTAGCTATCGTGAGAAACCCAAATTTAAACTGGTTGGATTCTATCCAAAAACTTTCATAGATTACTTTATTCTGTCCTTTAACCAACTGATCTCAATATGCTTTTGTTCATTAAGTTTCAATCGATCAACTTCTAGCTGTTTCCATTATTCTCACCTTAGGGATTTGAAATTTGTCTTAAATCAGAATCATACCCAGAAAAACTGAATGATAAAATGCTACTGGAAAACATGAGTTAGCTTAGATGCAGTGAAATTTAGGATAAATTCATTATTACACGTGGATTATAATGCTATAAAATTTGATAGAGTACCCACGGAAAATTGTAAATGTACACAGAAGTTCAATCAATGGTTATCAGCGAAGCATTCCAATGTACCTGTTCCGCTGACATTGAGTTCCGTAGCATCACATTTAAATTCATGTGTCTAGTAGATCAGGAGGTAAAACACACAATTACGTAATCAGATTTCTCAACTCTACCGTGAGTAGCTTTATGGACTACCGTGAAGAAGAGGCAACTACCGCAAAAAACGAGCGTAATCATACTTTTATGAAAACAAAGTTAAATGATACAGTGGAGAAAATTGAGACCAATCAGGTAAGTTTTATTTAATTCCGCAAGCCGTAATGTGAAGCTCCCGAATCACGGCCAAAAGTAAGGACATCGCCATATCAACAGCGCGTAAAGCCGATCGCAACAGAAGCTCGCACGATACAAAGGGCCGACCAGGGAATGCCTGCAGCGGGTACTGACTTCGTCAAAATCGTGAATGAGAACAGGGGACGAGCCAGGGAGCAGCACTGACGAAGGGGGCAGAGAGACTTCCTGACGATGACGGGCCCAAGTCGAAGAAGGAAGTGTTAAGCAAAATTCGAACTTAAAGAACGCTAAGCTAAGGACTGAACCGTAATGGACAACGAAGTCAAGACTCGTTACTGGAGCCTCCGTGACTGAATGAAAGGAGGAACCGGGCAGCTTTTAGTAGGTCTTTCTATAGTGAATTTTTTCGCAGTCGAGTTCGAATTATCCACGTCCCATGATGAAACATTGGGAAGGGGTGCACCTAATCGCGAACTAGCAAAATGACTCAATCTCTTTTTATGTATCCAAACTGCAATGACTAAACGAAAAGCACGAATCGACATTTCATTATTTATCTCCTCCTCTTATGGTTAATCTTCACAAATTTCCTATACAGCAATGATTCAAGTACTACAAGAACATTTTTGTATGTTCCTCTTCTGTATTTGTTCATTAATTATTCACGTACTACAAGTACGTTTTTGCATTTTTCTCGTCTGTACTTGTTCCCAATGATTACTCTTAAGCTATGATAACCAGGCTTGAGGATTCTACGTCAGGATTATCATTTAATAGTAAAAAATAAGTTCATTATATTTAGAATTAATTCAGGGTAATAACGTGAAAAGGTGCCGTGAGCTTGAAAGATATTCTCCGAACACAATTACGTTAAATTCCTCGCAATCGAAAGCAAAATACACACTTTTTTTCTCTGCATTTTCTGAAAATATCGGTTCCTCCATACGAGAGGCTTAAACTAACTAATACTCTAATCTAATCTGATTCCTCCATAGTATTGAAGAGAACGCCAGACAATAAGCAATTTTTTCTGCTATTTGATTTTGAAGAATTTCGGGTAAAATGCTTACCAAATTGATTTTTACAAATGACGCAAACCTTTCACAAGAAGAGACACGGACAAAAATTTTGGGAGACACTAAATTAAAAACTTAAAGCTCCTAGAGAAAATCGGACAACTCGTAAAATATCGAAAATTTCTTCTCGATATCATTTGAGTGACTCCTGGAAAGCCCAAAAGCCGCGTAGAAATTAACATAAGTTGCCTTTGAAAACCATAAAACTACGGGGGAATGAATAGAAGTAGTTTCTGGAAAACCCAGAAACTATACTGACAAGGTTTGAACAGAAGTAGCTTCTCGAATTCCCAGAAACTACGTAAAAATGAACAGAAATAGTTTTTGGTTAAGCTGAGACACTACTAAAAAATAACACACAAAAACAACCTCTGGAACCCCCGACGCCCGTAAAAAATACACAAAAATGACTTCTGGAGAGCCCAGAAGCTCCTGGAACAGAACAGAGAGGTGACAGCTCACCTCAGGCTTGAGCGTCGCTTCGTGAGCGATGACGGCGGTGGGTGTGGGAGACGCGCCACTATGCAGGCCCAGCACCTGACCGCTCTGGTGCACTTGGCTCCCTGCTGCACTGCTGCCGCCGCTGCCGGAAGTTGCAGGCCCTTGCGAAGAGAGCGAAGACGACCCGGACGACGGAGCGGCCAGATGTTGGTGCGGTGCGACATGAACGACGCTCTTGTGCGTTGCAGACACGGTGTTTGATATGGAGAACGCGTACTTGAGCTCCTGCTCCTCCTGCTCGTCCTCCTGCTTGATGGGCACCTGAGCCGACAGACTCACGTCGTCTCTGATGATGACCCTTTTGGCCTCCACTGAGCTGCCGCAAGTCGTCGGTGATGTGCTAGGAAAACGGGTATTCCAATTATGTTATGCTCAAACTATTGACTTGCTAGACGAGTAGTAGTAGCAGTAGTAGTAGTAGTAGCAGTAGTTACATAGGTTCGCTAGCGCTTCAGTTATTCAAACTATATCGCAACGAAGGTAGATATAGTGATATAGATATATTGCTAGACGAAGGATCGCATGAACAAAACCACGAAAGATAATCAGGCAACGCTCATAATGATAAAAATTGGGCGAATGTTCGTGATATCTGAATTTGTTTCCTCTAAATGAAGAATTTAATTTATAATGTCATACAAAATAATCTCAAAATTTCAATGTCGAACTCTCGTATACATACTGATTTATTTATGAGGCTAGTGTCTTCACTATACCCACTCCAGGAGTATGAAGAATTATATTTATTTGAAATCTAAGAAATTAGAGATATCGGCAGGTATTAACATTGTATTTTCTTTGCATTGCTGGAATTAACGAAGAATAATTTTTATTAACAAATCATGCTTTGTTAAATCCTCAACCAAAAATTAACTTTTTCTACTACAAATAAGTTCTGACGTCAAGCCGTACATCAAGAATTAAAATTCAAAAATACTAACATAAAAATTCAAAGTGCCAACTTCGTTTCTAAATTAAAAAACTATCGAATGTACATTTAAACCATAAGCAGGCAAATATTCACCAGTACCGCGCTTGCTCAAAAAGATGGTTACAGGCGGAGTAAAACTCTGAGTCTGGATTGTCTCAGAGATCTGAACGCGCTCGTAGGCGTACTTAATAAAAATAGAGTAAATGCTTTACCTGTCACGGTCATTAGGAGAGTGTGCCCGGACTGGGTGGGTTTGATGCCAGGGTTCGACCTCGAGGAAATCTTTTTGGTCAGGATTGATGACGACGTAAGTTCCGTACTCGGACGGAGCGGCCATGATGTAATTTTGAGACCCTGGAGATTCGCTGGCCACAAAAGAATAAGTGAGCTGCCCCACGCTGGCTCCTGCAGACGACGGCGAAGACGAGGGTTGACCAGACGAGTTGATGGTCACCGTGACAGCAGAGGGGGGAACTGAAGGAGATCTGGTATTCGAGCTATCCAAAACTATGGAAGATTGGCTTTGTTCTTGATCGTGTGTAGAGGTTTTCACGGACTGGTCTTGCACGACCTGCATGGGCTGCGAGTCTCGGAAGTGCGTCGACTCTGGCGCTTGAGATATGACGTACGGCCGCTGCTGCACAGTCATTGCAGAGCCGCCAGCATTGCTGCTTCCGTGACTCGGTGACAAAGGCCGCGTGGAAACGCTCGTGCAAAGGACGGTCGTGGTGGCCGGGTTTGAGTTTTGAAGACGATATGTCTTACATTCTGGAGATCTCTGCGGCGGACTGGCCAGCTTTTGTGTCTCGCCCACAGTCTGATCTGACTGTCTAGCTTGTGTCAGATCAGCCGCTTCCTCGCGGGTGTTGTATAAAGCTTCTTTGACTTTTACGGCCTTAGGAAATGACTGCCGTTGCGACAAATTTTCAGGGGACATTGGGGAACGTTGCATTTTTGGTGGACTTCTTGGGGATGCAGGTAGAGGAGGTAAACGTTCCGAATTTTTTTCATTTTGAGAGCTGGGGCTCTGCGACTCGGTGGCTCGTTCCATGACACACCTGGAAAACAAGCGTTTATTAGTTTTCCACGTTCACTGTGAGTCATAATCACTGATAGAGCTTAAGTGTTTTATAAAATGAATTCGAATCTCAAATAAAGCCATGATTAGATGTGCAAAAACCTTTCTTAAGACTGATGCAAAATTTTTAGTCGTGTTTGAGAGACGCAAATGAGTCATCAAATAATGTTAATTTTCACTAATATGCGTTTACTATTGCAAAGAAAGTGAGCAAGATTTGAGAGGCCACGTTGTACGCAATGCGAAGCTTCGTTTTACGTGATAAAAAATCTTTGCACAGATATTGGGTTTTATTTTGGTTAATTATTTTTTTCGTTTTCCAGGACTTTTTAAAAGCTAAATATGAAGCTTTTAAATATGAAGCTTACATGACCCAGCTCTCAGCTTCACACGAAAACGGAAATTCCAGATTTAAATTAATGAGAGAAAACTGGATTGAAGAGCATGAATAACGTATTCATGATACGAGTTTAAAAAATAAAAAAGGGAAGATCATAACCACGGAAAAAAGTTTCGCTCAACGAAGGTATTATAAACATATATATATATATATATATATTTATACTAACAGATTTTTATCCTACAAGGTGTGCTCCACTTTGTGTCAGAATAATTCTACGTTGCCCAATATTTTGTACGAGTTAAGGGTGCTCGTCAGATCAAAAGAGTAACAAAAAATTAATATGTCAGAGAGGAACTGCAGCACTGTATGAGGGCTGTGTGAGCACTGTGCGAGAACTGTGTGAGTGAGAAGTGAATATTGTGTGACTAGTACTGAGTGAAAACTATGTGAGAACTATGTGACTACTTCTGAGTAGGAACTATGTCATTACTGTGAGACTATTTCTATGACTATTCTGTGAGTTTCTCAGTTAAATGTAATCATTGTAAATAAATAAAGTGCCTGGTTAGGTAAATAAGTTCAGCATCAACGCCAAGTACACAGCTTAGTGGCGTTGTAAAGTAGGACTTAAAGCATAGTGGTTAAAGAATAGTTGTTCATTAGTTGAGGGACACCTATCTAGCATAGTTAAAAGCACAATTCCGTGACTTACGCATGAATGTATTTTCAAGAAGTATTATATTCTGTAGCATTACTGAGCCCCATACTCAGTACTTATTTTGTTCCCGTGCAGTATACTTGAAGTCGTGTCTTTATGTAAAATTATTAATATACATAGATTGAGCAATATGATTATATACATGATTATGCAACAAGCTTAAGCAGCATTCCCCAATAACAAGATAGAGTACCAACTTTTCCTGGCATGAATAATTAGTACGCTGCTATCAAAAAATCCCGGGGATTTCCAGATAGAAGCAAACGCAATCTTTTGTAAGATATTTTCAATTTATAGACTCAAATGACAACATAAATAACTTAATTTTATACGAAAGTCAATCAGGTCTCGCAAGTTTTCTGTATTACAATTTTAAGCCTTTTAATGCCTGTCTGTCTTGACACATGGTGACATTATTACACGTTCCACTTCTAGGTTTTATTCACATCTGCTTTCACTACATCCACCTGCATCACATCTACTTGCATCACGTCCACTTGCATCTTATCCACTTACACCGTTTCTCCTTACATCACACCCACCTGCAGCACATCTACTTATACCGTCTCTACTTATATCACATCTACTTACACCGTTTCTACTTGGGCCACATCCACTTACACCGTCTCTACTTATATCACATCTATTAAACCTACACCGTCTCTACTTACATCACATCCACCTGCAGCACATCTACTTATATCACATCTACTTACACCGTTTCTACTTGGGCCACATACACTTACACCGTCTCTACTTACATCACATCCACTTACATCGTCTCTACTTACACCACATCCACTTACACCGTCTCTACTTACATCACATCCACTTACACCGTCTCTACTTACATCACATCTGCATGCATCCAATTCATCACTCACTCTTTCCCCTAACCCATTCACCTTCATCATTCACACCTCCCTTTTTTCTACCTAGCCTGCCTCCACACCAACACCGTCTCCACCCACCTCCACACCACCACCACCACACCACCACCTCCACACCACCACCTCCACACCACCACCTCCACTATTTACAACCTCCTGCGTACCAATAAACTCATTCATTCCCTCTTTTATCCTCGGTTGAGCACTTCCTCGCATCCTTTACTTCATCTACTCTACACGTTTTTTGTTTCAGTAGCGAGATAAGTTAACATAAATGTGTTCACTTAGAGTTGTAAGAGACATAAACTTTAAATATATTTCGCTCTAGCCAACAGAGCATAATTTCGTTGGTACCTCTGAGCAGCTCTGAGTTAAACCACAGTTTTCGCTTCAGGTATGTTTGTTAATTATCTCTGCCTCGTGCCTGCAAATGTCCCTCTTCTGCACTTACTCTACCATCTCCTCGCGGAACTGACTACGCAACCACCTGTCTCTTTACACATTTCTCCAGTTACCTGTCTACAGTTTCTTTTGCATCTGTCCCAATCGTCTTCTGTAAGTTTACATTCTCTGGTGTATCTGTTTATGTCTTCTCCTGTACCTGTCTGCATGTATGTGGCGCACCTGTCTGCCTTATCTCTTGGTCATGTCTACATAGATATTCCAAGAACGTTGTACCTGACTACCATGCCCTCAGTACTTCCTCAACAAACTGTATTTCACAATGTTAACTCGTCCACAGTCACCTCTTAGAACATAACCGATGTACGACTGACGTCTTCCATCGAACTCAACACAACACATCGTCACTGTCGTCAAGCCTCCAATCACTTCCCATGCACCAACGCGAAGGTTGAAGTCTCTACCCTTGAAATACAGGCACTAACATCACGGCGATGAACTATAATGCCCTCACACGTCTGGTTCATAGTGAAACAGGATAACTAAATATGAAACTACCGCAACGTCATTGATTTTTGGCGCTGACCAAGTGAAGTAACAAAACGAGGCAGAATTCAAGGAGATGTTTCTTTTGGATTTGCAGGACTCTTTAGGATTTCGTGCATGCGGCGAACGTGGGTACGGATATGGTCCTCAAGTCCGTTTGCGTGTCTATTGATATTCCATATTGCTTAGACCTGATATGATAGTTGAATGAGAGATAAGATTTAGTTGTGTGTATACGACAAGATATCGGCGATAGCAGGCCCTGCCTTGCCAAGGCTCAACCCTCATTATTCTCGGAGATAAAAAGATAAACGCAATCGTGCACTAATCTGGCGTTTCCATTCCATGCCTGGGAGGTTTTCTGGAGCTTTGGACTCACCCTTAAGCTCCAGTATTGGTCAGGAGAGCAGAGACTACACAGTTCAACTCCGCACGCTGTGAGACCTATCCAAAGACTGATAAGAGACGATAACCTCGTATTCAGGCAGGCTGCGGCAGCCACTCACGAGCGAGCTTTGTGCGGGCCCACTCAAAATACTGCACTCTTCTGCTCCGCCAGCGAATACCATGATTTTTTCACTTCCTGGCAGGGGTAGGCCATGAAAAAATTTTAGATGTTTTTTTTAGTGATTAGCTCTACGTGTTTTATCTTCTTGTCCTTGTACCTGTTTTGACGCTGAAAGGCTGTTTCCCTACTTCCTCCCAAACGGTGATGACATTTTTACCTATCTATCGACGACGAGTATTTTATGCCAAGTATTTGTTGCTGAAAACGCTTCGTGTTTCTCCCTTTCTGACTTGATAGAATTTGGCTCCAAGTTATTTTGAATGTCGAGTCTTCTTTTCAAAACCCTATACATCTATCGTTACTTTATGTTGTGCATAACTTCCAGTGGCTTCATGTGTGTTTGCTTAGTTTTGTTCGTGACGCACTCATAAAATTTGCTTAAACTTATTAGTATTAGAGAAGTATAAATCTTTTGGGTTACTTGCAACTGTACCGGTTGTGATATATTACGCTGCTCTTAATGCCACCAACATGATTAGGTTTAGTTAATCAACGCTGTAAAAATAATTTTATTAAGTTGATCGTAGCAGAAATTAAATTGCCATGAATTACAAAGAGTATACAAATGAATTCAGCTGAGTTAATCATCGTAGTAAGCATATTAGTTGGTAGAATTAGTCATTTTGAAAAATTTTCCTCATTAACAATTTTTGAGAAAAATTAGTGCTCTTGGAAGTCCTCACTGTAACTCATGCGAGAAAAAAGCAAAAATTTAGCGGTTCACTTCATACAGACTAATTGCGATCAAACTTTTTGCAAAAGCTAAAATGTTTTTTGCATTGGTTGCAACAAAACCATTTCAGCCATACAAATGAAGGTAAAAAAACCCACGGGCATTCTGGTTTCCATGTTCTCCAGTTAGTTCATCTATTGAAGAACATTTTGGCCTCTCAGCCAATATATGTAAAAGGAAGAGGCAAGTGCTTCTTGTGGGTGTAAAAGATAGCCTTTGAACGCATACCTAGTCAAAGTTGTAAGTTCATGCAATGGTACTTGCAAGTTCCTGTTCACTGAACTTCGCATCGGTCGTTTGAGCTTTCCTATGAAGAGGATTAATTACGAAAATTAGTTCCACAGTCGTGGGACGCTACTCAACACTTTTATAGTTTGGAATATTACGCGACAGTATTATCACCCATCACGACTTCCGCAGATGTTTGTCACATTAATCAAAACGACTCTCTGGATCAGCTTTCAAAATTTTCATTAAGAATCAATTTTACAATATTCGAGTTCGTTACACTCGTCTTTAGATGCAAAATGCTCAATAAGAGATAGTTCTATTAAAGCACTCACTGTTTTTCGGCACCAAGTACTGATTCAATTCGCTTCTGTCTCTCACACATACACCATCGCACACACACCTGTGTGTGTGTAGTTTGTTTGCACTCATGTATAGAACCCTAATACACTGTCCTATACAACCATATTTTTGAGTCACTCCCTTCATATCCATGAAAACACTCATTTCTGACTGGTATCGGTACACTTATTCCCCTTCCATGGTTCCTAATTGCTGAGGCTGAAGGTTCTCTTCCTCCTCCGTGTTGCTCCCGCAATCATGTGCACTCATACCCATGGCTTATCTTTTGTTTGTTACCTGTGTCGCCGCTTGTGCGGGCACTCATGAACAAAGCAAGCTTCTTGGACGTCCACAAAGACTCATACTAATACGTCTATGTTCTCTTTCTTTGTATATGAGCGTCGTATGTGAAATTAAATAGAAAACAACTGAGAAGGTACGAGAATAGTTTCACTCTATATTCTACATGTAGTTTCAAGGTTCAAGATCCCCCAGGCACGTGAAGCCAGTTCGAATCACGCTAACAATCGTAATAAATAGCATTGGATTAACACTCGCTCTCAGACAAATCTCCTGAGGAAGTAAGAAAGCTAAAGAAGATTTCAATAGATGAAACACTAATCACGGTCATTATTGCAATTCAACTGTTTATCGTAAAAATAGTGCATTTGCTCCTCTGAGAGCGCAGTGAGAAAAATTTAGTCAAGAAGCCGGGATACTTTTTTGTGAGCCAAATTGTCACTAAGCCGTTGTATAGAAGTGTGCCATCATAAGGCATCATCAGTCTACGTATTATGACGCACTTATGTGTGACATGGGCAAACACCTTACACTTAACTGTGGCGACTATGATACACATGGCGTAAGTCCACATTAAACCACATAAATGTTCCCGAGTTCTAAAACTGGCCACTGATTACGCTGATGTACAGACATGGTACAAATAATGAAAAAAAAAGATGTTAAGGTTTCGGGGGAATTATACTCCTTTTGCAAAATCCAAACTCAGTTCAGTTTTCAACAAGGATTTTTTTTGTCCGTTTGAGACGCGATTATGTAATTTGACTCTCACAACCGCTTGTAAATATGGCAAGGGATATACACCAATATTTATCAGGATTTTGCAATATAATTTTTTGATACACTCTCGTGGGCAAAATTTCATCCAGAGAGAACAACTGTCTTGAGAAAGATCGATTACAGTTTCACGAAAAAATAGCCATGACGCGCTTCTTTGAGTTTCACCGCGGCATCACGGCGAAATACTCAAATATAAGTTCACGTTTCATTTTAGTTCGCGATCAAGTTGTGTTACAACGCGGGCAGCTAACATAAGGCTCTAATTAAGTAGAAGTAACTAAAGCAATTTTTGTCGTTTGCAGTCAGAGTTGCGCAGTCAGAAGGAGTTTATGCAGTCAGTAAGAATATTTGCAGTCAGAAGGAGTTTATGCAGTCAGAAGGAGTTTATGCAGTCAGAAGGAGTTTATGCAGTCAGAAGGAATTTATGCAGTCAGTAAGAATATTTGCAGTCAGAGTTTATGCAGTCAGACGGAATCTATGCAGTCAGAGTTCAATATCGTCAGTCAGAGTTCAAAATCATCAGCCTGAGTTTGTGCAGTCTGAGTTTATTTTCATTAAATTCTGTGTCTGTTGCATGGATTGCCACATAATCTACGAGCTCAAAGTCAAGCTGCGCGCGGACAGCTTACTTTACGATGTAAGACATCGGCGTCAGCGTGCGGAAAAAGATTTTCTTACACTACGCACCTGATATAAAAATTATGTGCAACACAATCCAACTGACTCGTTTATATTTATAACTTACTGCAATATATTATTCTCGAAACTGTTACCTCCTGCCCAGTTGAATCTTAAGCCTTTTCTCTTTACCACAGCAATCTCCGTCAGTCACTATATCACTTCAAGTTATTACCGCTTCAACATAAGAATCTTCAGTTTTTACTGCCACCTACCAAACTAATCTCACGTTTTTATTACCTCCCTGCTAAGGTAATATGTGTTCATTACCTCTCTACCATGGTTCTCTATAATGCTGATAACATTATTACATCGCCAATCGCCAGTTCATCGCTTCATTACCTTAGCAAGGCCCGTTCATATCAATACACCAACGCAGCAATGTTGAGTTCTTCGATAAAATCTATAAAATTATCGAACGACTGATTAAGTCTTAAATGCTAACTACTATCTTAGGGGCTAAAAACAAAGAAGTTTGTGCTTTGTTCCCAGCGACAGAAAAAGAGAGAAGTTTCTGCCTCGTTCTGAGTTGCGACACGAAAATAGAGAAACATGTGTTTCATTTTGAGTAGCGGCACAAAAAATAGATAAACTTGTGCCTCGTTCTGCGTAGTGACACAAACACATCACTGACAGACTTCATCTTTTCGAAGCAACTGAACACAACAAATGTTGTTTACTTCAAGACGTCTGTATATGCCTGTAAAATTAGTAGGAACTACGTTTTCCGTGCAATAATCTGTTAGAAATTAAATATTTCATCCTTCATACCCTGTATTCTTAATATCTGACGTTATTTTTTGTCTTTCTCATGGATATTTGAGAGAATACTACTGAAATTTATATTTGATCGTGCAAAATAGCCAGTGAAAATCAACAGTATGGTTTATTTTTACTAGAACATTTTGTGAAAATTAGTGACCGTTTCGGTACAGCGAATTCAGCAGAAATTCATAGATAATTTGCGTACTTCCGATGATAAGATAGAACTGTGGTCCGACGGCGCGGCTGATCACTGGAGGTCTTTCCCACATCTTTTCTCTGATTTGAAACGTCACATAATATTTTGACAATGGAACTTCTGAAGTCGGTAAAATGACTAAAAATTCAGTTAAAATATTTCAGCGTTTGAATAATTTTAGAACAGTACTTTATTTCTTAAATTTTCTCTTTGAATTATTTTGTTTGAATTAAACTTGAGTTTGTTTCCTTCAATCAAGTTACATTTTGAGTTGACGTGTTCTCGCACATACATATATGCAAAAAACAACTCAACACACCCACGTACAACACCTCTCAACAGTCACACACACGCAACACGATTCAACACAACACATCATTCATACAAAAAGCCGCGATAAAGAGCATTAACCCACGAAACACATCTCAACACAAAATCACAAACATAAAACACATCTCAACACAAAATCACAAAAATAAAACACATCTCAACACAAAATTACAAACATAAAACACATCTCAACACAAAATCACAAACATAAAACACATCTCAACACAAAACCACAAACATAAAACACATCTCAACACAAAACCACATACATAAAACACATCTCTACACAAAATCACAAACATAAAACACATCTCAACACAAAATCACAAACATAAAACACATCTCAACACAAAACAACATACACTGTAAGCAGTTCCATATGCTCAAAGAATACTCAAAGAAAAAACACTGCCTGAAAGTTTCTACAAAGCCCCTCAAGCCTTCGAAGGATTTAGATTTAGATGATCTTGGTAATTACGGTTGTCATCATTGTCACTTCTGTCTGTATTGGGGAAACAATAGAGTGCCACCTGACCTTTTGAAGCTCTGACTTTTTAGCCACACGCCCACCAGACTTCGTGCTCATCTTTTTACTTAATTTGACAACCACTTCACTACCTATCAACCTCACCATCTGACCACTTGACCACCTATGCACCTCACCATCTGAACACTTGACCACCTATCCACCTCACCATCTGAACACTTGACCACCTATCCACCTCACCATCTGAACACTTGATCACCTACCCACCCCATCATCTGATCACCTGACCACCTATTCACCTAATTGATTAGCTACTTGACCATCTGTCCACCTGCCAGACTAACTGATCACTTAAGTCCACCTGAACATCAGAACTATCTAGTTTAAAAAAAAAACAATCTCTGCTGGAACTTAAACTGCGGTGTGGGCTATTGAATTTCTCTATTATTTTCAGCCCAAAATTTTCCTTCAAAAACTCGACGGGACGCTGTAATGTCAGCAGCTGCTTAGATTTTCTCCGAAAACTCATCAAATATAGGCAGAGGCATTTTCTCATTAGCGGGTATGTAATTTATTTATCATAGATGTTAAATTCTATGTCTGCCACTAAACATTATTTTCAGCGTGAATATTCCTTTTGCTGGACAAACATGTTTTTTTCGAAATCTCCTTAACCTTCGGCTGGGCAGAAATTCCTCAGTTTCTTTCTGAAGTTTTATAAATGTAGATACGGTGGCTATTTCAGTCATATCTGCTCTGTGATGTTTTCTGAACTTCAATCAAAATGAAGCATTGATTTCGCTAAAAAATTATGCATTCGTGGTTCAGTTTCGAGTAAAACAACGGGGTGTGAGGAAATGATCTCGGAAATATCCGCTATTTACGCTTCGAACATATGATCAGAACTAACTTTACATCGTCAGTCTGCAAGCGCAATCTCACAGTGTTCCAGTCAGCTTTGACTCTCTGTCTTGGATCCGAATGCTGGTACTCTCTCACAAATGATCTCCTGATCTGTTAGATCTGACAGCTAAGAGCAAGCTTAGGGGTTAGGGGCAAGCTTAGGAGCAAGGTGCAAGCTTAGAGGCAAGGTTCAATGTTAGGGACAAGGGGCAAGCTTAGTAACGAGGAGAAAGCTTAGGAGCAAAGAGCAAGCAAGAGGCAAGCTTGGACTCATGGGCAAGTTTAGGGGCAAGGGGCAAGCTAAAGAGCAAGGGGCAAGCTTAGGGGCAAGTGGTAAACAGCCCCATGTAGGGGTCAACAGTCACTGTTGCTGTCACGCTGAGTGCGTGAGTCACGCTACGTCCGCATGAGCGGATGACGGACGCACGAAGGCACACTCATGCTCTGACTCACCGAGTACAGAGGAGACAAAGAGTTGAATAAACAATACGTAGAAGGACTCGGAGTATATTTGACCTACTATCGTTCGATAACCTTTAAACCATAAATTACTTTCACAATGAGAGGCTTATCATCTTTCTTGTTTAAGTTCCAATTTAGGGTTTAATGAAAGTGTTTGAGGAGAGCGTGGTTTTCATTAAGTGGTTTCTTAGTGTAAACTGAAAATCAGTTTCACTCTCCTGTGCTGTACATCGTTGGGCAAATGTACATGTACTTTTGCAAACTGTTTACAACCTTCATATGGCCTCCATTAGTACGTCGATCCATGCGGCCTCTTTTGTACAGTTATACAAGTTGCCATATCCTATTGCACACTGTAGGTCAACTTAGAAACATCCTGTGCACAGATTGCCAACACTGATCTAACTAACAATAATCACCACTAATATTGCACTGGAATTAAACTCGTATCTCGCGAAATATCCTGAAGAATAAGAACGACATCCCTATACGTAGATGAAATATTAATTGCAAACTTTAATGCTCTTGTCATGCGCGTGAATGGTTAGTAACAAGAACAAAGCCCGTGACGAATTTTGGGAATGGTAAAGGAGGGTAGGCCTAAAATTAATAAAGAATTTACTCCCAAAAACTTCAACCTGATTTTTTTCAAATTTCTAGTAACAAGAAGAGCAGCAAAAAGTCAAGTAAAATATTCATTCCTCTAAAAAAGCGCAATGGGATTCAGAAAAAAAAGAACAGACGATCCATGCACTCGCACGTCATCAGCTATAAAAAAACATTTGAAAATCAAAAAAAAAAAATGAACAAAAACCATTAACCTTTGAACTCTAAAAGAAGGAAATAAATATAAGTCAGAGTGCGTGCACCAAAGTGAGTGGGAATGCATGATGCCCAGTACATTACGTTCTATAGGCGTTGAGCATCGAGGTCAGAATCACAACACCAATAACTATAATTTGTTATCCAGTCCTCCTTCAATGTGCAAAAACACGCGGAAACTTGTTCTCAAATCACCCGTCAACTGTAATAGCTTTGAAATATTACGTAAAACAAGGCTTAATGCAGATCAGTGTATTTTGAAACAATTTTTCATCTTCACAACTAAGCTTGTTTTAAGCAATCGTTTTAGTTCTCACCCACTGAGTATCATTGATAATTTCACGTTTTAGTTGAACCATTAACATTAGAGCTTCATGTTCTGACAACGCTGTTCGTTTTTTCAGCGTTTTCAGGTTTTTTTCTATAGATAAAGGCGTGAGCTTGCACAAAATGTCCGTTTCTATTTTTGTTTCCTTCATGCGTTTTCAAGGAATAAATGTTCCTCACGCTTTTCTTGGCTTTCTCTTTCATACGAAAAGAATTTCTTAACTGCATAGCGTATTTTGAGAACACTGTGCCATTACATGCCTCTTGTTTTTAAATCATAAACTGGTGAAAGTTTATGGCTAAAAAGGAGGGAGAAGCTAGTTAGAGCGTAGGGTAATCCCAAGAAGCGCTTGAATCGTGAGAAATTTTCCCAAATTACTTACCTTCTCCGTATGAGAGGCCGGCGTCAGCTGCCGGCCGTAGAGCAGCCCGTAGAAGCCGCGACACTTGAATGAATTCTCTTAGATGCAGGTGACGCTGTGCACAATTTTCAGAACAATGCGCTGTCTTAGTTCACTTCAAAACCGTAGGCAGTTGGATATATGCAAATTAGGCTCTAGATAATCTATACATTCCAGCACTTTGTTTAGCAGAATGAACATTGCCAGCCCACTGTTTTGAAGGCAGAATGACAACATTGTCCATCTTGATCATCGCAGTCCAAGCGTACGAAACACCTGATGACTGTAAGGTGCCACACTTGGTTCGAGTTTTACTCCTCGATCTGTGATGGCTCGGAATTCATTTTCAGAATTCGGGTTCGACCTTATTGAAATGCAGACGTTAAAGTCGGCCATGTCTCTTTTTCTGAGTGATTCTTCGAAGAAACTCTTCGGGTGAGGTGATAAACACTCCACTTGGGTTCCATCACCTGTCGTGTAGTTCTACCGATAGCAATGTTTATAATAATAATAGTAATAATGAGGGAGCTGTGAGATGAACTAAGACTTGGTGACTTTAATTCAGGTGGAAGAAAGTGGGTTTTCCTCATGTGTCATTCAAATTTTGAAAACGTTAAAACAATAATTTTGAACAAAATATGACTTTAAATTAATTAATTCAATGGACGATAGTTTAAATAATAACCACGCTGTTGTATGTAGAACTATGTCAATTTCAGAAGACCATCTGGAATCTAACAGATCTTTGATGTGATAAAAGCCCAGCATTGCAAGCAGTAAAGACAAGTAAACGTACTGTTGACACTGAACCAACATCAGTCGAAAGTGAAATTTAGCGTTTCCTTCCCGCAGAAGTACGGAGCTTTGAGTGAAAGCCTCTTCAGATGTGGACCGGAGGGCAGAGCCGCGTTCCGGCGGAGTGTGGAGGGCGGAAGGAAGCGAGTGTTGGCGACATCGCCCCCGATCGGCGGAAGGTGTGAGAAAGCCGACGTTTCTCTGGCACGTGGCCGGAGGTGCGGACGAGGGTGACACAGTTCCGAAATTCGTTTGTTCCGGAAGATAGGTGACGTGACTCAGCAGTTTGCCGGAATGACTCCAGCGATAGCCATGTTTGGGGAAAGCGATTTGCGAGAGGTATGTTAAATGGGCATCCAGGAGATTATGAGGGCCCGGAATTTCTACGCCCAGGATATCCAGAGTATCCGGGATAGCTTGCACTTCAAGGTGGTGCGTTATGAGTCCTACCACAGTCGACAGTTCGTGAAAACCCATGACTCAAATTGTGACTCACTGACGCACAGTTATGACTTTTATAATTCATGTTGGAATAATTATTGGCATGAAATGTAAGCACAACTTTGTGTTAACTGAACGCAGACGAAAATAACATTGTTTTTATACGTTTTATTTCTGTGTGCAGAAAAGAAGGACGTAGATAAGATTACGTAACGCGCACTTGCATTTATTCCAAACTCACGAGCTGGAAACTAACAAAATCGAATTGCTGGCGCGAATCCGGTAGAACTTTTAGGCACACCGTTAAAAATAAGTTTGAATTTAAATTAAGTGTATTTTCTCATTTCGACTTTGCTTCGCACTGCAGTAAACAGGCATCTCTCTTTCGCTCTCTCACTCTCTCTCTCTCTCTCTCTTTTTCTTATATTAGCACTTTAATGCTCCATTGTTATACAAAATATTTCTTAGCCAACAAGAAACAAAATTTAACTCGTCGTATTGGTTTTCATTGCAATGAAACTTCTTCACAACAAAGGTTTTGAATGAAGGAAGGAATGAATAATATTTCATGGAATTGAAAAAATTAGTCAAAATAACATAACTTTTAACCAGAAGCTTGTTATGGAAATAAGGCTCTTTATTGACCATTGACTCGTTTACGTACAAATGTACGAAAAAATAATATGTTCTTTTCATTGTTTTGTAGGTAAAATTAACAACGAAATATTTCACCTGAAAACACACTCAATTATAGACAGACACGGCTTTCTATGAGTTATTTTAAATGCTCAGTTATATTAAATGTTATGTTCTCGCTTTGGCATGAGAGTCCTTAAACTTTATGCGTCCAGCTTCAATTTTCCGATGTGTAAAAATTGAGCTCTAACGAGCCCTTTACATTACAGGCACACGTGTACCAGTGCAGTGACGCTGTTCCGGGCGGAATTTTGTGTACACGACCGTCAGTTAGATTCAATGAAACATATTCCTCTGTAAAGACTATACCAAAATTTATTATTTCTTTGATAAATATTTCGCTCCCCGGAGGGTGCACAAAATGGGAAACTTAATCACAAAACCTTCAATTAAATTTCAAAGAATATATACTTCGGACTTGGCAAGCAGAGAAGCAGTTATTTCATCAACGAATCCTCTTCCTCAGAGAATGAAAAATATGAGATTTTACTTCACTCCGCCCTCAATTAAATCTAATCAAATATACACATACATTTAAAGGAAACTCAAACGAAGTCGTATAAATCTCAGTTTCAAAAATATATGAAGAATTTTACACAACTTGTTTTGATGATGCACGCTCAGCAGAGCCAAAATAATCTTCTCATAGTAACGTTCATTTCAAATGAAAATTCATATAACCATTAATCAGCAGCTACTTTAAAGTAAAGCCGATTTAAACATTTATATTATTCATTTGTTGGGAGTAAATACCAATTAATGTATGCTTCCAAAACAACTTGATAAATTTTGAAATTCACTTTGCATACGTGTGTTTTGAACCGTTACGCAGTTCTATCGTGAAATTATTTCGTATGCCTTAAGTTATACAGTAACATGATGATATTGTATTTATTGATCATATTTATTGATCATATTTATTGTAATGATCATATTTATTGTAATGCTCCCATCGTAGCACGATGAAATTGTCAAACAGGTTTTCGGGTTCATTCTTTCAGCGCGGCTTCGGTTATGGTGTGGGGTGCGCGCTGCCGTTGACGTCCGGGTCACTGCGACGGACACCTACTCAACACGCCTCACGTTACGTTGGATTATGGTGTAAACTTCTGGTCTATACACGTTGTCAAAGATACACAAGTCGATGTGAAATTGAGGAGCTTCATTTTTGATAACTTTTACCTGGTGAAATGAGCGTTCAATGTTGAATCAAAATTCTAGTCATAAATACTGACAATAAATATATATATATAAATGCTGAAAATACTGACAATAAATAAATATATATATACATGTATATGAAAAAATTCTGTTAGCGTTGTTATGATTATTTCAAGACTATTTCTACGCGCCTTTTACACACGAGTATTTTTGCGTTCGGAACATGTATGCGTAGTCAAATTCCCAAGGTTCATAATTTTACTTACGCTAAGCTCAAAAAAATTTGCAGGAATATTTTCAAACTTTCCTTCTTTGATTTTCTGGTTTAATTTGTTTAAACATATATGATATAAGATCATTTCAGCGCTTGACCCCTCTCTGTTACAAAAAAAAACAATCTGATCGTGGATGAGAGCCACAATTCACGATCAATATAATTTGCGTATATGTGTAGTCATCAAATGTACTCCTTGCAGACAAGATAATGTTTAAGCCAGCCCCCAAAAAACAAAATTAAGCATTACTACAGTGACCTCTAGTTTCCAAGTACCGTACATAAACAAGATCCGAAATCGTTGAACTGATGACTTTTTGTTAACTGGAGATGTTTTATGCATGAGATTAATCATGGATTTGGTTTAGAAAAGATACCTGGTAGGAAATTGACGATCTCAAAGGTAAATAAATGGAATTATTTTTATGATAGTAAAGGGAGGAAAATGATGAAACTAGTCAAAAACTTGACCTACTTGTTCAAATTTGTTCCCTCTCATATTCGAGTCTATCTGCCTGCTCTCCCTCCCACTCCTCACCTACATCGGAGACGCGACCTGCAGGTGTCCTGTAACCTCCACAGATAGGTGCGCAATTCTCTTCCAAGGAAGATAATGCGAGTTCGAGAACGAAGCTCTAATTAGTTCGCTTTTTGGTTCAGATATATGAGTGTTCCTTAAAAACGCACTATGAAAAGGTATGCGAAAACATGTTTCTGTTTAACAAAAAGCAGACTGTAACAGACCATCTCACTTGTGCAAGTCTTTTCCATGATATTAAACACTTGACGTAATGCACACCGTTATTCGAAAATGAAAGGCATATCCGAGCGTATAGACTGATGCAACACAAGTCTGTACCTAGAACTATGCCACTAGCCATATTGTCTGTACCTACCACTAAGCCCATAACACCAGTCTGTACCTACCACTAAGCCGATAACAGTAGTCTGTACCTACCACTAAGCCCATAACACTAGTCTGTACCTACCACTAAGCCAATAACACTAGTCAGTACCTACCACTAAGCCCATAACACTAGTCTGTACCTACCACTAAGCCCATAACACTAGTCTGTACCTACTACTAAGCCCATAACACTAGTCTGTGCCTAACACTAAGCCGATAACAGTAGTCTGTACCTACCACTAAGCCCATAACACTAGTCTTTACCTACCACTAAGCCCGTAACACTAGTCTGTACCTACTACTAAGCCCATAACACTAATCTGTACCTACCACTAAGCCCATAACACGAGTCTGTACCTACCACTAAGCCCATAACACTAGTCTGTACCTACCAGTAAGCCCATAACACTAGTCTGTACCTACCACTAAGCCCATAACACTAGTCTGTACCTACCACTAAGCCCCTAATACTAGTCTTTACCTACCACTAAGCCCATAACACTAGTCTGTACCTACCACTAAGCCCATAACACTAGTCTGTACCTGCTACTAAGCCCATAACACTAGTCTGTACCTACTACTAAGCCCATAACACTAGTCTGTACCTACCACTAAGCCCATAATAATAGTCTGTACCTACCACAATGCCCATAACACTAGTCTGTACCTACCACTAAGCTCCTAACACAAGTCTGTACCAACCACTATGTCGCTAACACTAGTCTGTACCTACCACTACACCCGCCACCTAGCATGTACCAGGAACTAAACTCCCTACACTAGTCGGTAGTGCGCAAGATATCAGAAGTACAACGAAACAACATGGAACAAGAAACAAATTTTCCTCCATTTATTCAGGTGACGAGAACTCTCCGTGCTCATGAATTCATAAAATAACATTAGAAATTCGCGATTGCAACATCAATGAACTAAATAACAGAGCCGAGCGCCTCAACCGTTGTTTACGGCAAGCTGGCCCATTATCAGGGAGCCTTATCGTGCTATCGCAGAGGGCAGATAACGTCGCGCTCTGCTATCGCGAGGGCAGGGGGCACGGGTGGGGCGAGATGCCTTAATTAACCTCGAAAGGAACACTCACAGGTGAACAAAGTGCGCTTGAGTTACTCGAACTACGAATAATAAGCGATGGGAATATCTCGAGGAGCTCAGACAGTTCTGAGCCTGGACTGTCTATCTTTCAGTTTTACGTCTTTTTATGGGAACCTCAAGTTATGCGAGTAGTTAGGCTCTGTTATTCGTAGAATATGATGCTTCATTCAAGTGATCAATTACCGGGGAACTGGCAATGACTTTTGGAAGTGTAAGCTGAGCTTCACATGAGATGATGTATTGTAGAGGAGGTTCGATTGCATTCTTCTATTGCTAGACAAGATAGATAGTTCATTTGGAAGTTCATGTAACTAGAGGGTCATGAAATAGAATGATACTACTGAATTCTACTCATAAGCACAAAAAAATACTGCATTGCTGAGAATAAGTCTGCATGCATAGCTGAGTATGAGTCAGCGTACAAAAAATGCAACATTTTTTTAACATTGTAATTTTGAGAAGTCCCAGTTTATTCTGAAAAAAGTAAACGAGTGTCATATATATATGTATGTACCATAACTAAGGTGCGTTTTTTTCTTCCATCATTTTGCTTCTCTAACTTCCAGAAAATGCTTACCAGAAGGTAAACAGAGTGCAGAAATCACGTCAAACTCTCGTGATTGAGTTCAAATCAAATAATTTATTTGCAAAATTTCAGAGTAGAGATTTTTACAATTCTTCCCATTTATTGAACTAGGGGCCTCTACCTTTAAAAGAAAAATAAACTTAGCACATTCAACAAATACTAGTTTTTTGCAGGGTTCATTTTAATTTAACATGAAGGAGCGTTAGGAATTAAAATATTCATTCTGCTGGGCTGCTGGCACAGCAGAGCCTCGGCCAGAGCATGGACCGTGTGAACGACACCGTCTTCAAAAATACGGAAGATCCTACTCTGTTATCTGTGGTGCGTCGGTAGAGTGAGGGGCTGTTTCTGTGAGAGATAGTGATGTAGTTTAAGATACTTAAAACAAACGATTTTCCAGATTTCAGTAACTTAGAATACTTTTCAATGCATCAAATTTCTTACAGGCATTGTATTTATTAGACTGTGAGCCCCCATTTACAATGATTTATTAGGCTTAAAGCCTGAAAGAATAAGAGCAGGATCTAGAAAAATGATAACAACATTTTAAAGCTAAATCCCGTCAAGAGTATAAGTAGTATTAAGAGCTTGGACGTTGCAATATACACTCATATATGAAACTTACAGTCGAAATCTATAGAATAGGCAGGATTACAATTAATAGACGATCCTGAATGTTTCAAACGCAATTATGATTTTGATATGACAACGACGTTATATTGTCTTCTAAATGCGGGGAAGAGGAAGGATAAATTTAAATTTCATTCCTGATTGTTTAGAATCGAAAATTCTGCACAAGCACTTAGGTCTCACGACTGGTGCAATAAAGTTAAATATAGAAACCATCCTCAAAATAACACCACGTTTCAGTCAGAATACATCATTAAAACCGTATAACACGTTACAAATATTCAAAGCGCACTAAGAGTCACAATAAAAAATTGTCAACGATATTAAAAGTCTAGTTTTTGAAGTAGGCCTACAGCTAGACATCGAGATATAGACCCTTGCTTTAAGCGTGAATACCCAGAAGACTCTTTGCGCTTTGTCACTTTCTTGGTGGTGGACAAGCCGCCGCCTGTTCTGTGGGCAAACAGCGCAAAGTGGACACTTCCTCTTCCACGCCGGGCCTTTGTTTGATGTAGAGTTCGATCGGACAAGTATACGAGCTGCTAAACGCACTCGTGCTACAAAATGGAGGGCTGTTCAGAGCGAGCTGCGTCATATCGAGTTTATTGAGTTTTTTAATGTTCAGCCATCATGAAACGCAGTTTTATGCTGCAGGCAAAATATTTTGGATAGAAAGATAAAAGAACGTAAGCCTTATTTTACTGTTTTGTAGTAAGTTGATTTATGTAGTGCCATAAAAATTAGCATATTTATTACAGATATTATTTCCACTTATCGGATCTAAACATCTTGTACGTCAAGTAAGAAATTGAAATGGTAATTGTTTTAATTTTGTTTTAACTTTTTGTAAATAAAGTGTTTTATTTCTTTTTTCTTGTTTATGCAGTGAGTCTGCGCGGATTTGCAGTTTTGAGGGCGGTTTTTTATTAGTATGATAGAAATTACAACTCACTGCCTGGCCGGGAGAAGCTACTCAGATCCTTAACTGCTACCTCCACTCATACAATAGTTACACTTCCTACTCCTTCTATATATTCGTATAACCTCACAAGTGACGCTAAAAACATATTCAAACGATACAAAACAGCGATCTAACGAATATTCTCCACTTCGTACCGAGCATCTGGCCAGGAATAAAAAATATGTTATCACTTATGACTCATTAATGTGGTGAAACGTTCATTGTATAAGGTCAAATGGGCAATTAATGCGTGGCACAACGACTATCACACTCTACACTGCTCGTCACACCGACCCTCAGTTCTCAGTTTCTACCCTGCTCCCTCATACCGATGTATTCAGGTATAAACTGATTTGCTAAGTAAAAGATTCCAATTGACCGGTATTACCTCCAGTTTATTAACTGGCAGTCCGTTGCCCTTTTATCATTACCTTATCTTCCGCTACACACTCCATAATGCGGGGATCAAGACATACAGTTAAATTTTCAATGACGCAATGGCATTTTGAACCAGGTATGATGAAATTCAACAAGAAAGTGCTTGAAATTAAATAAAATCTCAATCAAATCACTTTCACAGCTTAAACTAGAATTGTACAGATGTCAGACTAGTCCCTGACACTGTTCGCTTAGGTATCATTCAGTTACCGTACAGGTATCAAACAGGTATCGTTCAAGTATTATACAGATACCACTCAAGTTTCGTTCAAAAATTGCACAGGTACCACTCAGGTATCGTTCAAGTATTACACAGATACCATTCAGGTATCGTTAAAGTATTGCACAGATACCATTCAGATATCGTTCATGAATTGCAGAGATACCACTCAGGTATCGTTTAAGTATTGTACAGATACCACTCAGGTATCGTTCAAGTATTACACAGATACCACTCAGGTATCATTCAAGAACTGCACAGATACCTCTCAGGTATCCTTCAAGTACCGCATGTATCGCTTTGATATTGTCCCTGTATGCCAGAAGAATAGCGCGATACTCTCGCTCAAAGAGACGCTCTCATGGCACACCAAACAAAGGAGCCAAACACTCGAAGCGTTGCAGTATCGGACCATTCTACTATTTTTTTATTGAACTGGAGTTAAGCTTCGAATTTTGTAAAAGATGCGCTTATCAGTAGACCAAATGACAACACTACCTGCTCTACGCAAAAAAAAATTGATCGAGTTTTTTGAGACCATGGGAAAAGGAAAATTTCTGACTTTACAGTCTAATTTCTTTGCCGAGATATCTATGAATTTAGCAACGCGGGGCAGAGACTATTCTTGTACGTCTGAAATCATAGATGCCCCGGCGAAAATGCTGGGCCTACTAAGTTTTTGTATAGAAGCAGTTTCGGGTAGGAGCGCACCAAATAATGGATTCCAAGCTTTCACTCGATAGTTATGATTGAAAATGTAATTGAGGTTTTATTTGTTACATTTCGTTCTAATTTAGCTATTAAAATTTTTTTTAGAATCGAGCAGCTTCTTGAAATTAATTTACCTTCATGACATCTTATGTAATGGTTCAGAACATAATTGGTCAGGAATGATCCCATCACAATCCAGGAAAAATGGCATGAAGCCTAAGTCTGGGGTAAAAAAAGTTCGTTTATTTTTACCATTCTAAAGAAATTGATTGCAATAGGTGCTTTTCTTGAACTTTCATGTCAACATTCATGCTTTTTTCTGTTTTTCTTTCACATAGTTTTTCCATTAACAAAAGTTCAGAGTGCTACACCAAAAATGCCCATTTGAAAACATAGCTGATGACTAATTAGAACGCTTCGTCTCGTTTGTTTTTAGCTTTTTGTGCGCAGGAAAGCACTTTCTAATTTAAAAAAAAATATGAAGAAGCTCAAGACGAAAAATGATATAAATTTTCTCAGGATAACCCAGGATCTCAGGCTAGTTTGAATATAAACCAGACTTCGTAAAAAAGTTTAATGATCTCTAAATTTGAAAATTGAAGTTACTCTACTCTCAGCGCTGCCAAGGCTTGTGTGACATAAAAACCCCTCAGTCCATGGCGCACTCATAGTGCCAAACAAACGATATGAGATGAACTCAGAGAAAATTAATACAATATATCGCTTTGGCCATCTCCAAATACTGCGTGTACTCGTATGTAAGAAAAGCAGCAGCTCCGTTTCGGGTAAAACTAGTTCACACAAACATCAGCTGTGGCGAATCAAACCTGCCTCGATGAGGCTGCTGATAGCCAGGCATTCTTATCGCTCTTATCAGCGGAGAGAGAGTCGTCCCTCGCGAGCACCGGCAGATGTGCGTCAAATAGACGTCACGTTTTGCTCTGGGTAATATAACCTCATATGCTAGTTTACTAACGCAGGTTATTATAACCTCACATGCTAGTGCATTAATGCAAGCTATAACCTCATATGCTAATAAACTAATGCGAGTTATAACCTCACATGCTAATACACTAATGCAAGTAATAACCTCACATGCTAGTATACCAATGCGAGTTATAGCCTCACATGCTAATACACTAATCCAAGTAATAACCTCACATGCTAGTATACCAATGTGAGCTATGACCTCAAACCCAAGGGTAGGTACTAGGGTTCATTCTTCCTCTCTCTGAATATTTTTGTTGGGGTTAAGGAGGCTTAAACAAACTTATAGTCTAATCTAATGAACTTAACAATTTAAACAATTTAAACAATTTATTTACCACAGGTGATACAGAGGTAGAATTTTTCTTAAGTCTAGTACAATGGTCAAATTTGAGTATAGCTACCTGTGGGCCCGAACAAGTTCAGCGACTTCTGGGGCATCCTACCATCACGTTATTCTAGGGTGTACAAAATGTTTAACCTAGTTCACTTAACACCTAGTTTCGCATTAGACTGATCATTGAGATAATTAACTCGATATTTTATGCTGTATTTTACAGTATAGGTCAAATCGGCTATATTTAACAGTATGTTTGATAAAACGTTTCAAGAGCAGACAGAATATTGGTTATGGTACCCAAGGCAAGTTACATTATGACATTATCATTAGTTACATGTATGAGGCAAGATTTTGACACGGTGATCTTACACGACTAGTATTTTGATAAGAAGTGTGACTCAAGATGTCTTTTGAATACTTTGTACGAATTATATTCACGGATCTCTGCAGGTATAGAGTTCCAAGTTTTGGTTCCAACGAAGAGGATACTGTGTTGCGACCGGGCCTTTGAATAATAAGGGAGCATGAATTTACTTCTATTTCGGGTTAAATGGTCGTGATGACCAGTTTGCGCAGTCAATAATTGTCTTAGGCTATTGTCGCCATCATTTCTTAATGTTTTGTAGATGAAATTACAGATGGAGATTTTGTAGATGGAACTTATTTTGCTGTAAAATTGCGTTCATTTCAATACAAAGTGGTTAATGTAAATTTGTTTTAAATGTACATTTCTGTTCTATTCGGGGTGGAATTGCATTTTTTTATTCACTGTTTTAAAAAATTCGCTTGTTTTTTACTTATAAATATTCCACAATTACGAAGGCTTTCCTTATTCAAATCTAAATGCACCGTATCAAATTCCACCGTTGAACAATTCCACCCAATGGAAATTTACTAACGACAAATTTCTCACAGATTTTCGTAATATGGAGACTACGCAGCGTAAATTTCAGCATGGTTAATACGATAGCGGTATAGTGCCGTCGGATGTACGGTGAATCAGAGTTAAACTCGTGCTGCACAGTGCAGGAAGCACCGTGCTGACACCACAGCAATAATGCTGCTGTGGTGCGTGTTGTGCAGTGGTGGGAATAATTCTAGTCGGGTATAATTGCGTGGTGTGCATTACACGGCACTGTGGTGATATGACACCATGCTGACACGGCACCATGCTGACGCGGCACCGTGCTGACATGACATCATGCTGACACGGCACCGTGCTGAAACGGCATTATGCTAATGAAGCACTATGCTAACACATTACTGCACTTATCTTTTTTTGTCCCTTGTATTGCAAGAAAACTTCTAACAAAGAGCACATTCAGACCCAAGTGTGCTATGAAACTTCATATTCTTCACAGACGACTATTCAGGCAAAAGATACGTTGTTTTCTATTAGCACTTTGCAATTTGACACGTCGAACTCATAAAAGCTCATTTCCTTTACAGGTTTTTAGGTGTCAAGTCACACTTCCGTCGTAAATTCTAGTTTAAATAGACGGCCTATGGATTAAGCTTCTTTAGACAGTAATTTTCAATTTTGAAATCCCTGATATCAAAACTATGGAACTTTTTAGCTTATAAATTGTTGTCTATTTTTGCTTCCGTCTTTTTTCAAACATTCTTCAGCATTTTCATCGGAATATATAGGCAACTTCCGAAAGTGTCAACTTGACTATTGCCGTCAACATTTTGTTTCGTTTAATGGAAAATTGGGCACTGTGCAGTGCAAAAATTTTTTCAGTTTGGTAGTTAAGTAGCGTTTGTTATATTCTATTTACCAAAAAATTCCAGACCCAAATTTAATTTTCCTTGAATAATTAGGTATTATACATTTTTAGTTTGATGTACGAAAGAAGTCATACGCCCGATGTGCGTCCTAGCAACATCACGCCTGTATGCTGCATATAAAGAGACCCTGTAAGCAGCATCACGCCTGTATGTTGCGTATAAAGAGACCCTGTAAGCAACATCACAACTGTATGTTGCGTACAAAGAGACTCTGTAAGCAACATCATGCCTGTATGTTGCGTACAAAGAGACCCTGTAAGCAACATCAAACCTGTATGTTGCGTACAAAGAGACCCTGTAAGCAACATCACAACTGTATGTTGCGTACAAAGAGACTCTGTAAGCAACATCATGCCTGTATGTTGCGTACAAAGAGACCCTGTAAGCAACATCACGCCTGTATGTTGCGTACAAAGAGACTCTGTAAGCAACATCATGCCTGTATGTTGCGTACAAAGAGACCCTGTAAGCAACATCACGCCTGTATGTTGCGTACAAAGAGACTCTGTAAGCAACATCATGCCTGTATGTTGCGTACAAAGAGACCCTGTAAGCAGCATCACGCCTGTATGTTGCGTACAAAGAGACCCTGTAAGCAACATTACGCCTGTATGTTGCGTATAAAGAGACCCTGTAAGCAACATCACAACTGTATGTTGCGTACAAAGAGACCCTGTAAGCAACATCACAACTGTATGTTGCGTACAAAGAGACTCTGTAAGCAACATCATGCCTGTATGTTGCGTACAAAGAGACCCTGTAAGCAACATCACGCCTGTATGTTGCGTATAAAGAGACTCTGTAAGCAACATCATGCCTGTATGTTGCGTACAAAGAGACCCTGTAAGCAACATCACGCCTGTATGTTGCGTATAAAGAGACCCTGTAAGCAACATCACGCCTGTATGTTGCGTATAAAGAGACCCTGTAAGCAACATCACACCTGTATGTTGCGTTCAAAGAGACTCTGTAAGCAACATCACGCCTGTATGTTGCGTACAAAGAGACCCTGTAAGCAATATCACGCCTGTATGTTGCGTACAAAGAGACTCTGTAAGCAATATCACGCCTGTATGTTGCGTACAAAGAGACTCTGTAAGCAACATCACGCCTGTATGTTGCGTCTAAAGAGACCCTGTAAGCAACATCACGCCTGTATGTTGCGTACAAAGAGACCCTGTAAGCAACATCACGCCTGTATGTTGCGTACAAAGAGACTCTGTAAGCAACATTACGCCTGTATGTTGCGTACAAAGAGACCCTGTAAGCAACATCACGCCTGTATGTTGCGTACAAAGAGACCCTGTAAGCAACATCACGCCTGTATGTTGCGTACAAAGAGACTCTGTAAGCAACATTACGCCTGTATGTTGCGTCTAAAGAGACCCTGTAAGCAACATCACGCCTGTATGCTGCGTACAAAGAGACCCTGTAAGCAACATCACGCCTGTATGTTGCGTCTAAAGAGACCCTGTAAGCAACATCACGCCTGTATGTTGCGTCTAAAGAGACCCTGTAAGCAACATCACGCCTGTATGTTGCGTACAAAGAGACCCTGTAAGCAACATCACGCCTGTATGTTGCGTACAAAGAGACTCTGTAAGCAATATCACGCCTGTATGTTGCGTACAAAGAGACCCTGTAAGCAACATCACGCCTGTATGTTGCGTCTAAAGAGACCCTGTAAGCAACATCACGCCTGTATGTTGCGTACAAAGAGACCCTGTAAGCAACATCACGCCTGTATGTTGCGTACAAAGAGACCCTGTAAGCAACATCACGCCTGTATGTTGCGTACAAAGAGACCCTGTAAGCAACATCACGCCTGTATGTTGCGTCTAAAGAGACCCTGTAAGCAACATCACGCCTGTATGTTGCGTATAAAGAGACCCTGTAAGCAACATCACGCCTGTATGTTGCGTACAAAGAGACTCTGTAAGCAATATCACGCCTGTATGTTGCGTACAAAGAGACCCTGTAAGCAACATTACGCCTGTATGTTGCGTACAAAGAGACCCTGTAAGCAACATCACACCTGTATGTTGCGTACAAAGAGACTCTGTAAGCAACATCACGCCTGTATGTTGCGTACAAAGAGACTCTGTAAGCAATATCACGCCTGTATGTTGCGTACAAAGAGACCCTGTAAGCAACATTACGCCTGTATGTTGCGTACAAAGAGACCCTGTAAGCAACATCACACCTGTATGTTGCGTACAAAGAGACTCTGTAAGCAACATCACGCCTGTATGTTGCGTACAAAGAGACCCTGTAAGCAACATCACGCCTGTATGTTGCGTACAAAGAGACTCTGTAAGCAACATCACGCCTGTATGTTGCGTCTAAAGAGACCCTGTAAGCAACATCACGCCTGTATGTTGCGTACAAAGAGACTCTGTAAGCAATATCACGCCTGTATGTTGCGTACAAAGAGACTCTGTAAGCAACATCACGCCTGTATGTTGCGTACAAAGAGACCCTGTAAGCAACATCACGCCTGTATGTTGCGTACAAAGAGACCCTGTAAGCAACATCACGCCTGTATGTTGCGTACAAAGAGACTCTGTAAGCAACATCACGCCTGTATGTTGCGTCTAAAGAGACCCTGTAAGCAACATCATGCCTGTATGTTGCGTACAAAGAGACCCTGTAAGCAACATCACGCCTGTATGTTGCGTCTAAAGAGACCCTGTAAGCAACATCACGCCTGTATGTTGCGTCTAAAGAGACCCTGTAAGCAACATCACGCCTGTATGTTGCGTCTAAAGAGACCCTGTAGGCAACATCACGCCTGTATGTTGCGTACAAAGAGACCCTGTAAGCAACATCACGCCTGTATGTTGCGTACAAAGAGACCCTGTAAGCAACATCACGCCTGTATGTTGCGTACAAAGAGACCCTGTAAGCAACATCACGCCTGTATGTTGCGTCTAAAGAGACCCTGTAAGCAACATCACGCCTGTATGTTGCGTACAAAGAGACCCTGTAAGCAACATCACGCCTGTATGTTGCGTACAAAGAGACTCTGTAAGCAACATCACGCCTGTATGTTGCGTACAAAGAGACCCTGTAAGCAACATCACGCCTGTATGTTGCGTACAAAGAGACTCTGTAAGCAACATCACGCCTGTATGTTGCGTCTAAAGAGACCCTGTAAGCAACATCACGCCTGAATGTTGCGTACAAAGAGACTCTGTAAGCAACATCACGCCTGTATGTTGCGTCTAAAGAGACCCTGTAAGCAACATCACGCCTGTATGTTGCGTACAAAGAGACTCTGTAAGCAACATCACGCCTGTATGTTGCGTCTAAAGAGACCCTGTAAGCAACATCACGCCTGTATGTTGCGTACAAAGAGACTCTGTAAGCAATATCACACCTGTATGTTGCGTACAAAGAGACTCTGTAAGCAACATCACGCCTGTATGTTGCGTCTAAAGAGACCCTGTAAGCAACATCACACCTGTATGTTGCGTACAAAGAGACTCTGTAAGCAACATCACGCCTGTATGTTGCGTCTAAAGAGACCCTGTAAGCAACATCACGCCTGTATGTTGCGTACAAAGAGACTCTGTAAGCAATATCACGCCTGTATGTTGCGTACAAAGAGACCCTGTAAGCAACATCACGCCTGTATGTTGCGTCTAAAGAGACCCTGTAAGCAACATCACGCCTGTATGTTGCGTACAAAGAGACTCTGTAAGCAATATCACGCCTGTATGTTGCGTACAAAGAGACTCTGTAAGCAACATCACGCCTGTATGTTGCGTACAAAGAGACTCTGTAAGCAACATCACGCCTGTATGTTGCGTCTAAAGAGACCCTGTAAGCAATATCACGCCTGTATGTTGCGTACAAAGAGACCCTGTAAGCAATATCACGCCTGTATGTTGCGTACAAAGAGACCCTGTAAGCAACATCACGCCTGTATGTTGCGTACAAAGAGACCCTGTAAGCAACATCACGCCTATATGTTGCGTACAAAGAGACCCTGTAAGCAACATCACGCCTGTATGTTGCGTACAAAGAGACTCTGTAAGCAACATCACGCCTGTATGTTGCGTACAAAGAGACCCTGTAAGCAACATCACGCCTGTATGTTGCGTACAAAGAGACCCTGTAAGCAACATCACGCCTGTATGTTGCGTACAAAGAGACCCTGTAAGCAACATCACGCCTGTATGTTGCGTACAAAGAGACCCTGTAAGCAATATCACGCCTGTATGTTGCGTACAAAGAGACTCTGTAAGCAACATCACGCCTGTATGTTGCGTACAAAGAGACCCTGTAAGCAACATCACGCCTGTATGTTGCGTACAAAGAGACCCTGTAAGCAACATCACGCCTGCATGTTGCGTACAAAGAGACCCTGTAAGCAACATCACAACTGTATGTTGCGTACAAAGAGACTCTGTAAGCAACATCATGCCTGTATGTTGCGTACAAAGAAACCCTGTAAGCAATATCACGCCTGTATGTTGCGTACAAAGAGACCCTGTAAGCAACATCACCCCTGTATGTTGCGTACAAAGAGACCCTGTAAGCAATATCACGCCTGTATGTTGCGTACAAAGAGACTCTGTAGGCAACATCACGCCTGTATGTTGCGTCTAAAGAGACCCTGTAAGCAACATCACGCCTGTATGTTGCGTACAAAGAGACTCTGTAAGCAATATCACGCCTGTATGTTGCGTACAAAGAGACCCTGTAAGCAACATCACAACTGTATGTTGCGTACAAAGAGACTCTGTAAGCAACATCATGCCTGTATGTTGCGTACAAAGAAACCCTGTAAGCAATATCACGCCTGTATGTTGCGTACAAAGAGACCCTGTAAGCAACATCACCCCTGTATGTTGCGTACAAAGAGACCCTGTAAGCAATATCACGCCTGTATGTTGCGTACAAAGAGACTCTGTAAGCAACATCACGCCTGTATGTTGCGTCTAAAGAGACCCTGTAAGCAACATCACGCCTGTATGTTGCGTACAAAGAGACTCTGTAAGCAATATCACGCCTGTATGTTGCGTACAAAGAGACTCTGTAAGCAACATCACGCCTGTATGTTGCGTCCAAAGAGACCCTGTAAGCAACATCACGCCTGTATGTTGCGTACAAAGAGACCCTGTAAGCAACATCACGCCTGTATGTTGCGTACAAAGAGACCCTGTAAGCAACATCACGCTTGTATGTTGCGTACAAAGAGACCCTGTAAGCAACATCACGCCTGTATGTTGCGTACAAAGAGACCCTGTAAGCAACATCACGCCTGTATGTTGCGTACCAGAAACCAAGAACCAAACATCAGTCTGCCGTGGCCCGTTTTCTGTCGAGGTGCTATTTGTGATAGGTGATATTTTCTTCCGGCGTCCCGGTCTAATATTGCGTTCACGTTCAACTGCCGAGCGTGAAAATTACAGAGCGGTTTGTCTTCACTAAAGTTGAGTAAAATGCAACGATCGTTCCTTAAGGTGAAAAACATTTGTTGAAATTCAAAATTTGTCATCTTGATTACCACAATAAAATGAAACGCAGACCAAATTTCAGCGACGAATTGCTTATCGATCATCGCATGCAGTGTTATAGTTTGTGTAATGTTACCTTGAATTTCACATTTTTGCTCCAGAGAACTTCCTGCCTGACTACAGAAATTCCGTTAATGGAAACCAAAGCGCACATTTCCCTGACTTCGATTGACGGAATCGTGCACATTTTCCAAAACTTTGAATGAGGACAACAGAAGCTGAAAAATGTAAGGAAATGTTCCCTAATGTTTCCTCAAAATATTGAGAATATTATAAAGTGTTTTCTTTATACAAGGAAAATATTTAAAGGAACGGAAATTTGAAAATTCGTCGCGTATTTTTTTGCAACTGAATAAGTCCCCTCGTTGCAGTCGCCAACGCAATGGTGAGTAATTTATTCACTGTAGTCTAACACTCGCTGCGTACCCAACCCATTCCACCCTACTGGTTACCCATTATATCCAACTCTAATTTTACTCACACAAACTGCAGAGCACGCATTCACAACAACAATAATGTTGCGTTGTCAGCACGGAGCTTCACGTGCGTTGCAACAAGAGAGTTTTCTCTTAATTTTCACTTCGCAACACGGTTGGAATAGAGATTTAAAATTCCCAAGCATCTACTAATCCCGATGTAATATTTTTTAGCTCGAATTTTTGGCTTAGAGCATAATAACGCGAGACCGAAGCAACCTTGTACTGTAGTATGCATACGGTGTCCCTTGCTCTACGTCGGGAGGTTGCTTTACAACGGGAGGTTGCTTTACAACGGGAGGTTGCTTCACAACGGGAGGTTGCTTTACAACGGGAGGTTGCTTCACAACGGGAGGTTGCTTTACAACGGGAGGTTGCTTTACAACGGGAGGTTGCTTTACAACGGGAGGTTGCTTTACAACGGGAGGTTGCTTTACAACGGGAGGTTGCTTTACAACGGGAGGTTGCTTCACAACGGGAGGTTGCTTTACAACGGGAGGTTGCTTTACAACGGGAGGTTGCTTTACAACGGGAGGTTGCTTTACAACGGGAGGTTGCTTTACAACGGGAGGTTGCTTTACAACGGGAGGTTGCTTTACAACGGGAGGTTGCTTTACAACGGGAGGTTGCTTTACAACGGGAGGTTGCTTTAAAACGGGAGGTTGCTTTACAATGGGAGGTTGCTTTACAACGGGAGGTTGCTTTACAACGGGAGGTTGCTTTACAACGGGAGGTTGCTTTACAACGGGAGGTTGCTTTACAACGGGAGGTGAAAGGTGCTGAAAAATTTACGCTGTTGTTTCAGTTTCCTCTCCTGTTGAAGCAAAGCAGAAAGAGCGGGCGAGTGGCACCATAGAGCGCCCCAGACGTGCCCGGGGGCAGCGCGAGAAGAAGGTCATGTAAATTGAGCGAGTTAGCCGCGAGATATCCTGCGCCATATGAACGAGAGAGTTTGCGTTGTATTTCGAGTCGTATTAATGATGACCAAATTGTTCTCCATTGAATGATATTGTAAAATTTCCTAATGTAAAGGAACCCGCTGGATTTTCATTAGTTAAGTTAGACACAATGAAATTAATGAAATACTAATTCACTTCACATGAATGCATTAACGATACTTCGATATTTCCTGTTTCTTTCAACATCCATCTGCTTCTCTAAACATCCACTCATATCTCCGAACATCCACCCGCTGCTCTGAACGTCCACCCGCCGCTCTGAACATCCACCCGCCGCTCTGAACATCCACCCGCCGCTCTGAACATCCACTTGCCGTTCTGAACATCCACCCGCCGCTCTGAACATCCACCCGCCGCTCTGAACGTCCACCCGCCACTCTGAACGTCCACCCGCCGCTCTGAACGTCCACCCGCCGCTCTGAACATCCACCCGCCGCTCTGAACATCCACCCGCCGCTCTGAACATCCACCCGCCGCTCTGAACATCCACCCGCCGCTCTGAACATCCACCCGCCGCTCTGAACATCCACCCGCCGCTCTGAACATCCACCCGCCGCTCTGAACGTCCACCCGCCACTCTGAACGTCCACCCGCCGCTCTGAACGTCCACCCGCCGCTCTGAACATCCACCCGCCGCTCTGAACATCCACCCGCCGCTCTGAACGTCCACCCGCCACTCTGAACGTCCACCCGCCGCTCTGAACGTCCACCCGCCGCTCTGAACATCCACCCGCCGCTCTGAACATCCACCCGCCGCTCTGAACATCCACCCGCCGCTCTGAACGTCCACCCGCCGCTCTGAACGTCCACCCGCCGCTCTGAACATCCACCCGCCGCTCTGAACGTCCACCCGCCGCTCTGAACGTCCACCCGCCACTCTGAACGTCCACCCGCCGCTCTGAACGTCCACCCGCCGCTCTGAACATCCACCCGCCACTCTGAACGTCCACCCGCCGCTCTGAACGTCCACCCGCCGCTCTGAACATCCACCCGCCGCTCTGAACATCCACCCGCCGCTCTGAACATCCACCCGCCACTCTGAATGTCCACCCGCCGCTCTGAACGTCCACCCGCCACTCTGAACGTCCACCCGCCGCTCTGAACATCCACCCGCCACTCTGAACGTCCACCCGCCGCTCTGAACGTCCACCCGCCGCTCTGAACGTCCACCCGCCGCTCTGAACATCCACCCGCCGCTCTGAACGTCCACCCGCCGCTCTGAACGTCCACCCGCCGCTCTGAACATCCACCCGCCGCTCTGAACATCCACCCGCCGCTCTGAACATCCACCCGCCGCTCTGAACGTCCACCCGCCGCTCTGAACGTCCACCCGCCGCTCTGAACATCCACCCGCCGCTCTGAACGTCCACCCGCCGCTCTGAACGTCCACCCGCCACTCTGAACGTCCACCCGCCGCTCTGAACGTCCACCCGCCGCTCTGAACATCCACCCGCCACTCTGAACGTCCACCCGCCGCTCTGAACGTCCACCCGCCGCTCTGAACATCCACCCGCCGCTCTGAACATCCACCCGCCGCTCTGAACATCCACCCGCCACTCTGAACGTCCACCCGCCGCTCTGAACGTCCACCCGCCGCTCTGAACATCCACCCGCCGCTCTGAACATCCACCCATCGTTCTAATTCCCCCCATCAGCAGCACAAGTCACACTTCACATCACTCTTTGTATTTTTTCCTCCACTCAGTAGCCGCCGACTGCTGGCAGGCGCCTGCACTCATAACAGCTCCGTGAAAAGTTGCTGAGAAGATATTAGCTCGCGCAACATACACATGTTGAGTGTCGTACACGTACGATACACGCAACGCGTCGCAACATCTCGGCAACGGTCCATCACTGTCACAGTAGGCAATTGTGACAAAGCCGGCTCCGAATAATTTTGTTATCTTCCATAAATTACAATATCGGTTTCAAATTACGTCACAACTTGTAAAGACCTGATCTTCGCGCGATATGATATGTTGAATTCTACTCTTCAAAATAACGGAGCTACGGTACACTTTTCATAAATCAGTTAAGAGAACACTGTTCAATAATCCACAATGTGCCACTACTGTGAAGGTGTATTTTGTTAAATAAATTTTTCAGTCTATCTCTATGATTTATGTATTTTTTCGCGTTGGTGGCACGACTATTTTGTTTTGCGGTAACTCCAAACGCGCTCCAATGAAATATATTCTCCGCAAGATTTGATTCCTCCTGAGCTCCAATCAATTTCTATTTCATTCATTCATTGGAATTATTTTTATCCGTTTATTATCACAACACAATGTTATTTCAAAATTACTAATGCTACGTAATTGTCATCATTTCACTGACGACAAACACTTTTATTCATTATATATTTTTCCACACGTACATAACATTACCTTTGAAACATTTCCGCAAAATTTTTCGCTTTGTTCACTTAAAACTCATTTGTTTCTTTCTTTGTATTGCACTGATCATTTTTATCTTCGATGACATGACATTCTTCCGACGCGAACACAAAATTCCGCTCGCACATGAGCATTTCTTGTAGTTGACTGCACCAGATAAAAAAAGGGCTAAATCTTATAAGAGTTCAACAAATTGTTTCAAAGTGACACTTTTATTTACGATTCAGATCATTGTCACCTGAAAGGTTGATAAATTTGTTGCATTGATACGCGATGTCGGCCCGCGGTGCAAAAATTGAGCCTATAGAAGTAGAGAAAAAATGTTGGCACCCCTCACTGGAAACAGGATCCGGCGTAACTCCTCGAGTTTTGCCTTGCGCCGGTTTAAATGAACACGGACCAGATAAAGACAATATCATGGCGATAAACTATCATTATTATCTTTCTGTTTCTTATCCTCATATTTGAGTTGAGGGCGGAGAAGGTAAAGCAAAAGCTACTCGAACCCTCGTTATCGCTAATCGGCAGGTGTCGTAAAGTTGTTCGAAATTCTAAAGTGATCCAAAATGCGACACCGTGCCTCTGCAGACGTTAACCCCTCCTCTTCTTGCTCGTCGGAGATAGGAGTAAGCGCTACGAATTAACATCTTTCTTTGGGTATGAATCGAGAAGCCACCGGAAGGGTTTCAAATTTCTGTATATTGCAAAACATGCTAAAACGAACTTCTGTCATGACTTCGGACATCTTAATAAATAATTCATATCTTTGACAAGGCGTTATCGCGAGATATAACAAAGCTTCTTATCGATGGCTTAATCTAACACATCACTTTGATACGCGACCTCGCCGCTGTGGTGACACAAGAGTTCACGCCACTTACTTCGCCTGGAGGACGACCGTAGCGGCGACCGGGCGATCGCGTGCCGTCACAATGTTGCCTCAATTTCCCTTCTTCATTAGGAAATGCACCTGCTTCCTTATATTGTCAGTACGCTGTTATGTTTAAAGTGAACTGTTTGAATATTTCTCAATAAATTATTAATTAGGGAAATTGCTGGTAGAATATACATACATGCATTCACAAGACGAACTTCTGATTTTATTAGCACACTGTTTAAATTGTTTGAATATTGCTTAGTGAATAATTGATTGGAAAAGGTTGCCGTTAGAATGCACTTACATTGACACGACGAGCATCTTCATGAACTTCAGATATTGTCAGCAAACTAGTTAAGCTTAAAGTAAATTGTTTGAATATTTGCTCAGAAATAAATTTGGATGAACCATGTTGAGCTACGGTAGAAATGATTTTCATGTGTGTTATTTTTATAAATATGTCTTTGTGAACAATATATCAAACTGAGAGGGAAAAGAAGTTTGTAAAAGTACCTTAGAAAATATTCCTATTGTATATATGCATTTTCTTCTGGGGAAAATTGAAGTTAGCCATTTGTATAATCTAAAGATAAATAAAAAATCAGGAAAAGTAACTCTCAAATAAGCAATTATATTTTAATCAAATAAGAGTATCAAAAAATTGAAGTTTTCAACCTCTAAAGTCATCTTCAGCATCTGAAAAATTGTTTAATAACATAAGTCCATTTGAAAAACATTCGAAAATTTAGTAGATATTTGTAATGGATAGAACGATAGCGCGTCATTTAAACTGGCTTGTCTTTCATGATAAAAAGCGATTCTAGAATACGGATTCAAAGAAAAAGCGATTCTAGAATTCGTAGCGTCAAACAGATTTCCGTATTCTAGAATCGCTTTTTATCATGAAAGACTAGTCAGTTTTAATGACACGCTATCCTCCTGTCCATTATAAATCTCTTCTTAATTTTCAAATGGACTTATGTTATTAAACAATTCTTCAGATGCTGAAAATGACCTTAGAGGTCGAAACGTTCGGTTTTTTGATTCTCTTATTTGATTGAAATATAATGCTTAATTTGAGAGTTACTGTCTTTTCTTTTTATTTAATTATTTTTGTATATTCTTCATATTAGGCTGTAAAATTAATTGTTGTCTGTATTGATTTTGGTTTTTTAAATTACAAAACCGTATTTTAAGCAATTAGTAAAGCAACCGATCACTAGTAAACTATGTATTATTGTCTCTGTTTTGTACGCGATGCTTTCAGAATGAGATGTTAATAACTGCTTATGTTTATGTTTCAATAACTGCTTATGTTTAATAACTGCTTATGATCATCAACATACATTGTTCACAAATGGAGCAATGACGGCTCCAAAGAACGCCTGTCTGGTCTTCATTTTCAACCTACTTTTCAACTGACGGCTAACATTCAAAAACTGGCTCCAGACTTCGATTTTCCTCCAATAAACTATGCGAAATATTAGTATATTTCATTGCATTACAAACCTTTCAGTATCTTTAGTTATTATAGCAAGACGACACAAACCTGCCCTAAGGTGGGTAAGAAATTACACAATATTACTTAAACACATGGACAAAAATACACCCCATATTTCACTAGCAATAATCCCATTTCCTGACGCGTTTGGCCAGCCAATTCCCATACATTTACATCGGCAATTTCAAGAGTCATTGCTTCGTTTGGTGCCTCGGCGTTTCGTCTTGGTGCCAACACCAAGATATAACGGAGAGCGACCAGAGCAAGACGGTCGCTAATGCGCCTTATCGGCGCTATCGAAGGTGGCAGTGTGCTGCTGCGGAGGGAGTGAGCTGGGGTGTCAAGGGTGGAGGAAGCTGGTGGTGAACTTTCGCTGGGTGGTTGCGTAGTGCTGCTCGAGTGCCACTCATGGCTGTGTCGCCAGTTCAGGTAGATAATATCGCCTCACCTTAGTGGATTGTGGCTTTGTTAAAATAGTCAGTGTCATACATCGTCGAATGCCATGCTTTCCGTTGCGCTGGGTTGCTACGTGGCGCTGCTCGAGTGCCACTCATGGCTGTGTCGCCAGTTCAGGTAGATAACATCACTTCACCTTAGTGAAAGTTGTGGCTTTATTGAATTAGACGTTACTGCCTCACGTTAGTGGAGATTGTGCTCTATTAAAATATTCAATAACATCGTACATCGAAGATCGTGTTTTTCATTTTGAAGTTTGCTGCATTTAAATTTAATCAATCATAAAGAATACTTCCCATTAGATAAAATAGAGTAGCATGCAAACTTGTCATTGGCCATGCGAATTTGAATTTGCAGTCGTGCATGGTAAGCCTGTTCCTAAATCCAAAGGGCGTACAGCCACCCACACTCCCCCCCCCCCCCTACAGCATGACCCTGAATCGCCATGCTTGCAAAAAAAAAGAGTTCATTTCCCCCTTAATACCATGGTATTCAACGCGGTCCCCGCGTATTGGGCAATGTGTACCAGTATAAATGAATGACATTTCTTCCGGTCGCGACTTTAAAACTGTTATCACACCAGGTGAAATGTGTCGTGGAATTGTATTTTCTTATTTCTTGAGAAGCATAGAAGTGCATTCGAGCATTAAAGTCGATTTTCCTGTTCTGCTACTTACAACCTAACCAAACCAACCGTTTACAACCGCGGAAACGTTGTGAACGTGTTATGAGCCCCTACAGAACTGCGCTCGTGAAGTAATCAGATACGAACCGACAAAAGATCAGAGTTACTGTCATTTGCCCTTTCCCTCAATTTATAAACAGCTGTGGAGATTTTGGTAACCAGAAATTGACTAAATCTTGGAAGAATATGCAAGGAATATCAGGTCATTACATTCATTAACATTTAGAATTTTGAGTTTGGTAACCTAAAATTAGTGAAACTTTTTCGATAAAAAAAACTGATGCTGTCATATGAGCATTAACATATGTGATGGACACGGGAATTTAACTCTTGAAATTTCAGGAACCGAGTTTCGTTTGTTGGCACGTCCTGCCAGAGATAGTTAAATCTCAAGACTAATGTCCGTAGAGTTATTTTGAGATCATTAAATTTTTGCTAAGCATTTATCGGTTGACAATCAAACGATATTGTCACAGTCATGTTCTTTTCTTCAAAAGTAAATCATATGCCCAAAAAATACACTTCCATTGGGTATAATAAAAATGAAACTTCAAATTTGAAGCAAACAGGCATTTGTTAATTTAATACATCACAAAAACGGGAATAGAAGTCGTTCGATGATTTTCCAGTATATTACAGACAAAAATGTAACATCAAAAAGTACTCATAAATATTTCAAAAAACAAAACCCGAGTATTTACTCAAGCTCTTTGCAGCCAGAAGAAAGCTCGAATGCTAGTGCTAGAAATCTTATATGTGAAGCAATGAACAGGGTACTCAGCCACTCCGAAAATTTTGCCTGTGTTCATTTCATTCTTACGACGAATGCTTGACGATCTTTCTCCCTCACCTACAACAGCCCTCGGTTACGGTTGCAGCTTGGTGCATACTTGCATCACTGGCTGGGAGAACACCTCGTGATCAAATACATATTTCGCACTCGCCAAAAAGCTCGCTTTCCACTTTGACAGTAACACAAACACCAAATTAAATCATAAATCAGTTTCTAACCTCCTTCACCACAACAGAATTTTTACTGATAGAGGAAGGAGAAATGGTCTTTTTCGTAAAGAATTAAAAGAACGATGAATCCAAGCACAAGGTGTATCCTCATTTTGTGATTAGAAACGGCAACTATGAAAGAAGTTGATCAAGTGTGATAAAAGTTAAAGAAGAAAGTAATAGGCTCTAAAAAAAGACAATAGAGAACTGAAAAAAGTGGATTCGTGACAAAACAATATAACCTATTATAATTCACCTAAAGAAATGCCTACATAACATTAGGCTCTGGAACACCCATCTTCTCCGTGGGAGCGCTAATTTCTTTGATCCAACAGATGTATCCTCTTAAGAGAATTATATGAGAGAATGCAGTAGGTGAAGCTGACGACATATACAGAAACCTCTGCCACTCAGTAATGTTCCACGATTCCCTTCTGCTATCATTTACCGTTGAATAAAATAATAAAAATCGTCAGTGATTTATGAACAACTGCAGCAGCTAGAAATCAATTACAGGAAATGTTAAAAAATGAAATAGAAATAAGGATTGAAAAAAGCTCATATTTTATTACTTTACACCATGAGAACTTTACGTAACACTAACTGCAAGGAACAGAGACCTTAACTGATATGACTTTGGAATTACACTATAGGTAACAGAATTAAGGCACGTATTCTTCGAGGTAGATCTATGACTTTGGATTTACACTATAGGTGACAGAATTAAGGCACGTATTCGAGGTAAATCTATGTATGATTTTGGATTTACGCTATAGGTGACAGAATTATGGCACGTATTCTTCGAGGTAAATCTATGATTTTGGATTTACACTATAGGTGACAGTATTATGGCACGTATTCTTCGAGGTAAATCTATATATGATTTTGGATTTACGCTATAGGTGACAGAATTATGGCACGTATTCTTCGAGGTAAATCTATGATTTTGGATTTACGCTATAGATGACAGAATTATGGCACGTATTCTTCGAGGTAAATCTATGATTTTGGATTTACACTATAGGGGACAGAATTATGGCACGTATTCTGCGAGGTAAATCTATGATTTTAGATTTACACTATAGGTGACAGAATTATGGCACGTATTCTTCGAGGTAAATCTATGATTTTGGATTTACGCTATAGGTGACAGAATTATGGCACGTATTCTGCGAGGTAAATCTATGATTTGGGATTTACACTATAGGTGACAGAATTATGGCACATATTCTTCGAGGTAAATCTATGATTTTGGATTTACGCTATAGGTGACAGAATTATGGCACGTATTCTTCGAGGTAAATCTATGATTTTGGATTTACACTATAGGTGACAGAATTATGGCACGTATTCTTCGAGGTAAATCAACGTTTTCAATTTATATTAAGCAGCGATCACCACTGCGTCACAACAAAGCTGATGGAAAAAGCCTAGAAAGTCTCGCAGACCAAGCAAACAAGGATTAGATTATAGATTATATGTTAGTTTAAGCCTCCCTAACCGCAATAAAAAAATGAGCGTATCAAAGAGAGGAAGGAGGAAGGCACCATTTAGTATGGAGATGAGAGAATGGGGAATCTATGCAGAAAGGTCATAGAAACAGTAAGATGAGAAAGAAGATCATGAAACAAGATCAAAGTTGGAAGAAGAAAGTAGTAGGTGCTGAAAAAACAGGACAGCAGTGAACCGAAGAAAGATGGTCCGTAACAAAGCAAAAACCTATTCTATTTTAACAAAAAAGAAAGCCTACCTAACCTTCAGCTCGGGCCCTCACATTGTCCTCCTGGGAGCGCTAATTCCCATAGATACGATAATTGTATCCCCCTGAGGGGGGTAAACAAGGAATAAAGACCCTCAAAAATAATATAAATTTCGGAATAAATACCCCCAAAGACAAGGAATAAAACCCCATATAATCACCTAAGGACTGAAAAAAACGAAAGCCCAACAATTTACAACATTTGGTTTAGTCAATTTCTAATCCGTAGTCAACTTAGGACCCCATTATAAGTATAATGAAGAAAAAAAATCTTTGACTCTAAAGAACACAAGTGCATGATCTAAAATGATCATGTTTTCAGAATCTCTATCAAAGGCTTAGAGATAATAAATGACATTTTTTTTCACGAGCACGTTACGATTTATTTCGGAACAAATTTTCAAAATTTAAAATTTTAGAAACTTTTTGACATCAAATTAACATGGATATTTTCCCTTGACATGTAAGCGCTAGTCTATTTTGTCACAATCACCTTACTGTAGCTCGTTTTGACCTTTGCACCTCACGCGCCCACCAATTTTTGTAACCCAATACACAAAAATAGAAGTCCTCGAAGCACTCAGCTTTGAAAATAGATCAAAAATCTAGGACAAAGTTTTAGAAAAGTACTTAAGAATTCTATGATTACTTTAGCCAGCTTGCGTTCCCATTCGTTTGAGTTTAGTAAAATAAAATCCTCTTAAATCCTTTTACAGATTTGAAGAATTTGACTCCAATTAAAAGTTAATATAACCAGAGTTTCCGCATCTCAACTCCACACGAGTTAATTCATCCATCACTGGTCTTCAGTCTGTAACATAAAATTTGTTCTCTGACTCGAGACTTGTGGAGAGAGGAATGCATCATGCGCTATTGATGTGCATAGTTCACACAATTCATGTTTTCCTACTGAAATCATTGCCAAAACGCAAAAAAAGACTCGCAAATATTAAGCGACAAACAAAAAACTGGAATTTTCCGACACCTCGCAATACACAATGGTCACTTGACTACAACTTCCATTGAAAAAGGTTCAAACGTTCGGGTTTTAGGCTAATACAAATTATGCAACTTTGAAAAAACATCTTAACTTAGGCAGTGTGAACTGCAATAATGAGTGAAAAAACAAACACAAACTGCTTTGATAGCAGTACGAAATGCACAGCACGCTACACATGTACTGTCTACACCATCTATAAAATAACGCACACGAACGACTATGCATATATGTACACGACGCCTTCATATGTACACGCACATATACATACATGAGGCATGAATACAAACAACAAGCCCACAAAGAACCACCCAATCAGTTCGCCCACATTAATAACAATCATTTTTTCTTACATTGATAACTTTTTCGGTATTTCAATATAGTTATACTCGAAACACGTTTGCAGATGGCCTATTAGTCTGAAAAGTGAAAAACTTTTTTAAAAAACCTTCACGTTACATTATTATTATTATTATATAGGGCGTTTCACCCTTTACGTTACAAAACAACTTTGTGTCATTAGCCATTAACAAATAAATACACGCTCGTTCTGCGAGTAAAAGACCTTGTTTTTTAGTTTTCCTTATTTTTTCGCACAATGATCTCTATAATCGCTCCTAAATGCTGTGCTGGGCATTCGTAAATTTAAAATATACGTAACGAAAAACCAATTGGCATAAATGATTCATATCATGACAAAATTAATTCACTTTAATGTCCTTCTCAATTACCGATTTCTAATACCAAACCTTCCAATTCAATTGAAGATGACAAAAAACTTTAATGAATTTTGCCAGCTTTTTCAGCCAAACTTAAATTTTGGAAATGACATGAGCAAATTTTGGACATTTCATTCCCGTACTTTTCTTCAATAATTATGGAAATATCATGCAATTTTACGACCAAGAGACTTTTGTCACGATGTTGACATGTAATCAGGTCAAGGTCAAAAATTATTTTAACATCAGTAATCGAAAATCAAAAAGTAAATCGAAGGACTGAAAGATGCAGTCGACCACTTCACGTTCGCAAAAAAAACCAGTGGCCCTAAACGAAAATTTAGTAGAACTGTACTTCAATAAATTGGTGCGAAGTGAGCCGCCGGTGTACACGGAGGGCATTTTTTTAACGCTGCTTACTGACCAGTAGTCACACACTCAAATTTCATAAGCATTTAATTAAAGCTAAATGAAGGCATAATCCAGTTAATGTTTACTATTTTACAAAGTTGCTGACAAAAACTGATTGAATTTAAGTTGAATATTAAATTTCACTTCAACACATTGCATTCAACGGGCTTAAACTGCAAAATGTTCAGTTATATACATTGTATTTAAGTGGGGTGCTTAAGAAATAAATTACCTACTAACAAAATTTTTCTCGACAATATTAGTTAAGCTAATACCTCAAGTTCATGGCTTCCGACAATCTCGAGAACGAAATCGAATGAGAACTCAAAACATGACTCATATCGTAGAACTCAAAACATGAACCATGTCCCAGAACTCAAAACATGAACCATGTCGTAGAACTGAAAACATGAAACAAAACCAGGAACAAAATAAATTCTTCGGATTATGAAAACAATGAAGCAAGACTTCGTAAATTGATAGGATCATTTGCGGCTAGGCAGTTTATAAGAAAGCAGGAGCACTTGGATATCAAGAAGCCCAATTTTCTGAGAGGGAACATTTCTTTAACGATTTTAAGTTTTTTCATATAGGTAATTGGTGAAAGTATCTCCGTTCCTCTCTCTATGAATTGACGTTGCAGAAAATAGCGGCCATTTGTTATGTAGACACTCGAAAAATGAATGCCGCGTGTTTACTGTGTTTGCAAGAACAACCTAAATGCAAAGTAACATATAGTAATTGGCTTTACAATTTCTGTTAAAACAAGCAAATAAATATACATTGCGTGCCCTTTGACGGTCAAAACAGACACTATATACACTAATTATCTATTTATTGCTACAAGGCAAACAGAGCTTTCATTGAAAAACTTTAAAATCTGTTTCTGCCGTTCCAATAACGAACAAGTCCAAAAACACTCTAAAAAAGTACAAAAACTACACTGAACCCATGTACGAAAATCCTATCAGAATATTTACACATGCCCATATAGTGCAATACATCAGTTAAATATGATTGTAAATAACTTATATTCAGAAGTAACAACACACATGTAAAAATCACTGGAGGGATCCCTTCGTTAAATCTTCAGGGGAAAACGAAGTGTACGAAGTCGACAACTCGGAAGAAGTCAAAACTGCATGTGGACTCGAAATTTGGACAGAACTACCGCTAGCAGAGACGCCGTTAGACGACAGGTTGATCTGGTCGGTGTGGTAAGATCCAGGACACACACCCTGAGACATTGGCTCCGTCGAGTTGCTGCTGAAAGAGACGCTTTGTATTGCGTTGGGCGACACCACGTCCATTTGAACAGATGCCATCGAAGTCTCGGGTATCGCAACAGAAGAGTTAATGGATGTATTGGAGTAGTCAATTGATGTTACGACCCCCGAACTTGATTCAGAAGCTGTGTTAATCACAGGCACGGGCTCGTAAGTAGCTCGCTGTTGGTATAAGTTTGAGGCGGCCGAGGGATCAGGCATAGCAAGAGATAGGTTTGCAGGAGAGTTGTTTTGAGAGCTTTCTACGTCCAAGTTTTCAGTCTTGGAGCCGGGAGATGAAGGCTCGTTTTTCACCTGACACTGAACGTAAGAGCCACTACCATTCACGGCATCACCAGGAACGATGGAATAGCCGAAACTATTCATGCTTTGGCTTCTGAGTTCTAGGTCTCTGAAGAAGTCAGTAGAAGAGTCGAAGTAAGAACCGTTATTATTGAGAGCAACATGCTCTGCAGTAGAAGTGGCAGGCAGAGAAGTGTTGGCGTGAACATCTGCAGGTTGACAAGAAGAAGAAGAGGAAGAAGACGGGTATGCAGTTGCAGGCAAGTCCCTGGCCGATGTTGCAGCATTTGCAGTGCTGGAGGCGTGGCAGTTGGTCAGATAGTCCGCAGCACCAAAGCCACCGCTTCCGTAGGAATAACATGAGAAGTACGAGATCGCATCGGAGTCGATCTCGCTGCTAACCCCGTTGCTTTGCTCCACTTTTACTGTAAAAGAAAATTGATTTTATCGAAGATGGCTAAAAACTCAGTGCCATTCCCCTCACAGCTACTTTTGATCTCATTTCAGAAAGTGTTTTTCTACACGTGCTGTACTCTGAAAGAAGTCTGTTCCAGTAGCATTGATTAAACCCGATGGCTACGTATATGATATTGCGTTACCTTATCAATAATAGATCGAAATAGCAGGTTTATGTTGAATCACAAAATCACAAAAGCATGATTTGCCTCATTTTTTTCAGTGATCCGCGCAGTTTCAGAAAGTGTTGAAGGTGGAAAAATGAAATCATAGATATCAAAAAATCTTATGAAAACTTGGAGGGTCCATCTGCATAATATCGATACTATGCATTCTATTATGGTATTGTCTCTTCTGAGCCTTACATTGTCTTTTCTTGACACTGATATTGTACCTCTACCGCGTCCAACTATACCTGAGGACTTCCTCAGCACACATGATTGAAATAAGTTTTCGGTCAGGTCTTACTCAGAATTTATTAAAGCTCACTTAACGAACAAATTATCTCACACGCTAGGCTGCTCACCAAGCAGCGCTAACCAGCTCGTTAATAATGATGGAAGTGAGCTGTCTGTTTGGAAATATTTTTTGCATGTTAACTTTCAGCACCATTCAACAAAATAAAAATGTCAACAAATGGCTGTAGCGGTTTTTTAGCCAACTAAGGAAATTGCAAACTTTTAATTCGCTGTCACTCCATAAAATTTATTGTAGTTTCACTTGAAACTTCCTCCAGCACTCAAATATCATTGGACAAGAGAGGCAGTTAGCGTTTCAATATGCAATATCGTAACAATAGTTTGCAGCAATTTAAATGAAATGCAAAAGCTCTTTGGCTCAATTTGTAAAGAGAGCCTTCTCCCAAAAGCTTAGTAATATACATACATATGCTTGGAGAGCCTTCTTCTAAAAAATCAGTAATATTACACCATAAAAAGTAATCGAACATGCTAAAGGCCATAATAAACAACCTCCCAAAACCAAAAATTTCGGTGAAATTCATGGAATTACATCGCACTCCTAACCTCCCAATAGTTTTTACTGACGGCCAAGTGCTGGCAACTGAGCGCTTCTAATGAACAAGACTTCTAAAAGGATCAATTTGTGCGCAAAAAAGTTTCCTTATGGAACAGATAGTTCTGAAATTTTGATTCTCATTTAAATTAAATTAGATTTTTAGTTTGTTTAAGCCTCCCTATCCGCAACAAATGCGATCCAAAGAGAGGAAGGAGGAAAACACCATTTTGTTCGGAGTTAAGGGAATGCGGAATCTATGCAAAAAGGGCATGGAAACAGTAAGTTGAAAAAGAAGACTATGAAACAAGATCAAAGTTGAAGAAGAAACTGCTTAAAAACAGGGCAGCTAGGTGCTGAAAAACAGGGCAGCAGTGAACCAAAAATGCGGTTCTTAACATAGCAAAAACATTTTATTATAACAAAAAGAAGGCCAACCACACTCTCAGCTCTGGCCCTCACACATTTTCCCCCTGGGAGCGCTAATTCCCATAGATACAATAATTGTAACTCCCTGAGAGATCACGTTTAAATAATTACACTGAGAATTTCTAATTCTACGATGCGTTTTTCGATTCATGCCGTGGATAATGAAATAGTATCAAACGAGTTTTACATTAATGCTGGAAGATTTCATGGCTCTCAGAAGATCTTTTTAAAAATGGGATTTTCGCGTCTTCTGAAGCAGAAACGTTACGTCAAAAATTCCACCGGCCTTTCTTATTGGTTAATTTTAAAAAAATGAACTCCATAAATAAAAAAGGAATCGTTTTCTGTCATAGTGAGTAATTATTTTCGTTTTGAAGAGTAACCTCTGGATGAAGAACAAAAATTATAAAACTGACTGACCATTTATTAACAGACAAAATTCTTTTATTAGCAGAATTAGCAGGCACAATTCCAGCTTCCCTAACTGAAAACTTTGGGAAAAGCTAGGATTTGAAACTTTGAAAAAAATGAAGTATAGTAAAGTACTAAGACCCTTTCATATTATTGGAACTTGTAACCATTATTACAAACTTTTGTTTCAACAAACAATACATGCGGCGCTCACTAAAAGAAGACAGCTCAAGCTTCGTTTCTTCCCTTTCCTCACGCAAGAAAGTTTGATAGAAATGCTCACTCCGCCCTCGTTTCATCTCCGAAACAACTGAACGCAGAGCTGAGAAATTTTGCTCGGCTACACAAAAAACTTCGGGCAACGTTTGAAGATGAAAAATTAAAAATGAGACAAATTAATTATTTCAAGGAAACGATTTCCTTGAAAAAATCGAGAAGGAAACGATTTCCTTGAGGAAATCGAGAAGGAAACGATTTCCTTGAGGAAATCGAGAAGGAAACGATTTCCTTGAGGAAATCGAGAAGGAAACGATTTCCTTGAGGGAATCGAGAAGGAAACGATTTCCTTGAGGGAATCGAGAAGGAAACAATTTCCTTGAGGAAATCGAGAAGGAAACAATTTCCTTGAGGAAATCGAGAAGGATACGATTTCCTTGAGGAAATCGAGAAGGAAACTATTTCCTTGAGGAAGGATTCCTTTGATCCATTAGCGCAATAAAAAGGGACACACAGCATGAGTTAGAGGGACAAATACGCCATCTCACCAATGGTGGCAGGAATCTTGCTGGTGTCCACATTGGTGGCCGAAGACGCCTGAGACATGGAGGGAGAGGTCACTGCCCCACCAGCAGCAAGGGCTGCTCGGCCCGCTCCTGCACCTGTGCTGGGTGTGGATGGGTAGAATGGGAGGGAATTCTGGGCTTCCAGTGATGTTGAAGCGGCCGCAGACGTGGAAGCGCCTTGTGCCGAAGTTGACGGTGTGGAGGAAGAGGCAGCGGAAGCTCTGCTTTTGCTGCTGGAAGCTGAGTCCGACGCGGTTTTTTTGGACGTTCCTGAAGGCCCTGCGCCGCCTCTAGTCTTTTCGCTTCCTTTTGACTTGCGCTTCCGCCGCTGTAGGAAAATTACAAAAAAGGTTAAAATCTTAAAAATCGGAACAGAATGTACATTTTTCTGACGGTTCTAAAAAAATGAACTACTGAAAGATTTGAGAATTTTCTTTGCTTTGCAAAGTTTGACCATCGCAACTCATACAATATCATCCTTGAAATTAATTTCACGTAGGACTGGTGATCACTAGACAAAATGATTGAAATTGGTTATTTTCAACGCAGAAACTCCGTTTAAATACTACCGAGTAAAATAAAGCGTTCGTAATTCGTTTGTTGATATTCTTAGAAACTTAACCTTTTCACAAGGATTCATTTCTTGAATAGCTTTACGACAAAACTAATCGTTTCCACTACATCAATTTCTAACAAAAAAATAGAGTAATATTGAGAGCACATGTGAATCATCATTCTCATTGGTATAAAACACTGGTGCTTTTCTTACCTCAATTTATATTCATATTCCTGCACCCAAATACACTTCGGTTCAAGGACAGCAAAGAAATTTGAAGCAATTTCAGACAATTCACTGACGACATCGAATACATCCTCCTATTTACCAATAACAGCACAAACCTGCAGACTGTCCATCAACAACATCACACACATCTGCAGACTGTCTATCACTGACCTCACACAAAGCTGCAGACAGTCCATCACGAACATCACTTACCTGCAAACAATCCATCAACAACATCACACACACCTGCAGACTCTTCATCAGGGACATCACTTACTGGCGAACCTCCCATCAACCACATCACACAAACCTCCAGATTGTTCAACAATCTCACTCACCTACAAACTGTCCCTCAACCTTATCTAAACTATTCATAAAAAAGAGACATTACACAAGTTACTCACCTGCAGACTGTCCTTCTTCATAGACGGGGGCCTGTTAGCACTGTGCAGCTTGAAGTACAGACCACAGGCGTTGCAGACAGGGTCTCCCTGCGAGTTGCGACGCCACAGAGACGTGATGTTGGTCTGGCAGTTGGTGCAGACCTGGTCTACCTTCCGTGTACCCTGGGCAGACATGTGCAACGTGCGTTAGATTCCTGCCGCGTGGTTGCCATGTACAATGTCACCATGTACAATGGTCACCATATACAATGGTCACCATATACAATGGTCACCATATACAATGGTCACCATATACAATGGTCACCATATACAATGGTCACCATATACAATGGTCACCATATACAATGGTCACCATATACAATGGTCACCATATACAATGGTCACCATATACAATGGTCCCGATGTACAACGGTCCCGATGTGCAATGGTCCCCATGTACAATGGCCACCATGTACAATGGCTCGTTTTTATTCCAATATTCAAATTTATTTCAAAAGTGGTAAGTATTTTGGTTTATGGGGGGCAGTTACGTTAATAAGTTGAGTGAGGAGTTTCCTGCAATGTTAGATTTCGAATACTTGGCTGTAACTGTTTTTATTATCAAGTTGGAAAATGCTCAGCTGAAAATTTTCTAGGTGATTCAAAAATTACTAATTTATAATTTCCACTAAGAAAAAATGTTTGGCTGGTCATCGTTCTAGCAACGAAAAAAAATATCGATGTTCATATTTTTTTATACTAGCCTATTGATGCATGGCGTCTACCGCTGCCTTAAATTTTTACATATTTCTTATTTACTGTATTATATCATACAATACAATATCACTGTTAAAATAAACCAATTGTTGAATGAGAAAACTGTCAAAGTTTTTTCAAGTGGCTTTAAAAGTGAGTTTCTTTTTCTGTGATTTAAACAGAGCGAGATATATAAATCTCCATATTAAACCGAAGATTCTCAACTTTAAACATTAGAGGTTAGAATTTCTCCGGATGTACATTAACAAATAGCTTTTGCAAGCATGTTCCCATTTAGATATATTGATAATAGTAATGATAACACAGATTCATATATGATTGTTATTGTGCAGATAGATTAAAATATGCATAATGTTATTAAACTGAGATATGTTCAATAATAGGTTTACTTCTTATGAACTAAGAGGAATAAGTAAATAAAAAATAGGCAGAGTTAGTGAGCATAAGCAGTTCGTTAAAAAAGAGCTTTCAACACGTGTGCAAAACAACAAAAGTATACGGATTTTGCCAGTCAGAATTCGTCACCTGATATTCTAATCCTGAAGTTAACTTTTTCTATTGTTACGTGGCAGGCTGACATTTTCAGTTTTCCCTGAAAATTTAACCTCATTGTAACTAAATAATTTTTTAAATTATGGCCATCATATCAATTGAATTAGTTCAGAGAATTCCTGCATGACTCATGGTTTATCCATGAATAAGATGAATTCCACTTAAACCAACTCATAAATTTCATGGGATTTGAATCCGAGAAATATTGAATGGATTTTATAATTGTCTCGTCAAAATATAATACCTAGCACCTACGTCAACTATGAAGAAACATACATTGAGCCGAGTTGCCTCACTCAAACATCAAATTTGGCAATAAAATTTTAAAACAATTTCATAAAACAATAGCAAACTTCACAGATTTTTTCGTGGTTGCTCATTCCAAATATGAGTGCAAGCTAAATTTGTAAACACTTTCTGAACTACGTTATTTTTTTATAAGCGTCTTGCACACTGTGACACTCGCTGTGTAGTACACGTGCAACATATTACACCGGCATCATACAACACACGGGGCATGCTATACCGCACGCCACACAGCACGCCACACAGCATGCTACACAGCACGCCACACAGCACGCCACACAGCACGCCACACAGCACGCCACACAGCACGCCACACAGCACGCCACACAGCACGCCACACAGCACGCCACACAGCACGCCACACAGCACGCCACACAGCACGCCACACAGCACGCCACACAGCACGCCACACAGCACGCCACACAGCACGCCACACAGCACGCCACACAGCACGCCACACAGCACGCCACACAGCACGCCACACAGCACGCCACACAGCACGCCACACAGCACGCCACACAGCACGCCACACAGCACGCCACACAGCACGCCACACAGCACGCCACACAGCACGCCACACAGCACGCCACACAGCACGCCACACAGCACGCCACACAGCACGCCACACAGCACGCCACACAGCACGCCACACAGCACGCCACACAGCACGCCACACAGCACGCCACACAGCACGCCACACAGCACGCCACACAGCACGCCACACAGCACGCCACACAGCACGCCACACAGCACGCCACACAGCACGCCACACAGCACGCCACACAGCATGCTACACAGCATGCTACACAGCATGCTACACAGCATGCTACACAGCATGCTACACAGCATGCTACACAGCATGCTACACAGCATGCTACACAGCATGCTACACAGCATGCTGCACAGCATGCTACACAGCATGCTACACAGCACGCTACACAGCATGCTACACAGCACGCCACACAGCATGCTACACAGCACGCCACACAGCACGCCACACAGCACGCCACACAGCACGCCACACAGCACGCCACACAGCACGCCACACAGCACGCCACACAGCATGCTACACAGCATGCTACACAGCATGCTACACAGCATGCTACACAGCATGCTACACAGCATGCTACACAGCATGCTACACAGCATGCTACACAGCATGCTACACAGCATGCTACACAGCATGCTACACAGCATGCTACACAGCATGCTACACAGCATGCTACACAGCATGCTACACAGCATGCTACACAGCATGCTACACAGCATGCTACACAGCATGCTACACAGCATGCTACACAGCATGCTACACAGCATGCTACACAGCATGCTACACAGCATGCTACACAGCATGCTACACAGCATGCTACACAGCATGCTACACAGCATGCTACACAGCAAGCTACACAGCATGCTACACAGCATGCTACACAGCATGCTACACAGCATGCTACACAGCATGCTACACAGCATGCTACACAGCATGCCTTACAGACCATGCACAACACAGCAAGCCACACAGGCCAGGCGCAACACAGCAGACAGCAGCACCACATACCCCGCGCCGCCGCGTCTGGTCCGCGTAAGGATGGTAGCGAGTCTGAGACAAGTAGGCCCGGTTAGTCATGTACGAGTCCACTGCAACAAGCGGGAGAACAAAACAAAGCGTTAGTGGCGACATTCAGGGTACACACGAGCAACGACACCGAGAGCAAGCACAAGAGAGACTCGTCTGAGAGTGTGGTGTGAGAGGGCTGAGGGATGCTGTGTAAATTGTGTTTCTTTAAAATGAGAGCAAGCACAAGAGAGACTCGTCAGAGAGTGTGGTGTGGGAGGGCTGAGGGATGTTGTCTACGTAAAATTTTTCTTTGAAATGAGGTCAGAAAACACAAGAAAATAGGTTGAAAATCATTTTGGATGAAATTGTGAGGAGTAATGGCTTGCACAATTTTGATGTGTCAGTTGGTGTGTTCTTTATGCCTCCTTTTGACGGTGTTGAGGCGAGGTGATAAGATATTACTCAATTACTGTTTCAAATGAACGTCTCTGCTGTAGGTTACAATAAAGGTCACGTGGACAAAAAGATGGAAAATAAGAAGAGGGAAATAATTTCTTAGGAAAACTGAACTCATCATAAAAAAAATCCTTAAAATAGTAGCACACAAAGTATAAAACATGCTGCAGAGAAACATGAATCATTCGACACAAATTACAAAAACACACAAGGAAAATAAAACTGAGATGAGAAGCATCGAGCAGCGCAGTCCAAATCTGAGGAGCAGGAGGTTAGAGGTTAGGAAGGTCGGCGTAGCAGTGCACGTGTTTTGTTGCGTCGTTGTGTGAAGGTTATGGTGGATTCTCGTTCTTTGTTTCACGCTGGCAGCTGAGAAAGTCATGAAGATGCTATTTCATTCGTGATTAAATACCAAATTTCTTTAAACTCATAATTAAACGGTGTTATACATTGAGTATTTATTTCAATTACAAAACAATTCATTGCTTCAACTGAAATAGTAAAATCTATACAAGATTTATTTTAAAATGATTAACTCTACAAACAAGCCAGCACAACATTTATAGTGGCACTAATTTCTCTCTCCCAGCGAAAACTCGAAAACCTCAATCAAAAGACTCCCGTGTTGCCAGGCAAAAACAAAAGAACGAGAAACCTATCATAAATTCAAACACAGACGACGTGAGCGCAGAGCCTCACAGGTCTCCGGGTGGGGGCCTTGCCCAGAGGCCTGTTGATGCCGTTGGTCCTGGTGTAGAGGCCGCATGCGTTGCAGAGGTAATGGCCCGTCGCGTCCCGTCGCCACAACGGCGTCTGCGACTCGCCGCAGTTGACGCATTCGCGCAGATCGCGACAGTCGTAAGACCAGTAGTCTTCCATTGTGAGCGACGAGAACGCTGAGGGTACAGGGCAGGGGTTGCTGTGTATCCTCATATTGGGAGTACGTGTGCAGCCAGGGTTACTGGGTGGCCTTATAGTAGGTATGCAGGTTCTGGGTTGCTGGGTTGTCTTATCAAAAAAAAGTAACTGTGCAGCCAAGGTTGCTGGATTGTTTTATAATAGAAGTATGTGTGCAGAGCCTGTGTTGCTGAGTTGTCTTATAATAGAAGTACGTGTGCAGAACTTGTGTTGCTGGGTTGTTTAATTGTAGAAGTACGTGTGCAGAGCCAGTGTTGCCGAACTTCCTATAAAAGAAGTAAATTTTCAAGGCCAGGGCTGCTGGATTGCGTTATATTAGGAATAGGTGTCCTAGTCTGTCTCATTAGGCCATCCATTTTATTGTGGGTGGGTGAACAAGGCCAGTACTGGAGGCTAGTCCTATATTATATTCGAGGATGTGTTGAAACCAGTGTTGCAGGATTGTCTTGTGTTATATGAATGTGATGTACACAAGGCCAGGATTGTCGTTTGTTAAATGAATGATTCAGGTACAGGTTTAGAGCCAACAGAGTCATTCGTTATTTGTATTAAGAGCCAGTTGCAGGCCTGGTAGCTCGTAACATTTGGGAAATAAGCAACCTACATGTAGGACCAGAATAACCTACATCAATAACCACAGATACATTCAAAGTTCCAGCTGTCAGAGTGCTCAAAAAAGGTACGAGACAAATTTTTACGGAAAACTTGTTAGACGGTCACACTGTTTGCACCGAAGTGCTTGATGCTTACACACAGAATTTGTTCTCGACATGTTATTAGGATTAGAGGCTCAGTGCTGGCACCGTTAAAAGGTGCAGAGAGGGAGCCAGGCACGTTCCGCAAACAAAGTCAACCACTTCAGGCCCACCTCGGCAACGGAGATCATCGTGAGAAAAGATGGCGCACTGTTTGCGGTTTCATTTTCTGGCGGAAAAATACGATGTCGTAGTTGCCCCGTACGAGTAACTATTCGTGATGGTGGTCATGAGCAGATAAATATATGTAGAGTTATCTTCATTAAGTGAAAATAAGTGGGGACAACGCAGTAGGAAATGAAACACGGCTTTGCTCTACGATAAACTTTTGTCACGCTGTACAACTAGTGTCCAGATGTCACGCGGACCATTTTGGTAACCGAGTTAAAAAAAAAAAAAATAAAACTTTAAAGTACTTCGATTCAAACTGTAAATAAACCCTACATTACGAATGCGAAATGCAATAGAAAGGAACAAAATAAAATCAGTAGAAAATGCACGCAGAACGCAAATGTCGATGTTAGTAGAGAGGCAGCCTCGGGTGGGCGACGGAAAGGTTTGACCCTCTTTTGTGTCTATTAGCTAACACTTGAGAGACGCAGGCTCTCACAACGCACTCGGTCCACACAATTGCTGGCTTGCTTCACGTAATCCGAGATCTGATCTTGGATAGTGGAGCTTTAAGGCGACTGCGGCGCTCGCAGTAAATAAAAGATTTGTTTCGTAGGTAAACATAAGTGTTAGCACACACGATGTGTTGTTCTCACTGTCGTACCTAATCGAAAGGTTCTGCTACTTTTTCACGTAGTATAGGTTTTACGGGATAGAAATGCACGTTTCAGGAAAATTCATACAATCTACCCAAAGGAACATGATGCAATGGAGTAAGAATATTATTTAAAACTCCTCACCCTCTGAAGAGTAATGTCATTTTCTCACGTTTTTTTCAAGAAGAGACCAAATTATTTTTCTTCAACAAGAACTCTAATAATGGATTTCAAAATTCTGTACTAATTGAAAAAAGTACGATGACTCAAAAAAAACACTCTAGCTTGACTTAAATATTTTCAAATTCTCCGTAGAGCAGACCAGAACATAAAAAAGTCAAGCACTCGAGTCCCCCAACGAGCGGTGCATTCCAGTTCAATATTTGGTTAACATCCAAACCATAAATTCCCTTCATAAGTTGGCAATCCCTGGCAAGTTTCTGCATGAGTACTCGAACATGAGGCAACATTTCTCGGCATTGCTAGAAGAAGATAAGGAGCTGTGGACAGGTGGAAGACCTGAACACATCCTGTCGTCTGCAACATGGAATAACATGACGCAATAAGACGCATTAGGAGTAGGTAAACTTTTATGACGCAACACTTTGCAACACTACGCAACACGACGCAACACGACGCAACACGACGCAACACGGCGCAACACGGCGCAACACGGCGCAACACGATCACTCACATTGAAGACCAGACAAGACGTCCTCTACGAGCAGAGGACTGGACATATTCCGTCAACGAGCTGAGTAAAATCCTTGATTTTCACCGCCCAGGGTACTGGCGCTACACATGGTCGACTAAAATCATAGATGCCCTGGGAAAAAACTATGGGAAAACTATGACGCAGTCCCTCCAGTCAAGAAAGAGATTCTCTCCAGTTCTTGGTATGAGCTCTGTAATTAAACTCTTTCTGTACGAGGCTTCCATGACACGCCTCAGAAGTTGACACGTCTCAGAAATTGACACTTCCATGACACGCCTCAGAAGTTGACACGTCATGACACGTCTCAGAGGCTTCCATGACACGCCTCAGAAGTTCCAGAACTCGTTCGGGGCTCACAAACAGTTATATTTTGACCAGATCACAGGTATTGTAATAGTTCTAGGTATCGATTTGGCTCAGGCGTCGCTTAATTTGCGGAAAATTGTTCTGCGAGTGATGAATGTGACTTTCGACTGCAAAGTAAATTTAGAAAATAAATGCGTCGACTGTTTGCATGACAGGAATTTTGCCCCTGAAATTAAACGTCAGTTGTCCCTCGTCAACAGCGAGCGGCAGTCACTACCTTATTTTCGGGCGTAATATCATTGTCAACATGCTTACAACATGATCGTCATCAGCAGCATTATTAACATCAACAGCATCATCACTGTCATCAGCGGTACCATCATCGTCGTCGTCATCGCCATTAACAGCACTGTCATCGTTAACTGCTTTATGATCATTTGCAATGCTATCACAATCATCCGCAGCGGTGAAGTCAATACCAACACCGTGAGCGCCCTAAGTGTTCTTATATCCATGCACTTCTTTCAGCAACGCAAGCGTTAACAAGAGCAGTCACTGGATGGACCAAGAATCAGTAATAAAATACCTCTTCAACTTATGATAGCAGGAAATATTCAGCAACAACACCAGCAGCAGCAGGAGCAACAACAGCAGCAGGAACAAGAACAGCAACAACACCAGCAGCAGCAGGAACAATAACAGCAGCAACAACACCAGCAACAACACCAGCAACAACACCAGCAACAACACCAGCAACAACACCAGCAACAACACCAGCAACAACACCAGCAACAACACCAGCAACAACACCAGCAACAACACCAGCAACAACACCAGCAACAACACCAGCAACAACACCAGCAACAACACCAGCAACAACACCAGCAACAACACCAGCAACAACACCAGCAACAACACCAGCAACAACACCAGCAACAACACCAGCAACAACACCAGCAACAACACCAGCAACAACACCAGCAACAACACCAGCAACAACACCAGCAACAACACCAGCAACAACACCAGCAACAACACCAGCAACAACACCAGCAACGACACCAGCAACGACACCAGCAACGACACCAGCAACGACACCAGCAACGACACCAGCAACGACACCAGCAACGACACCAGCAACAACACCAGCAACAACACCAGCAACAACACCAGCAACAACACCAGCAACAACACCAGCAACAACACCAGCAACAACACCAGCAACAACACCAGCAACAACACCAGCAACAACACCAGCAACAACACCAGCAACAACAGCAGCAACAACAGCAGCAACAACAGCAGCAACAACACCAGCAACAACACCAGCAACAACACCAGCAACAACACCAGCAACAACACCAGCAACAACACCAGCAACAACACCAGCAACAACACCAGCAACAACACCAGCAACAACACCAGCAACAACACCAGCAACAACACCAGCAACAACACCAGCAACAACACCAGCAACAACACCAGCAACAACACCAGCAACAACACCAGCAACAACACCAGCAACAACACCAGCAACAACACCAGCAACAACACCAGCACCAGCAACACCAGCAACAACAGCAATAACAGCAACACCAGCAATAACAGCAACACCAGCAATAACAGCAACACCAGCAATAACAGCAACACCAGCAACACCAGCAATAACAGCAACACCAGCAACACCAGCAATAACAGCAACACCAGCAACACCAGCAGCAGCAGCAGCAGGAACAAGAACAGCAACACCAGCAGCAGCAGGAACAATAACAGCAACAGCAGGAACAACAACAGCAACAGCAGGAACAACAACAGCATCAGCAGCAGCAGGAACAACAACAGCACCAGCAGGAACAAGAACAGCAACAACACCAGCAGCAGCAGGAACAACAGCAGCAACAACAGCAGCAACAACAGCAGTAACAACACCAGCAACAACACCAGCAACAACACCAGCAACAACACCAGCAACAACACCAGCAACAACACCAGCAACAACACCAGCAACAACAGCAGCAACAACAGCAGCACCAGCAACACCAGCAATAACAGCAACACCAGCAATAACAGCAATAACAGCAACACCAGCAATAACAGCAACACCAGCAATAACAGCAACACCAGCAACACCAGCAATAACAGCAACACCAGCAATAAGAGCAACACCAGCAATAAGAGCAACACCAGCAATAACAGCAACACCAGCAATAACAGCAACACCAGCAATAACAGCAACACCAGCAATAACAGCAATAACAGCAACACCAGCAATAACAGCAACACCAGCAACAACAGCAACACCAGCAACAACAGCAACACCAGAAACAACAGCAACACCAGAAACAACAGCAACACCAGCAGCAGCAGCAGCAGGAACAAGAACAGCAACACCAGCAGCAGCAGGAACAACAACAGCATCAGCAGCAGCAGGAACAACAACAGCACCAGCAGGAACAAGAACAGCAACAACACCAACAGCAGCAGGAACAACAACAGCAGCAGCAGCAGGAACAACAACAGCAGCCGCAGCAGCAGCAACAACAACAGCAGCGTCGCGTACAGAAGCACCACACTGAGTGCAGCAGTTCGTCCGAACATATTGCCCCTTCTGTTTCAATTCCAACTCCACACTATTGACACCCGTGTACAACTCTCACCAGTCATGCTTGTGCTCTGATACACTGAAGTACGTTCATCGCAATGCTTCTGGAGATACTCGAGTTGACCCAAAATATACCTTAATAAACAATAAAGAATGCTTTTCCACCCATTTTCGAAACAAAACAACTCAGAATCATATACAACCTTCATTCTTAATTGAGTTAAATGACAACAACGCTAGCAATATTCTCATTGTTGCCTTTACCCCACTGAAATATCGCTCTACACCATATTACTGAAATTAACACATTGCTTGGTGCAAATGAGAGCGAGTTGGCAACGGAGCCAGCACCCGCCAGCTCGCGATGTAGAACAGCGAAGTGCAGAGCAGCATAGTGCAGAGAGCTGTAGAACGGTGCAGATAAGTGCAGTGGATTGCAGAGCAAAACAGAGCATTGCAGAGCTTAACAGAGCATTGCAGAGCTTAACAGAGCATTGCAGAGCTTAACAGAGCATTGCAGAGCTTAACAGAGCATTGCAGAGCTTAACAGAGCATTGCAGAGCTTAACAGAGCATTGCAGAGCTTAACAGAGCATTGCAGAGCTTAACAGAGCATTGCAGAGCTTAACAGAGCATTGCAGAGCCTAACAGAGCATTGCAGAGCTTAACAGAGCATTGAAGAGCTTAACAGAGCATTGCAGAGCTTAACAGAGCATTGCAGAGCTTAACAGAGCATTGCAGAGCTTAACAGAGCATTGCAGAGCTTAACAGAGCATTGCAGAGCTTAACAGAGCATTGCAGAGCTTAACAGAGCATTGCAGAGCGTAACAGAGCATTGCAGAGCGTAACAGAGCAGTGCAGAGCGTAACAGAGCAGTGCAGAGCGTAACGAGCAGTGCAGAGCGTAACAGAGCAGTGCAGAGCGTAACAGAGCAGTGCAGAGCTTAACAGAGCAGTGCAGAGCTTAACAGAGCAGTGCAGAGCTTAACAGAGCAGTGCAAAGCTTAACAGAGCAGTGCAGAGCTTAACAGAGCAGTGCAGAGCTTAACAGAGCAGTGCAGAGCTTAACAGAGCAGTGCAGAGCTTAACAGAGCAGTGCAGATCTTAACAGAGCAGTGCAGATCTTAACAGAGCAGTGCAGAACTGACCAGAGCAGCGCAGAACTGACCATAGCAGCGCAGAACTGACCAGAGCAGCGCAGAACTGACCATAGCAGCGCAGAACTGACCAGAGCAGCGCAGAACTGACCAGAGCAGCGCAAAACTGACCAGAGCAGCGCAGAACTGACCAGAGCAGTGCAGAACTGACCAGAGCAGCGCAGAACTGACCAGAGCAGCGCAGAACTAACCAGAGCAGCGCAAAACTGACCAGAGCAGCGCAGAACTGACCAGAGCAGCGCAGAACTGACCAGAGCAGCGCAAAACTGACCAGAGCAGCGCAGAACTGACCAGAGCAGCGCAGAACTGACCAGAGCAGCGCAGAACTGACCAGAGCAGCGCAGAACTGACCATAGCAGCGCAGAACTGACCAGAGCAGCGCAGAACTGACCATAGCAGCGCAGAACTGACCAGAGCAGCGCAGAACTGACCAGAGCAGCGCAGAACTGACCAGAGCAGCGCAGAACTGACCAGAGCAGCGCAGAACTGACCAGAGCAGCGCAGAACTGACCATAGCAGCGCAGAACTGACCAGAGCAGCGCAGAACTGACCAGAGCAGCGCAGAACTGACCATAGCAGCGCAGAACTGACCAGAGCAGCGCAGAACTGACCAGAGCAGCGCAGAACTGACCAGAGCAGCGCAGAACTGACCAGAGCAGCGCAGAACGGACCAGAGCAGTGCAGAACTGACCAGAGCAGCGCAGAACTGACCAGAGCAGCGCAGAACTGACCTAAGTAGCGCAGAGCTAGCTAGAGCAGTGCAGTACAGAGCACAAAGCAGAGCTGGCCAGAGCAGTGCAGTACAGAGCACAAAGCAGAGCTGGCCAGAGCAGTGCAGTACAGAGCACAAAACAGAGCTGGCCAGAGCAGTGCAGTACAGAGCACAAAACAGAGCTGGCCAGAGCAGTGCGGTACAGAGCACAAAGCAGAGCTGGCCAGAGCAGTGCGGTACAGAGCACAAAACAGAGCTGGCCAGAGCAGTGCGGTACAGAGCACAAAACAGAGCTGGCCAGAGCAGTGCGGTACAGAGCACAAAACAGAGCTGGCCAGAGCAGTGCAGTACAGAGCACAAAACAGAGCTGGCCAGAGCAGTGCAGTACAGAGCACAAAACAGAGCTGGCCAGAGCAGTGCAGTACAGAGCACAAAACAGAGCTGGCCAGAGCAGTGCAGTACAGAGCACAAAACAGAGCTGGCCAGTTGCCAGAGCGGTGCAGAACAGAGCACAAAACAGAGCTGGCCAGAGCAGTGCAGTACAGAGCACAAAACAGAGCTGGCCACAGCAGTGCAGCACAGGGCACAAAACAGAGCTGGCCAGTGGCCAGAGCAGTGCAGAACAGAGCACAAAACAGAGCTGGCCAGAGCAGTGCAGCACAGGGCACAAAACAGAGCTGGCCAGAGCAGTGCAGAACAGAGCACAAAACAGAGCTGGCCAGAGCAGTGCAGTACAGAGCACAAAACAGAGCTGGCCAGAGCAGTGCAGTACAGAGCACAAAACAGAGCTGGCCAGAGCAGTGCAGCACAGGGCACAAAACAGAGCTGGCCAGAGCAGTGCAGCACAGGGCACAAAACAGAGCTGGCCAGAGCAGTGCAGAACAGAGCACAAAACAGAGCTGGCCAGAGCAGTGCGGTACAGAGCACAAAACAGAGCTGGCCAGAGCAGTGCAGTACAGAGCACAAAACAGAGCTGGCCAGAGCAGTGCAGTACAGAGCACAAAACAGAGCTGGCCAGAGCAGTGCAGTACAGAGCACAAAACAGAGCTGGCCAGAGCAGTGCAGTACAGAGCACAAAACAGAGCTGGCCAGAGCAGTGCAGCACAGGGCACAAAACAGAGCTGGCCAGTGGCCAGAGCAGTGCAGCACAGGGCACAAAACAGAGCTGGCCAGAGCAGTGCAGTACAGAGCACAAAACAGAGCTGGCCAGAGCAGTGCAGAACAGAGCACAAAACAGAGCTGGCCAGAGCAGTGCAGTACAGAGCACAAAACAGAGCTCACCCAGCCAGACATTACTCACGCTCAAGCTCCGGAGATTTATGGAGAGGCGCATCCGGGGTTTTCCCCCAGCGCTCGAGTTTTGCGAGCGAATGGCACATTCCGCGCAGCATCTCATCATCGCAGTGCCACTTCACCGCTTCCACACACTTTACTTTATACCACATCAGTTGCACCCTAGCACCACACCCATTAGTACATCACAGCCGTCTCATAGCAGTCTGACGCGACGCCGCATCATACACGCACCACATCAACTCATGAAAAATCTGCTAATTTATACTCAAAACATTCACACACCATTTTGATGTATGCCTAATTTTCACGTCCATGTAATGGCACTTATGACTCAGTTGGAAGTGAAGATTTGCTGAGTAACACCAGCAGCGGCCAACACGCTTTTTATTTAGGGTCTTTGAATTAATTAACATCGAGACGTCTGAAGGATGCTGATTTTCATGCAACACACAGGACCCTCACGCAACACGCAACACGCAACACGCAACACGCAACACGCAACACGCAACACGCAACACGCAACACGCAACACGCAACACGCAACACGCAACACGCAACACGCAACACGCAACACAGGGAATACCGAGCCCTGCAAGACAGGATGGCCGCCAAGACTCGAAAAGAATGCATGAATTTCGCTGGCATTTTGTGCGAGGATTTCCTGCTCGATCGCTGAGATAAGCGTGCCGCTGAATTTATGCAGCTCGTCTAATTAGCGCGACACTTTTCCCTCAGTAGCTCGCTCATTAGTGGAAATTAATACGGGGTCACAAGCGAATAATGGATCGAAAAGAGCTGTGAGTTAAGAACTTGAAGGAATATTTCGTAACAGAAAAAATAAGCCATTATAATCAATAATATTTTATTCTTATTAGCTTATCGTCTGGTTTTTATCAGAATTGCAGTGAACTAAGATAATTTTAGGGCGCTTAAGTTAATGTGTCACCGTAAAAAATAAAAATGTCCTCTCTACGCTAGCTAAGAAGGTGTAAACATCCTTTCGATCCAGAAAGAAAAATTATTAAAAATTAATACACATGAATTCACACGCACAGGAAATTGATTGCGCGCTACGCAGGCTTCTCTCCCGAGACAGAAAGAGAAGAACAAAATGTAACGAGAAGGCCTAACACACTACAAATCCCAAGTCTCGACAGACTCATGCAACGAGTATTGGTCATTCCGCAGTGGGCAGCTATTGCTACCACTAAGGAACATTACTAGTCTCCTATGCACACTGACGAGTACAGACACCGTCAGCTTACTGCCTTGGAGCGCAGTTCACCAATCCTACATATTCCCGAGTAGCGCAAGCCCCCAAAATGCACTGAAGAGTAATTTCAATTGGCACATCCTTTTGGGGACAAAGTTCACTCCAACGAAGGAAAGTCATCACTGTATATGAACCGACGTTCAAACTCCAGCTACTCTAGTGGGCAACCAAATGCAGGGGAAGAAGTGACGTCCACCTCATCCCCCACCTCATCCCCACCTCACCCCCACCTCAGTAAGTCAGAGATAGTAGATGCCGGCAGCCGCAGCCTCGTGCCAGACTTAGACTTGAAGTGTCAGTGTTTGAAGCGTTATGTTCAATGGGAATGTTGAGTGTTCGTGTGAGACATGTTGGACATGCGTGATGAACACACATGTTGAACGCGTTTAAGATGGACATTAAGTGTTAATATTGAGCATGTGAAATTCTGATCTTTGTAAAATGAATGTGTACAGTAAATTGATCAACCATGTTGAGTATGGTTATGTTGTGCTAGTGATGAATGTGTATGTTAGGCATCGATGTTGAACACATGTTGAATGGTAATGTTAAGTGATCATCATCAAAATAGCCATGGCACAGCGTGGTACCGCGCTTTCTTGCATATACACTATTCTACCATTCGTGATAAAATCGTGGTAGAAGTACTTCTGTTCCTCTTCAGGTGAGGCAACACGTATACACCGAGCAACATGCAATGGTCTGCGATCAAAACCAACTTAGGCACAAACTTACCAAAACTCAAACTAACCAAGGCCTAAACTAAATAAGGCCCAAACTAACCAAAACTCAAACTAACCAAGGCCCAAACTAACCAAGGCCCAAACTAACCAAGGCCCAAACTAACCAAGGCCCAAACTAACCAAGGCCCAAACTAACCAAGGCCCAAACTAACCAAGGCCCAAACTAACCAAGGCCCAAACTAACCAAGGCCCAAACCAACATCCGGGCAGGAGGTACTCACTCTTGCCCCCGGTGGCAGCAGAGGGAGTGGCGTAGGTATCGTAGGACCAGGGCGCGGCCTCGTAGCCTGAGGCACCGTAATACGAGGAGGCAGACCGCGCCAGAGACAGGGACGGGTTTTGCGGCAGGCTCTGTTCACATCGAAAATGAATCTTAGATTGTGTCAACCCATTAAAAATATATTTTTTGAACTGGAAATCTTTGAGCTATAGTGCGGGAATTTATGGGTGAACCCGTGAAAGAAGGGAAAGGTCATTTGTTGAACTGAAAAACAGACTAGGCTGAACCTATGGCTTAACACGGAGGAAAAAAATTACTTTTTTAACAGAAAAACCTGGACCTATAATAACTGAACCCACGTAAATTTTTATTATGACCTAACTCTTTCTAATCAACCATAAGATCACCTAACTTAACTTAGGCAACGTTTCCTAACTTAGCCACAAATTTTGTGCTTATCTATGACAGTTATCTTACAATTTTGCTCTAAACTTGATACCACTTGCATGTTTGATCTCATATTTTTTATCTAATTAGAGAAGGCGTAACACATGCAGAAACAACTTAATACAAATTATAGATTGCCCTTCATTTCTCTCAATAATTTTACTCGTTGCTATTGGCAGTGCTTTGTAACAGCACATTGATTATACATTCAACTAGCTGTGTATGATTTTTTATGGTGAATCCACTACATTTAGTCACTTTCGACTGTTCTACATCGTATTCGGTTGTAACTTGCGCGGATGATAATTTTTTAATTGAATTTCAGCGTGATATCTAGCATACAATAAATTGAACCGTAATTTTCTTCTTTGACACTAACCCAGATCGTCAACAAAGACACAAATCGTAAATTATACTTCAGATTTGTTTGAACTTATATTCACAGCACAATTCACTCCAGGTTTTTTTCATCAGAGACCTACACAAGTCGTCAGCTAAGACACAAAAATCTCAGCAACCAGTAACGACTTTCTATGAGGACGTCACTAGAACACTAAAACCAGTAAGGGCTTTCCATGAAGACATTGCACTCTAAAATAAGTGACGGCTTTCCATGAGGACATTACACTTTAAGACCAGTAACGGCTCTCCATGAGGATGCCCCTAGAATACCTACCGAAAAGAACTTAACCCCTGAGACATGCAGGAAGCTCACCTGATTGAGAGCTGACATGGGGAGGCCGGTAGCCATCTGCATGGATCTCTGTCCCCCGAGGGTGTGCGGTGAGTGATAGTTGACAGCCGGCGCTACAACTCCTCCGTGGTTGTAGAACCTCGGCAGGGCTGAGTAGTTGCCAGACAAGCTCGATGACAACCCCGGATTGAGATTCGGTGCCAAATTCGAGGTCATGCTGGCTATGGGCGAGGCAGACTGCACTGCAGGCGCTGCCGCTGTCGTCTTGGTGTACTGGGACAACTCTTGGTACTCCGCTGTAACCCAGACACAAGCGTGCTATGTGACTATCGTAAAATTACGAGGAAGTTGACTACAATCGTTTTAGTAAACATGAGCGTGCTAAGGAAAGTAACTCTCGGACGAAAATTTGAATGGTGCTGTAACACTTGCACGTACTCAATGATGCTGAATAACAGTTTCAAGCCTACGTACTCGGATATAGTCAGAGATATACCATACTTATGCCCCATGAACGTTTTCCACATTGTGCGAATTCTTAGAAACCTCCTTCATTCTGGTTATCTTACGCGCATGCGGCGTCCACAGCCCCATGGAGGGGATCTCAGCAACGTTGGAGGCGTATGCGCTCCCGCGACTCGCGCCGTACATGCTGCTGCTGCTGTTGTTGCTGTGGTTCCTGTTGAGGAAATGTACATTTGAAATGGATAGCTGTTGGCATTAAGAGGATTGACTCCCTTTCGGGCGAAAAAATCGCTTTTTTTGTTCGGATGCATGCGCAAAGGCTTCGTTGCGCTTCGTTTTAAATTTCATGTTTCTAGAGCTAATAGTTCGCCTAATAGGAAACATAGCTTATAACAAAAGATTGTATCCCTATTTATTGATATAGATTAGATTATGAGTTAGTTTCAGCCTTCCAAACCACAACAGAAGTGTTCCCAAGAGAAATTGGAGGGAGAGCGTTAAGGGAAAGGGGAATCTATACATGAGGTGTGTGTCAACGCCCGAGCCATACGAATAGCAAAATTAAAAGAAACTAATGAAAAAACATCAAAGCTTAATAAGATAGAAATAATTTCAGTAAAAAATAACAGCAGTTAACTAATAAAAAGGATCGGTAACAAATTGAAAGCCTTATTTTATTATTGCAAAAGGAAAACCTACCTAACCTTCAGCTCGAGACCTCGCATCTTCCCCTGAGAGCGATAATTCCCATCAATAATGTATCCCTCCACAGAGATGTATTTATATAATATTGACCGCAAGATGAACTATGTGTGTACGATATCCTTCGGAATGCCGCGTTTGTATTTTGATTCAAGTTTTGAAATACTAGGATGTATTTCCATTCGAGCGTTCTTAGCATACGTATCCTGTATGTTGCTCATATTCAAGCCTACATATTAGCATTCCCTCAAATAATTCACTCAAAAGTCATGAAGTAAAAAAACTTATATCTCAATAGCTCAACAACAAAGTTCATTGTACCAGGCAGACATTCCCCGTTCGATAGACATATTTCTTGGTGGAACATAGAGCAGAAGTCAGTCCCTGAAAGTCGAACTCTACCTCCCTGCAACAGATCTTTGGGATCTTATCGAGCAATAAGATCATGGCACAGGTGCGCCTTGTATCAACGCTACCAGCTCGGTCTCGCGTCTTCAACATCGATTATTCGGTCGATAAAACAATCGTAGTGCTTGACGAGGCTTTTGACCACAGATACCGACTGTCAGATTATCGTGGAACGTTCGATAATGACAACCGGATTAAGGGCTCGTGTTCAGCATGCAAGTTGAAGCATCTCGCACAGACCACTGCAGGTCTCTTGCTCGGGGAATAAATCGGAAAAACATATTCTGGAATGATGTTCGTAGATATGCATTAATGCTCCTAGATAATATTCAAGAGGGAGTTCTACAACACGAGTCTATCTTTACCTCTTACGTCTATGCATTCAAGAAAGTAGGATTTAGCTTATAAAATATGGGTACAGCAATAGTGGGTTGAGAGCTACGCAACATGAGTAAGAAATTAGAAAATGAGCTATGCAAGCTTGTGAAGTAATTGACAACATACGTGAATATACCCATGCTGATAGGAGAAGAAAAGAAAGAAGAAGAAAAACAGAACAAATACTCTCGGAATCTTTATGGACAGCGGGCACTAAGCAACTTTAACGAAGGAAGAAATGAGATTGTTTGACTAGCCAAGGAATTGTTCATATAACTAGTGTGCAATGGTGGAAAGCACCATAGTTCAAGAGAACTACAAGTAGAAACACTTACACTCCTACTCTCCATGTCTTTATCTGAGCATGATATTATAAGTCACGAATGGGTATAAGTTATTCAGTCTGCTGTTTGTACTGATAAGCGGTCATACTCCAGTCAAATCAAAAGTCAAACAGACCAATAGTCAAACGAACAGACCAATAGTCAAACAAACGACAAATAGTCAAACAAACGACAAATAGTCAAACAAACGACAAATAGTCAAACAAACGACAAATAGTCAAACAAACGACAAATAGTCAAACAAACGACAAATAGTCAAACAAACGACAAATAGTCAAACAAACGACAAATAGTCAAACAAACGACAAATAGTCAAACAAACGACATATAGTCAAACAAACGACAAATAGTCAAACAAACGACATATAGTCAAACAAACGACATATAGTCAAACAAACGACATATAGTCAAACAAACGACAAATAGTCAAACAAACGACAAATAGTCAAACAAACGACAAATAGTCAAGCCAACAGACAAATAGTCAAGCCAACAGACAAATAGTCAAGCCAACAGACAAATAGTCAAGCCAACAGACAAATAGTCAAGCCAACAGACAAATAGTCAAGCCAACAGACAAATAGTCAAGCCAACAGACAAATAGTCTAGCCAACAGACAAATAGTCTAGCCAACAGACAAATAGTCAAGCCAACAGACAAATAGTCAAATCAACGGACAAATAGTCAAACCAACAGACAAATAGTCAAACAGAAAAATAGTCAAACAGACAAATAGTCAAACAGACAAATAGTCAAACAAATAGAACAATAGTCAAACAAATAGAACAATAGTCAAACAAATAGAACAATAGTCAAACAAACAGAACAATAGTCAAACCGGCCTCAATCCGACAAAGCGGAAAACATACAAAACGGAAATCAGACAAAATGGAAATCAGACAAAACGGAAATCAGACAAAACGGAAATCAGACAAAATGGAAATCAGACAAAATGGAAATCAGACAAAATGGAAATCAGACAAAATGGAAATCAGACAAAATGGAAATCAGACAAAATGGAAATCAGACAAAATGGAAATCAGACAAAATGGAAATCAGACAAAATGGAAATCAAACAAAATGGAAATCAAACAAAATGGAAATCAGACAAAATGGAAATCAGACAAAATGGAAATCAGACAAAATGGAAATCAAACAAAATGAAAATCAAACAAAATTGAAATCAAACAAAATGGAAATCAGACAAAATGGAAATCAGACAAAATGGAAATCAGACAAAATGGAAATCAGACAAAATGGAAATCAGACAAAATGGAAATCAAACAAAATGGAAATCAGACAAAATGGAAATCAGACAAAATGGAAATCAAACAAAATGGAAATCAGACAAAATGGAAATCAAACAAAATGGAAATCAGACAAAATGGAAATCAGACAAAATGGAAATCAGACAAAATGGAAATCAGACAAAATGGAAATCAGACAAAATGGAAATCAGACAAAATGGAAATCAGACAAAATGGAAATCAGACAAAATGGAAATCAGACAAAATGGAAATCAGACAAAATGGAAATCAGACAAGACAGAAATCAGACAAGACAGAAATCAGACAAGACAGAAATCAGACAAGACAGAAATCAGACAAGACAGAAATCAGACAAGACAGAAATCAGACAAGACAGAAATCAGACAAGACAGAAATCAGACAAGACAGAAATCAGACAAGACAGAAATCAGACAAGACAGAAATCAGACAAGACAGAAATCAGACAAGACAGAAATCAGACAAGACAGAAATCAGACAAGACAGAAATCAGACAAGACAGAAATCAGACAAGACGGAAATCAGACAAGACGGAAATCAGACAAGACGGAAATCAGACAAGACAGAAATCAGACAAGACAGAAATCAGACAAGACGGAAATCAGACAAGACGGAAATCAGACAAGACGGAAATCAGACAAGACGGAAATCAGACAAGACGGAAATCAGACAAGACGGAAATCAGACAAGACGGAAATCAGACAAGACGGAAATCAGACAAGACGGAAATCAGACAAGACGGAAATCAGACAAGACAGAAATCAGACAAGGCAGAAATCAGACAAGACAGAAATCAGACAAGACAGAAATCAGACAAGACAGAAATCAGACAAGGCAGAAATCAGACAAGACAGAAATCAGACAAGACAGAAATCAGAAAAGACAGAAATCAGACAAGACAGAAATCAGACAAGACAGAAATCAGACAAGACAGAAATCAGACAAGACAGGAATCAAACTGGACAAAAATCAGACAAAACAGAAATCAGGCAAAACAGAAGTCAGACAAAACAAAAGTCAGACAGAACAAACGTCGGAGACTGTCAAGTCATCACTGTCTTCGAGAGGCGACACCAGAGCAGGTATTGCGCACCGAGAATATCAAGGCTAGACTTCAAATGTTCAACGAAATTAACCCATCACTGTACGCACACTGAATGGTATGTGATGCTACATCACAAGCTCGTATATCATTCTTAGAGTATGAGTATCATGGCAAGATATATCTTTAGTTCTTCGCAAGTTTTGAAAAAGTACATATTTGCACAAATAATACAATGGCACACTCAAAAAACGTTTTCCTAGTTTGCTCCCAAACTGAAACTCCCAGTTTTCAAAACACGTTTTAGTTGGAGGTGCTTTTTGGAGAAAAAAATCTTTTGGGGTTGATGAGCTAATTGGAAAAAAAGGAAAAGTTATCCATCGAGAAAAAAACAAGTCTTTAGGGAAAGCGTAGTTCAAGAATTTTACAATCAAAGCGTCAGAATTACAATGACCATAAAAATACAAGTCATTTCGAAAAATAACGAGCTGCAGCCAGGGGAAAACCGGATGCATCACACCATTTTTGCATAGGAGAATTTCAAATTCAAACAAGTTAATCTCCAGTAAAATATGCCTCTCGATTGTCAAACACATGAAAACGATCGAACACAAATAATACAGAAAAATTTGCAGGCAAATAATGTTCCTTGATATTGGCCACAGTTTTAATCAGAACCAACGCACGTATCACAGCTACATCAAACTCGTCACAAGTATAATCTATGCACAACGATAAAAGAAAAAGAGATTCCGGTTAGATTTCCACTCGTTCACGTACCAACCGACGTATTCGAAGAGATGATCAATAGTTGCGATTTTAAGAGCAAGTATCTGACGTATAATCCACCAGATGCTACACTTGTCGTATCAGGGGAAGGAATTAAAACAAGCTAATGATGGGCCGTCCTCGTAGTCAGGATTTGTTCAACAGTGGACAGTTAAAGGAGCAGATAGCGCTTATCAGCCCAGATATGACCACTTCTTATCTCTATTGGCGAGATAGAGCGATAGCAGAACATGGGCCTGCGTTTGCTGTCACCCTCTGATCGCAACCAAATTGATCCGATCATTTTTGGCTACTTCTCAAAATAATAATTGATCCGATCATTTATTGTTGCGTCTCAAAATAATAATTGATCCGATCATTTTTGGTTGCGTCTCAAAATAACAATTGATGCGATCATTTTTGGTTGCGTCTCAAAATAGCAATTGATCCGATCATTTTTGGTTGCGTCTCAAAATAGCAATTGATCTAATCATTTTTGGGTGCGTCTCAAAATAACAATTGATCCGATCATTTTTGGTTGCGTCTCAAAATAGCAATTGATCTAATCATTTTTGGGTGCGTCTCAAAATAACAATTGATCCGATCATTTTTGGTTGCGTCTCAAAATAGCAATTGATCTAATCATTTTTGGGTGCGTCTCAAAATAATAACTGATTTGATCATTTCAAGTTATGCCTCAGCTTAACTGGTTTGATAATTTCGATACAGCTCATTTTTACCTTGTTGTCCATTAATATTATAATGAAGAATGCATGGGATTCAGTGATGGACAAATTTGAAAGAATATGCAAATCAACTTCTTTCAATTATATATGTCACGTGTGTACATCAGAACGGAATAAGTACGGCATCGGCAAGTTGCAACTGAAGTTTATACAAAGTACTAATACGATTGTAAAAAGTAGTTCATTTATTTCAATAGCCAAAGTAGATTACTGATACTCCGCGTGTTCGAAATCGCTTTCTCTAATACAACCGGATGACCCAGATTTACGTTCATACGTCAACTAAAAGACCTGCAGAAATTGGTTAGCTCGTAAACTCTTCGGAGATCCGCAAGTAAAGTGCAAACGAAATCTTGAAAGTCACCTGAATACCAAATTTTTCGGCTTGAAATTGACTTCTCTAGATCTTTTTGCTTTCTTTCGTTGTAGTTGCAACTCAACGCTCGTTTTTGAATCTTTTTTACATTGCTTATAAAGGTATTTCATTTGAAGTATTTCGAGAGACACTCAGTCTTTTGCTCGCATAGCCCTATGAAAAGAGAGCCTCGCTAGTGTCGGTGCAGCGTCTGATGCACAATTTATTGCTCTTTTGGAATGGTGATGCCGGGTCTTGAAGTGAGAAACTTCAACCAACGAATTTTTCGAACAGTTCGTAATCCAATAAAATTTTGAAAACGCTATCAATTGTTGCGAGTGGGCGGTAAAATGGACCGAAAAATATGAATAATCAAATTATCGTTTGATGATCTGCAATTTAGCTCTTAAAATTTCTCGGAATTATATTGGTGCATCTTTATATTTTATATAACTAAACTATCAAATAGCCTTCCATAGATTACTTCTTTCTTACTAATATATGTATAAAACTTATATGTTTAGTCTAAGTCTAATTTTCTACGCGCCAGCTGAGCATGGACTTGATGAGGGCAGATGCCCTAAAGACACGGTCGATCCAAATCAAAATTCAAACTTCTAATGAATAATATAAATGTATAATATATCATTAGAAATTTACCTTCCATATATCACCACGAGAATAAAACTTTTAAAAATGTTATTGAAAAGGCTAATACATGAGACTTGAAAAAATGGTGGAGATTTATCGCAATCAGATAATTTGAAAATACGCCTAAGCACCTAATCAGAATTATAGCAATCAGACCCTGTAGGATGCTTCAAGTAAAACAGGAATAACGGCTTATTTGACTTGTTAACTTTGCTGCTTCTATAGCACTGAAACAGTCTAAAAAACGGACACTGCACATCTGCCGCTCTTGCAGCTGAGGTGCCCAGCAAAGACTTGAAGCAAAATATACGAACATTTCAACTCCAAAAATACGCACACTAAATGTTAGCTTCTCTCCGCGTTGTAGCTTTTGATGTGGAGGCAGAGCCTTGAAACAAAATCAACGAACATTAGACCAGAACTAAATTATTTGCCCTACTACAATGCATATTATAAATTTTTCTTTCACTTTCAAAGGAACAACAAAATACGTTACGAATGACTGAAGAGGATGACGATGATCGAGCAGAAGTTAAGCTAATCACTTGCTCATCATCGCGTATCTTCGCCCATTTGAATGAGAGAGCAGCCGAAGAGCACTCTAATCGCAAGAGCACGAGACAACTATCTTGCGCCAGTTTCCTCCTGCAGCCACACACAAAAAGTTCGTAATCTCTCGCATAGCTCCTCAGAAAGAAAATGATCAGGCACAATAGGTCAGGCTTCAGAAAGCTAAACTAAAGCTCACTCATATTTCTATAGCAGTTAATATTAGATCAATAACCTTGAAGAAACTTCAAGGCATATCACTAATCGCTCCTCACGTTTTTCTATGCATTCAAATCTCATTTTCGAGTTCATCATTTTAACAAGTGCTGGTCGACAAGTAAATAGCAAGACTCGGATCAGCTCTCGATACTGCAAACTATCACAAAGCAAATGAAAATATAGTAAGTTCCTATTATTTCCTAGTTTTTCAAAGCGTCTATTTTGGTGCATCCCGTATATTCCACAACCCCTAAGAAAAAGTTTTATTCTTTGAGTGTGCAGAGTTCAGCCAACACAGAGGCACGGTAGCGTGCAGCCACGCAGATAAGGAAGCTACTGTCGAAACAGTTTTCTCTGATTACGCCTGATAGAGCCATAGTGTCGCTCTGCTCTCCTGATAATGGCTGCCCAATGTGCGGTGTTAATATGACCACACAGTGTACCTTCTCGCCGTGATCATTAGGATTTATTGGTTCAGCAGCCCGAGGGATGATATCACTTCTAAAGTTCAAAGTCTCTTATCTTCCAAGCAAACTTAATTTAAAGGCCCAAGTTTGCTGTATAAAAGATGATTTACATAAGTAAAAATTTAGAGACCCATCTTACTTTACAAAAAATGATGTGAAAATAAATTTAGAGACCCATGCTTACTATGTCACCAAAATGACTCAAATACATGTAAATCGTCCAGTTGCCTTTTCATTTAATAATCTCAAATCTAGCACTACAAACTGTTTTTTATACTTGCGTGAGCACGTCTCTAGAAATATTAGACCATTTTTTTAAGAAAACAAATTCTGGGGGTAATGTCGTTTCCAGTTATGGAGGGAAATCCAAAAACATGATTCTCTACTTCAATTCCAGATTGCCAGTTTGAAGCCTATTTTACGACTATGTCTATGCAACTTATATGATCTGTTAAATTTTTGTTCACACTCGCAACAAAATTTTCCCTAGCAGAAGTGCATGATTTGAAATTTACCGGTGCTAGAATTGCTCAGGTTATTTTGACGTAAAACAAATTATAAAACAGTGATTTATTTTAGCTCGTAATTCAACATCGTTTGCTACAGGGCCCTCGAGATTTTCAAGGCACATTTTACCTAAGCAGGAGTTCACAGCAATAGATCAATAAATGATAGTTAACGCTGGGCCAAAGTTAATACTGACCCTACTGATGGAGCTCATGGAAATGACTCGGGCCTTACGAAAAAAAATATTACTCCTTTAACACGTTAGGAAGATACCTAAATATTGAAGTCTTTTCTACATGCAAGCTAGCATTCATAGTCTGTTAGGCTAAAGGAGCCTTGGTCCTGTGAGGGCATTGGCCCCGAGAGAAGATCTGTTTTTATACTAGTCAAAAAGTTTTGCTTATCAGCGATTATTGAAATTGGCATGGTGAAATTAAACAGAACGGAGCAGCAAACTCACCCGAAATCAAAGTGGCCGTTATTTTCTTGCATGAACATGGCTGGAGACTGAGGATGTTCGCTGCTAGAAGGCTGCAATTCCTGCTGCTGGACGTGGCGCTGTGAAGCGTGAGCTCGATGTTGGGGCTGGGATGCACCGGGCTGAGGGCTAGTCTGTGTCTGCTGTTGTCCGGCCTTGTGCTGCTGGTGCTGATATTGCTGCTGCTGCTGATATTGCTGCTGCTGCTGATGTTGCTGGTACTGCTGTGGTGATGACTGCTGTTGCTGCTGCGGCAGACCCGCGATATTGTACGAGTGGTTTGGATTTGGTGCGTGGTGACGGTATGCTTCCTGACGCTGCGTTGGCGTTTCTGGGACCGAGATGCTACGACCTATGGCGCCTCTGACCTGATGACTTCCTTGGACCTCAGGGTTACCATATTGAGCTGGAGCTTCAAATGAAATTATCGTTTCTCCTAATCCGCATTGAGAAACAGTCATTTGCTCATCTTTGGCCGTCTTGGGAGGTGTAGGAGGCAGGTTCGAAGCTTCACCGTTTACTAATCGCTGCACGATTTGGCACTTGAATTCTCTTCGCTCCGACTGGTTGTACTGCTGAGGAGAAAGATTGGAAGAACCGTATAGCGCCGAGTTGACAGACTGAGAGCGAACAATGTGGTTAGGACGTGGAGTTCCATTCAAGTCTGGGTGTGGTCGAATGTTGGAATATGAAGGCGATTGGCCGTTAGAGTGTTGCGAGTGAAAGCTGGACTGAGAGGACGGTCTTAACTCATAATTTACAGGGGAACTGCCATGGCTGCGACTGGCATTGTGGTCCATTGGAGAGGGGGTCGTGTACTGACTGGACGAGACATGGCTGGAATTTCCTGGGAAAAACTGAAGAAATTCATTCGGGGACGCTCTTGTTTGGTTCCCGTACGACGCCTCAGGGGAATGACGAGTTCCTCCATGCAGCAGTGAAGCCGGCTTCTCTGGGGTGTACCCTTGCAGTAAGTTCTGGGGGAAATAATTTTCATTAGTACAAATAGTCAAGAGTACGAAATTAGATTAGATTAGTCGTTAGTTTTAGCCTCCCTACCCGCAACAACAAATGCGATCCAAAGAAAGAAAGGAGGAAGGCACCATTTAGTATGGAGTTAAGGAAACGCGGAATCTACGCAGAAAGGGCATAGAAACAGTAAGTTGGGAAAGAAGATTATGAAACAAGATCAAAGTTGAAGAAGGAAGTAGTCGATGCTGAAAAACAGGACAGCAGTGAACCGAAGAAAGGTGGTCTGTAACAAAACAAACACATATTCTACTTTAACAAAAAGGAAGCCTACCTAACCTTTAGCTCGGGCCCTCACATAGTCCCCCTGGGAGCGCCAATTCCCATAGATACAACAGTTGTATCCCCCTGAGGGGTAGAGTATGAAATTAAATTGAAAATTTGTCCATTATCATTTTACGTTTTGCACAAAAAATTGTTTTTCAGTGCGGGACAAACTCATGGAGGGTAATTCTTGCACCTTCGGGAATTTCAAATGTAAATTATTTAAAAAAAAGAAGCTGGTTTTTCAAGCAATTCAAGCTGACTCAGCAGAACCTACGCTGCCAGCTGTGCCGATATGAAGACAAAGTTTGTTTAAAATTCCGGCTCCTGAGCAAAATTGGTTATACTATTGTTGTTTAGGTTATACATTTGTTTGTCCAACAATTGGTTATACACTTGTTGATTGATTATACCGTTGTTTGTTCAACATCTTACCCTTCTCATAATGCAAATTCTCTCGTGTGGAGAGACAACATACATCATGCCAATCAATGTTTTATTTTAATTTTTCCGCTATCATTCTGAGCCAAGTGAAGACAACAAGGTGGAACTGCTTGCTCCATTTTGGAATTATTTTATACGACTCTTTTGTTATGAACTAGTTCAAATGAACGATGATACACAAACGTGAATTACTTTGATCACGTTTCTGAATGAGCCTCTTGACTTCTAAAATGAATCAATTCTAGTTTAAAAAGGAAAAAACACATGAGTGAAAAAATTTAGCAAATGCGTCGTCTCCCAGAAGACACCAACACACTTCATCGTGGAACAAAGTAAGCTCTTGAAATTCGGCATTAATCTGGGGTAAAGGCGTGGAAAAGTTTCCCAGATAACGATGTAATCGAACAAAAACACGTTCCAGTGTAGTTTTACACGCCAATTGTAGCGGGTTAAACTGAAGGTCAATACCTACCTCAAAAAATATCAACTTCTGAGTTAAAAAACGGAAATGACAAAGGTGGGATAAAATTTACCTTTATTTGGCTTGGATTAAACATAAATGAACTTTAGTTTGTGTCTGCCGGGGGATAACTGCGTTGTGAAAATTCCCTCAGTGACCTCCGGTGGTAAAGTTTCCATCCAGTAGTCAATATGTTAATACTTTGAACGCGACGTGGGCCACCGGTGGTCACTTAGAGGATTCTTATGATGTTGCAGACCGATCAGAAGTCACAAACTCAACGCTTATAAATACTTAAACCAAAACGAAATTGAAGCACTCGGTCCATTTTACGGTTATAGTTTTCTAAATTATCCCCAAAACTAACCAAAAAATAAGGCGATTATTGAACCTGAGTTTCACATCTATAGGAAATGCGTTGATGAGTAGAAAAAACATATGTCAACCCCTTAAATCAGTAACGCTACAATTTTCTAAGTGAACAAAAACTAGGCTATGCGAAAAAGATTAAGATTAAGATTATAAGTTAGTTTAAGCCTCCCTAACCGCTGCAAAAATAGAGCGTGTCGAAGAGAGGAAGGTGGAAGGCACCATTTAGTGTGGAGATAAGAAAATGAGGAATCTATGCAGAAAGGGCATAGAAACAGTAAGATGGGAAAGAAGTTCATGAAATAAGATAAAAGTTGAAGAAGAAAGTCAGAGGTGCTGAAAAACAGGACAGTAGTGAACCGAAAAAAGTTGGTCCTTAACATAACAAAAAAACATTTTATTTCAACAAAAAGAAGGCCTACCTAACTCTCAGCTCGGGCCCTCACATTTTTCCCCTGGGAGCGCTAATTCCCATAGATACAATAGTTGTATCCCCCTGAGGGGATGCGAAAAAGCGACTCATATTGGCTTTAAAAACTTACAAAGACTCGATGATTCTTTGTCTTCCCCTTGCCTAAACTTTTTGTATTTGTTCCAGTAACCGTCAATACTAATAAAAAATTTTCGTAAAACTCAGTGAACCTTTCGTGATGATTTCGCGGAACCATCATAATGAACTCAAGTGCTGACGATAAGCTCGCGTTTCAGTCATTAAGTCTTATCTCACAACAAACAAGTCAATTTTTCAGAAAATGAAGCTGGAGAGTCTCACGACAAAGAGACTCGATAATGGCTCGCCTGTCAGAAAAAAGTTCTTGAATTAGCTATCATGAAATTTTGTCAGGACGATCAGGTGCTCATGTGCATCGGAATAAATGTTCGATCTTAGAATGCTGCAAAAAAAATCATTTCATGACTTTAGGTCGCGAGCACCGGAACTAAAATGTCGAAGCGATGGGTGGACCATGATAAATTATTAAGTGTATGTCAGAACAACGTAAGCGCTCATTTTTCGCTGCTTTTCTCTAAAATTTGGATTGAATGTGAATTTGTTAATTTCTCTCTGTAAGGCATGACAAATTTATTAAAAGGGTAATGTGCATTAAATAGCAAAAACTGAATTTCTTTCGAAAAAAGAAGAAAACGCCTAACTGAAGAACTGCTAAGGAGTGTGAGCACTGCGCGTAAACTTTCGAGAAGTACTTGCCACAATTATGATATTTAGTAAGATCCAAATGTTGGTAAATGAATTATAAAAAGTATTTTAATAGCATGAAAAAGCATTATTATATCATAATATTTCTCGCAATTTCAAGAATGTTTCAAGAATGAGAAGACGGAGCTTAATGGAAATTACGTAGTAAGAATTTGCTACTTACAGTCAGAAACGACTATTTTTTACAAAACTCTGATGAACAGATACATGAGGAGGCAGTGATGTTTTTTCGCATGTTAGTTAATAATAAAATGTCGGCAATAAATTCCAACAATATCTACGACAACAGTGAGAGTTTTCAGAGAAATTGAACTATTGAAAACTCGTAGGCAACGAGAAAGATTCCCACATCCAGCTCCACGAGCAGGCATACAAATAATGGCAGACTTGTTAAAACAATTCAACAATAGTGAATCCAAATGAATCAATACAATAATCGCATCTACAATAATACAATAATCGCTAATACATTTTTCGTAGAACAATTTTTTTAATTTTAAACTGCGTAAATTTCAAACGGTCGTATGGAGAGGACAATTCCCTGAAGCAGCGAACTAAATCAGATTTACAAGATTTTAAAACCTATCATTACTCACATTGCTGGCACTGAGAGCGATAGCACACTCGAAGAGCCCAGTAGTACCCATTTTCTCCAATAAAATTGAACACTTTTCAAAGAACTCCAAAACCTGGATTACGCCACCAAAAATGCTGGTTTTCACAGATAACAGCAATTCAACGTTGATTTTGGGGGTTAAAGTTCCACCCCACAATTATCCTTTATCACCGGAGATACGATCACAGCTTGATAACGTGAGCTTTTTAGATAATTTCAACACATGTGGAAGATTACACGAGTTTTATCGGCGATCGCAGATGTGCTTGCGCGTGCAGCGAAGGACAGTCACACAGTGTCCCGCTGCTTGACTTGGGTTGTCATAAGAGGCGGTTGTGCCCTGACGAATCGGAGGGCGGGGGTGGCAAAAGGGGGTGGAGGGTGGTAGTTGTGGAGTTGTCTGACTGGGTCTGAAAATTTTGAGCTGGCTTTTATTTAACGCTTTACTGGTTTATTTATGGTACCGCTATAACAATCATCGTTATTAGACTAACGTCAGGTTGTCCCCAACGTTAAACTGCAAAAAAAATAATATATACAAATTCGACAAAATATAAAATATGGTAGAGTTATTCATGGAAGTAGATTTTGAAATTCTAGTTGACTTTTCATAAGCATAGAACACTTTTTGATTAATTGAATGGGGGAATTTCAACTTCGTTTGATGAGCTCCGAAAATTTATATATAAGGTTAGTATGCTTAGCGTTGAACCTTTTCGCAGAGTTGCGTTGCTTAACCAACACAAAGAGAAAATTTTACACATGTTTATCCGAGTTTTTTACACATGACACTGAGGGAATATTTGGGATTGGTTGACCGAGTTACGAGTTTGGCTTACGTAAAAGTACCACTGTCGAAATCTAGAATATATAATTTTCGAGTAAGCTCGGAGACTTTCTGAAAAGCCAACATTATAGAAATTGTAAACATATACAACACAGCTTCCATACACAGTACGTGGGCATCTACAAAGATTAACTCCGCATTACAAATAATATGGAGACCTTCTCAATCTAGATTTAGAAGATGGAAAGAAAAAAATAAAAGAGGTTGGGAAAACGTGGATGAGCGGGGAAAGGGCAGCAGAGAAGGTTGGGGAAACTAGGAGGTGGGAAGCGCGAAGAAGATTAGGAAGGAGAGGGGGGAGGGGAGAGGGAGATTGTGGAAAAAAGAAATAGGAGGTTATAAAGAGAAAGTCTGCCACTTTGGGCCATAAACACAAAACGTAGGATTTGTCTTTCTTTGCTAGGAATCACAGTTTGAAGACAGCCGTAATAAAACCTTTTCTTCGCTGACATTGCGGCTTACGTGCTGGTTTTGCTCTCAGCACGTGCACTACATATGCTCTTGTCTATATTTTTTCATTCAGTAGCTAACCAAAGTATTGACAATGCGTAAGGGAGTATGGAAACAGTTATTAGAATCCTTAAGTTCTAAAAATAGGATTAGATACGTTGATTAGTTCGCACGTTTGAGCCTGCCTTACCGCAACAAAGGTACCCCAAGAGAGGGACGAGGAAGACACCACTTACTGCAGTATCAAGGGAACGGGTATTTAAGCAAAATGTGTGTCTTCACACGCTGCGCATAAAAACCCCAAGGTTGAAAGAAGTTTAGGGAACAAGACAGAAGTTGAAGGAAAAAGTAATGAGCTAAATGAAGGACTGCAGTGAATGACCCATTTTGAAGAACCAATAAGGTAAAAAGTATGACTCATAACGAGTAAAAGTATATTCTTCTTCAACATGAAGAAAGCCTATCAAGCCTTCAGTTCAGGACCTCTCATCTTCTCCTTAGGAGAACTAATTCTTGTAGATAAAATAGTTATATCCCCCAGAGGAGACTGAAAACATGAACAGAAGCCGCAATTTTTAGTATGAACCGAGTCCACACATTTAGGAACAAATTACGTTGTCTAGCTGAACAGCTAGCAGCGTAAGTTCAAAGAGAACTTGGTAGTTCACGTATTCTACCGAAGTCTACTTAGAAGAACTTACGCTGATAAATGTACCACTGCGACTGCGTAATTTGTTTGAAAACATGGCTCCAAATCTGACCCGGCTGGCCCAACTCCTGCGCGGCCTGGAACAGTCACGAGATTCACGGCCCCGTGTAACACAAAGTCGCGGATGTGCGTGTGTACTCCGTGCTTTCTGACGTCAGCCTTTGTTATTAGATGGGCACTTAGTGTGTGTTCTGTTAGACGACATTTCAGAAATCTGGTGTTTACTGTTCGATGACATCAGAGAAATCTGCGCTGTTTATAAACAATTAGGACTAACTTATCACTTTGCTTATCATTTGTTTGTTGAATTACTGTTGCGTTATCTTTACTTGATAGCACTTCGTGAGTAAATTTAAGACACAATTCCCGTTACTCCTTGTGTTAACACGTTAACTCAAGTGGGTTAAACTGAACTGCAGTATTCAACTCAAGTTATAATTAATTTTAGAGATCAATTTTGAGAATAACGAGCAATAAATCAGTCGTTCTTTCATTTCGTCTTCTTTAAGTATTTACAGAAATTGAGTTTGTGACTACCAACAGGTCAGTAGCATTATGAAGATCTACTCTGTGACCACCGGTAGGTCACGTCGCAGTAAATGCGTTAAGTTACCGAAAGTAACTCGTGTGAAGTGGACAAGAAATAGTAAATTTTCGCGTTCGTTCCCATTTCGCCACGTGAAAAATAATGAAATCAGTTGAAAATTCTGATTAAAATCTTCAGTCGCTTCTACCAAGTATTGAGAAGAAAAAACTAATTTTACTGCAGCCATGAACTAAGAGTAGTCTTTTAGAGATACATGGATCTTTACGCTTGCGATCCGACCTACCGGTAAGTCATGCTTAAGTTTTTTCTGCTGCGAATTGACCCATCGATGGGTCGTTCGAAAAATTCTAACAATCTTTTTAAACTAATGATATATAATGGACCAGTTTATGTTTGGTATTTATAAATTTGACAATCACTTTGACTTTAAATTTGAGTTAAATATTGCACTTCAGTTTAACCCATCGCAGTCAACTTGCTAAAGTAAACGTCGTCCTGATTTACTAAGTAGGTCAGTCAAGAAGCTCCACAGAAACGAAGTCTTGACGATCCAGTGTAGCGAAATTTTGGGGCAGAAGCTCTGGAAGCGTGATCTTTGGAGTCAAGTTACGTTAGTCCCTCTGACGGCAGCCGAGAATAATCCCTTAAAAACAGCATAGGAAAGATTTATTATCCAGGCAGCGTTAATGTAGTATTTTATGCAGTGACGAGAATTTCGCAGGCCTTCAGCCTCTGAAATTTGAGCCACCGCAGATCTGCAGCTCGCATGACGCGTTGTCTGCGTTAATTAGGTCATGGGCAAATTGTATTATCCTAGACGCATAAAAAATTATTTTCAGTTGTGAGTTATCGCTGCACGTTGTCCCATTCTCAATGGTCTTAATTTAAAAAGTATAATTTCAGTGTGAGGAAACCTTTCCTTGACATACGGCAATTGCACATGTGCTTGCATTGACGCTAATAGAAATGCCATCAAATGTGCATTGTGACATTAGAAAGGAACTTGTTCGTAAAAAAATTGAATTTACGATGAACTGACTTTGACCCTGGGGATATTCTGACATATGAAGAAACTAGGTTTCTGCCAACCTTAGCTCACAACACTGATCATGAATGAATGTGACAACAAATATTAATGATTTCCTGCAAATATTTGGTTCTATAATACAAACATCAAAGAAGAAGGGCCACAAAAAATATTGGAAGTGATTTTCGTATTTTTGGCGTTTTGCTATCTCACATGAGAATCCAAGTACCGTATATTCAGTGTTCAATAAACAACTCAGTAGCAATTGATTGTTACTACGAAAACAGTCTTCTAGCCATCCCATACTACCTGTTGTGCTTCTCTGCTCCTTGTTCTAAACAACAATGTATCTGAAGATAACTTCAAGAAAAGTATGACTCAAGGAGAGAAAAGCTAATTTTTTGGTGCGTAAGCGAAAATACACAACAGCAAAGCAAAATTGTTAAATTTTTCACTGTAAAAGAAAGGTCTCTGACAGCTAATCAAAAGTTTAAAATGCTGGAGTCCTAATAGAATCGCGTGTCCCACAATATTGTGAGAAAGTGTGCTTTGAAATTCATTTACAATTAGAAACCATCGTTCATAAACTGAAGCTGTGCAACAAGAGATGCTTAAACATGTTAACAGGTAAGAATAAACTTATGCGAACACTTTACTCCGACATGCTTCACTTATTTTCGAAGAGATCATTTAAATTTCATATTTAGCTGTACATTCACATGCCCTCATTGCTTTCTATGTTTCTACTCTATGCTGTCAAAGTTGACAACATCGCGCGAGTTTATCTAACTGGGTAAACGGGGTAAAGATCAAGCTTTACACCCGCCCATACTCCACTCGCCGTACCATTTTTGGTCAAGTTTTACTTTAATGTTGTCAACGATTTTCATAATTTCGTTGCGAAGAATCAATAAAAGAACACATTTAAGAATGTTTTACATGAATGATATTCTGCTCGCTAATGCGTTATTTTCGAATTATTCAACTTTGAAGTTGGCTTGTGCGCGCCAGAGAAGCGTTCGCGCCTAACGTAATTTAATTAATAACGGAAGCTAACCCCCTATCATAAACGTAAAGAGGTTGAGTCGTGAAGGGTAGCCACAGTTCTTCAAGTGAAAATTATAAATAAAGGTTTCTAGTGACATCCGTTTACATCGACTTGGAGTCGATGGATGACTCCAAGTCGATGTAAACGGATGTCACTAGAAACCTTTATTTATAATTTTCACTTGAAGAACTGTGGCTACCCCTCAAGACCCAACCTCTTTACGTTTGTAATAGGGGGCTAGCTTCCGTTTCTATTGCAAAAACAATGACTGCTTTTGGGCAAAAAAGGCCATTCAGGAGCGCCGTTTGTATAACTTCAAACTTGAATAACTCGAAAACTAAGCATTTGCGAGCACATTGTCATTCGTGTAAAACGTCTTAAAATCGACTAGCTATATTACCTATCTACAGCAAAGAAATTATGAAAATCGTTGACAACATTAAAGTAAAATTTGACCCCATTTTTACGAACCAATCCTCGTTTTTTGCCAGCACTAGGTGCAATGGTAAAAGGATCCCAATGATATTATTCAAAGTGATGTAAACGATTCTCTAACCAGTTGTTTCAGTTAGCTGCAAACGTGATTACGACTTTCACCCGCCACCCATTTGTGGTGATCCATTGTCTATATTTTCATTAAAAATAATTCTATCATTACCTTAGAGATAATAACATGACAGTATTGGAATACAGATAATGGTTGTAATGAATGCGCTAATCTCAGTTAAAATAATAAAACTGCATCTTTATACATGGATTAATTAAAATAATGAGAATTTCTTGATTCCAATGACGAAAAAATAATATTTTTCCCATCCAGGTAATACTACGTATACAAATAATACAACTCTAATCCCAAATAAAGCAATAAAACCGTTCTCCAGTACATGCTCCACAATACCCCAACCATAACTACAGACGTAAATCTCAGCGAATAAAATGAAAGTGGTATTTCCATTGACGATAACGGCACTCACAATTTCATACAGAAGCTGTTTTCAATGCAAACGACGATAGTAACGAAAAGTGTATGAAGATAAGTCATAACCACAATGGCAACATTTCACTACACATTTAAGAGCCAAACACCAAAATATGTTATTTGCTGTATTGTAGTAGAAAGACAATTGACTTTTGAAAAAATAAGAGATGCTTAATGTCGTTGAGCACCTATGTGTTATGAATCTATCATTTCATTTAACATTCCCTGTTCATAAATGTTCATTTAAAAATATTTTATATTCTACACTTTCGTCAGCTGGCAGTAATAATGAGCGAAACTGGAAATAAAAAGTGAGAAAAAAAGGCACAATGGGTAGGAAAGAAGATCATAAATGCTAAAAGAGAAGGCAATGAAAGCTAGAAGACGTTATAAAGGAGGGCTTAACTACATCAATAAATTTTTCGGCAAACGAGACAACAGTAGATAATATGTATATTTGAGGACAAAAAAAGTTCATGCTGTAAAAGACGCATGACAAAACCTGCATTCACTCCGCTTTAGAACGCCCGCTAAACTTATGAGTTTATACCGAATTTATTGTAAAATATACGCGTATAATTGGAACAGAGAAACGTGATGACTTACTACAGGTCACTCTATTTTTATTTTTGAAGAATAATTTGTTAGCACATTGCTCTGTTCACAACACATCAGAATTAAATTTCTCTCTTCTTAAAAATTACAGACGGATTGAAGCAAAGAACTGTTCTTGCCGGACGGATGAAAATAAATAACATTGTATCCTTCCCGAAATATCAGATAGAATATCAAAAACATGAGTTTGTTAGTAGAAGAATATTTGTACGCTGAAATTATTATTTTAATTATTTTTGAAAGGCAAGGTATAATGATAAGGTATAAAAGTGACACATTTTAGACACCTGAATGATGAGGTCGTTCTTGTAAACAATTGAAATAATTTTTTGGCATTAGCTCACTGGAATCATACCACACACAAAGCTACTGCTTTGATGATAAAGTTACCGCATCATCGCTATCATTACTCATAAAGTTACTGAAAGCATTCATACCTTTTATTTCATAAAGTTACTGCTTGCATCACAACTATCACATGTTGAATTCCGAAATGGGTACATCGCTTTTATTACTTCTTTTTCCACGTGGACAATTGTGTATAAATGTTTTCATGTAGCTTCTAAAGCCTGCTATGGTGATGAAGATACTTCCAATAAATATGATATTTCCTATAGAGATGATACTTATAATAATGATGGTTCTTCCAGGTATAGATGATGCTTCTAATAATGCTGTTACTTCCAATTATGATGATACTTCCAAGTGTAGATGATGCTTCTAATAATGCTGTTACTTCCAATTATGATGATACTTCCAAGTGTAGATGATGCTTCTAATAATGCTGTTACTTCCAATTATGATGATACTTCCAAGTGTAGATGATGCTTCTAATAATGCTGTTTCTTACAGTAATGATCATACTTCCGATTATGATGGTTCTTTCACACGTGCGTACTTCGCTGATCTAACCACTGCCCTCTGAACAAAGTTTCGAGGAGCTAGGCCTAGCAGATGCGAACATTGGAAGCGCGGCCAAGAAATAGAGTGTGTCGACCCACAGTGTTCTCCTGTGTAAAAGCTTCTTGCACCAAATCCTGTTTTTAAATTTTATGTTATTTGTTAGGACTTTTTTTTCATTTTAATACCGAATGAAAAGTTGGCGCTTCAATACTGCATATGACAAACAAAGCTTTATTCTATTCATTGTCTACCGAGTAAAAAAACGGCAGCACAAGATATGCTAGCAAAAAAATTGATTTTATAACGATTCGTTTTACGTGTTTTGTTAAATAAAATGTATTCGCTAGAACCAATTTGGATGTTTTAAAAATTGATTTATTCTAAGCAGAAACTTGATGTTAAAATGGCCCCAAAATATTCAGGGTGGTCGTGGTAACACATGGCGAGTGCTCGCTGTCGTATATAAAATGTCTCGAAAAACTGACCAAAGATCACATTAATATAATCATTTTTGCTTTGGAAGAAACGAGCCCTAGTCTGTAAAGCACGTAAAAATGAAAGAGATAGTAAGTTTGATTTTGGAGTACAATAAAAAAGCAAGCCCATGTCTCTAGAATACGCAAAAATCTACTGGTTGAAAAATTCATTTTGGAGTTGACAAAAGTGTAATTTTTCGTAGCACATAACGTTTTGAAATTATAATCCCGTAACAGTTTAAGCGCTCATACGTGCTAAGCAAAGGGTCACAGTGCCAAAGTTTCGTACCCGAAATAACTCTAGGGGAATTTTTACTCCTAAAAAACGGATCCGCGAAGTTTTTTATTAATATTGAAATAATTTACGGGAAAAGTTTAAAAACTCCTGTTTGTAAAATTATATGCCAACCTATATCAAAATCTGATGAGCGAGCCTGTATGCTGATTTATTGGTACTCTGTTACACTGAAATGAGAAGATGGCCATTCTAATCCTCCCACACCAACTTACCCACGCTAAGTTTTCTAACATTATACCTTCTATTGAACGTTGCATTACTCGAGAAGGTATCTTACGAGTCACAACATTACTCAGCTCGATATCGACTCGCGACAACAGTTTGTAAGTCACTCTGTCGACCGTCATAGCGTAAAGTTATTCGTACGATATAACTGAGAGTCGCAACTTGCTTTTTTCATTTAGAACCCTAACCCATCTATAAGTTAAACACAACTAGTAGCTCAGAGCGCTCATTGTAGTCTATGGATATTTGCCAACTCGTACGTCAAAAATAAATGAGACCTCACTGCTTGCTCGCGTCGCTCTGACTTTCACCAAACCCTTCCTTCAAACACAACTATGAGTTTGACGTAATGCGCCATAGTAAGCCAGAAAAATGCGCCATGCACATTAGAGAACTCGTTACTGCCGCACAACGCTATGGACATTCATCAAACTCGCAGGTCAAGCCGTACAGGAGCTCGTCACTCGTATGTCAAGCTATCAATGCATGCCACGCTTGCCGTGCCGGGTAGACCCGAGCGTCACCCGACACTGCGAGCCGAAGTGTGTTGCGCTGACGACACAGCGACAGATGCGACAGATAACGCTGGAGGCTCACGCCCAGTTTTGCTGGCAGGTCATGTTTGTGCGGGTGTCTCATTTCAGGTCTATTTTGTTTCGGTTGTATCGTAGGTCCACGGGTCCAGTAAAAATCTTAACGTACTTGAAGCTTTTCGCTCAAGGATACGTAATCGGCCTAGAAATAGTATTATTAAGGGGGTTAAAATGCATATGCAGCGTTCATGCCTAGAATCATGTTTAGTGTGTGTGGGTGCCAGCATCAGCATTCAATGATAAGAATACGACCTTCTTAGTGTTTTTTTTTTGACACTCGCACATTTTATCTGAAGCCACACACTATTCAACTCTGTATGTAGAAACATCTTCAGGATTAACATTTTCAATATCATAGAATGATATTACGTGCATCAGAGAAACGCAGAGCGAAAGTTTAGTTGAGACGTGTCACACGTAGATATTTTGAAAACGCCCCTTCTTTAGAGCTGCTAGTAGGCCTAAAAATATGATGTGAAGCTTCAGCTCAGAGGTGGTTCTGCTCTAATTTCTCTGGAAGAGCAATGTCAGAGTGAAAGAATTCCCTAGGATGAAAATAGAGCCTCGTCTAATTCTGATATTGAAGCGTAGTCTAGCACTTCACTCCAAATGAGTATCTGAGCGCCATTTTGATGTGAACAAGATTAATAAAAAATTGCCGGATAACGAAGGAAATTTCTTCGTAAAAAAGCGTTAATAAAGAATATTGTAAAACACGACTGAACAAACGATGACTTTTAATTACGTAACCGTAATTTGTACAGTAGCTTGTCGGTATAAAACAATATTCATAATTGAAGCTCTTTTTCGCCTAGTAGCACGGTCCTAGTAGTACGTTGTATTCAAGCGCTGCAAATTCATCAACATAAATTTAAAAAAAAATTAAAAATGAAAAGAGCACTTTCATTCTTTAGGTAATGATGCAGTTGATGAATTTAAATTATCATATTCGGGTTCACCTTCTCTGTTAACCTGTTTGATTAAGTATGTTACACTCTACAATTGAAGTCGTCCGACCCAGCAAGCCTGCGTCAGTAACTGTGCAGCAGAATAGGTAACCATCCCTGGTGACCAAACTCCTTGGACTTTCAAAGCGCAACGTTCATTCTACACAGACGCTCTCAAGTTTCAGTAAGAATGGGCTTGCTCACAACAGCTTTTATACCAAGTCTTTTCAGTTCAGTCTTTTAAATTTTCTAATATTCAGTTCAGTCTTTTAAATGCATTTTAAAACTACATCGTTTCATCATTCATACTAATAATGTGTACGAGTATTTTTCGTCATGATATCAATGGATTATAGCGAGTTGAAAACAGGAACACTTGTGAATTTACAGCCTTTTGACCTTTTTGATGCTCTAATAGGTATACTAAAGAAGCTCTCGAGGGAGCAGTTTATTATCGCACTCGTTAGCCTAACTCTGCGCGCAAAAGATTGGTGCGGTGAACTACTTAAATGAAAGAGCGCGAATACAAGCAGCACAGACATGGTACTGCAGACATGGTAATGCAGACATGATATCCTAGACATGGCAATGCAGACATGTTTCTATAATACGTACATGGTAACATAGACAGGGTACAACAGTTTCAAATTGCTGGCATGGTAGGACAAAAAAAGTGGAACACACATGGTGCTGCATACCGACATACTATAGCAAACTAAATACCACAGATATGGTACCGCGGACATATTACCACAAACAAGGTGCTACAACTTCTGCAGACATAAAACCACCGATATGGTAGCAGAGGAATAGTTCCACAAACAAGGTATTACTCACATAGTATTGCAGACAATCTAGCACAGGCTTGGTATTACGAGCATATTGAAACGCAATGCAGCCTGAAAAGTATGATGTAGTACTGCAGACGTAGTGAAGCATATATAGCAAAAAAGATGAGTTGCGACTCCAGCAAGTGCTGCTAGATTGTGTTGTGGTACTGAACACATAGCAGCACAAACATTGTACTACAGACGTTTTAAAGTCTACATAGAATTTCGTAGCCAGCTACGGGACTACGGACGTATTATCCCATTAAATGCATAAAATCCAAAAAAAATTGGACGCTAGGAAATTTAGAATTATTTGCTAGGCAATTGATGATGCTCACTTTGGTTTCAGACAAGCATGGCATAAAAATGGATGGAATTAAAGGCTCTGCACCGTCTAACCTCCGCATCGAAATGTGCAGTTACATGAAACGCGGTCGTTTGGCAAAAAAGAGAGGTCTGTCCATCGCCTTAGTAACACGAGCCACCTAGCCGTAGCGAATTTGCGCCCGTTGTGGGGAGCGTGAATTTCTTGAAGACGAAATCTACTTTAAATGTCCAGAATTAATCGCGAATTTCAGCTTGTGAAATCTTTTTCTGTACCCTGATACAGCATTTTGTTTTTTGCTGTACTGCTTTTTTTTAATATTCATCGCTTCTTTGGGAGGCTGAGCTGTCATTTAAAAACTTGGTAGTTTTTTGCAGTACTGAGGGATTCTTTGTAATGCTGAGTTGTCGTTTGAAAAATTGTCTGGTTCTTTGAACTGAGTGATTCTTTGGAATGCTGAGTAGTTATTTAAAAATTCTATGATTCTTTGCAATACTGAGAGATTTTTCAGAATGCTGAGTTTTCATTTGAAAAACTGAATGATTCTTAGCAGCATTCAGTGTTTTTTGTGGTTCTGAAGCTTTTATGAAAATGGAAGCTGCTAAGCAACACCGGTCCCTCGTAAATCAAAGTTGAAAAACGATGAACACTCGGCGTTTACAACCGTTAGCTAACCTGCAATTCGATGCTGCGCAATGTTTGTGATATTATCTACGATTCGTCACGGTTATCACTGCGTGATGCTAAGTCACCCCGCTGGGAGGCAGAAGAAAAGATGTTTCACTTCTTGGGGTTTCGCTTGGATAACTGTTATCATTTGTCCGTACCTGTACCATGTCTTAGTTCTTTTGAACGTTACATAAAACAAGTACTTGAGCCTTATCTCAAGTAAATGCATCGCTTATCTTCACAAAAATCGGCTGCGTTTTGCTTATCTTCGCTGTCATTTTGAATTGGTCTTTGGTCCAGGTGCCTCCAAACTCCATCATCACGAAAGCATGGGAAAAAGGAGAGTCTCAGCTCAGTATTATCTCCGCTGCAGACGGCATCCCACGGTGCGCCCATATTTCTTCTTCGGAAAGGGTTCCCGGAGACTTAAAAATCTTGTGAGCGTAAAAACAAAAGTCGACTGCTCATGGTATTAAATTACCTTTTCACTCTCATACGAGTACAAATAAAGGAGCTTGCTTCTATCAGGGTGTACATGCAGACTACATTACCGGTAAAAATTCACGTACTTAACAACGGTGACAGAAGGGATTTTCAGTCAATCGAAGGGGATTATAAAAACGTCATTAGCATTAAGATTGTTCAGCAAGCGTTTCTATGTACAATAAAAAAGTGTTTACACAGGAACGGATTTTATCTTTATGGTATAATTCAGTCGATGAGAACAGACTAAGTAAATAGCTCTTTCATCGCAGCTTCTAAAGTACGTATTTTTATTTTATATTGAATTATAAATGACAAAATATAGAACATGCAACACTCATCGGGCGCGCGACAGATCGGTTTTTGCGTTACTGAGCAAATATTTTGATGCCATTTCTTTTGTTCTGTACTCCTCGAATTTTGCTTACGTTTACTTGGACGCTAACGGTATGTATATGTGAGAGCTATAGTCACTAATTACCTTTATTTCCAATTCACAGAAACTCCTTTCAGAAACATGAAATCGAAGTTCACTCATGCTCTTGAAATATAAAGGTCGTAAACTGAGAGTGGAAAAGGTGACTCGGTTTCGAATTTTAATGTTAAAAAATCGGTGGTCCCAGATCGAGGCCGCAGCACGTAAATATTTTCCCCCCATCTTAAGTCATAATAATACCGGTATTATTCCTACATTTTCACTGCTAACATTCATTGTTTCGTCACGTTATGAGCAGGTAGTTACTTGCTTAAAAATAGGGGTGCGAGTAATTATTTTATGTATTCGCCCCGAATGTTTCAAGAATCTACGAAAACACGAACAGTGTCACATGAACGTAGTTGGAACACTGTAAGGAACTGATACTGTTGAAAGGTAACAAGTTGACATGAAAAATTATCCATGTGGTGCAAATATTAAAATTCGAACTCCGTGATCATACATTAATTTTTGCTCCTACATGCAGTATATATGTATATATACTGAGAAATGGTATGTAAATAATTTTCGAAATGCAAAGACATGGCACACCTATAATTAACGTTGACATGTAATTGTGTTGAATTTTTCTTGTTGGATAACTCAATTTGAAGGCTTTCCTTTGAAACCTTACTTGTGTGACTGATACTCCCAGTTTAAAAACACGAGATGTGGAATTCGAAAAATGAAAACAGTGTTCAGAAAACGGGTTACTTGGTCAAGAAAAAGGCTAAGCATTACAGGTGTCAAAAATGTCACGACGTTACCAATACTGTAGTGATTTGAAGGTTAGTACAGCAACAATTTTTCACTACAACGGCAGTTTATAAGAGAATACAACTAACGCAATGACACAATTTTGGAAAATTACGCTAGAGAAGCGTCTCACCGTCTTAAGTCTCTCGTAAGCGTTCTGCAGTCACAAGTGCGCGGCGATCTCAAGCATCATTTAGTCTTAAGAACTTTTATAAAGAATGCAAATTTTCCTAATTCTGCTTTTTTTCGTTAAACATCGTTGCTACCAAAAACGTGCGTGATCGTTCAATTTAACTATGTATTTCATGGCTGTGAACTATGTATTCGCCCTATTCATTTCTTTACACTACACATCGTTCTATTGCATCTCTGTGCACCATAAATTATGTGCTCTATTCAAATTTAATTGTCTAAAATGTTCATCACCACAATTACATTCACCGCACTCCGTAAAATAACCGCATGAATGAGTCTTCTGACACAAGAAGTAAACAAGATTCGCACAAAATCTACGGTGTTACAGTTCCGGGTTTCATTCTTCTGACTGACTGGCTGAATGAACTAAACTCTTTACCGTCAGCATTTTTGTATTCATATAGCCATTATAACAACCGCTGTCATAAGCCAGGCACTGGCATTAGGTGTTTACAGATACAAAAATGAGGAAGAAACTGCCACTCGGTAGTGAACCTCATAGAACAAATTTAACATGAGTTCAAATTTAACATGATACACTATATTTTAAGCTACTTTTGAAAGAGGACCATTGAGTAAATGAGGAGATTCCGTTAACGAAAATACCACATCAACGACACCGCATGATAGCGATGCGTGATAGCTTTACTCCTTCTGAAGAGCATGTAAACGATATTTTCTAATTGAAACGGGTGAGCATGTAACCAAGCGATGCAGGAGAATCTCAATCAAATCTAATTTTTGCAGTGTTCTTGGCAGTTTTTAGCAGTTTAAAATTTGCCATTTGCCTGTTTCATGCTCTTTTTTGCCCCAGAGTGGCCTCTGCCGACTCAGTGATCTGAACCTAAATAAATGGTGAAAAACATTCTTTCTCTCAGCTCAAGAAATATTTTTCTTTAAAATTGTAACGAACTGCTTCAAATTTAAATAAAGCGATTCATGATATGAAGTTGTAAATTCATAATATCATTTTCGCTCGTAAAAAATCCCTTGGAATCTTAGCCCGTAAGGCTTGTAGAGTCCGGTTGGGCTTATTCCTTATTTCATCGGATTTTATGATTTAAACGAAGAATAATACCTAAATGTTGATATTTAAATTTGATGAAGCTAGCCAATTTGTCACCGACTGCTTTCCTGTCCAAGAAACATCTTTTAGAGAAAGATTTTTTTATGAAGATGCACTTGCATTCTCTGCTGCCAATGTTCGCATTTCTTTGAAAGTAATTTCGAAGATTATATTTTAACATCTCGAAAATAACTTAACCTAATCTTTGAACAAACAACCAATGATGTTGCAATATAAAATAACAATTTACACTTGACGTTATTTGTATATATATAAGCAAGAATTTACCGTTTATCTCCTACAATTACAGAGAAAAAAATTCATGGAATTTAAAATTTCAAATTTTCGCAATTTAGACACACACAGCACAGCATCGATATTATCATGATCTTTAGAAATATCTCCGCTAAGATAAAACTCATCTAAAAGTTCACTTACAATATCAAAAATAACAAGACCGGCAAAAAATCGGCGAGGGTCGAAGAGCACATTGTTATTCCAACAAAAATTCCTCCCCACGGAAGTAGGGACTCAAAAAAAAAAAGACTGAAAAATTTACACCGTAAAAATGAAAACATGTATAAATTAAAAACTTAAACGTTGTGTTTATTTTAAATAACCTCTACGCGTTCCCATAGCAATGAACTGTAAATGTATTAACTCACGTCGTTACGAGGAGTTGCAGGCGGACTTTTCTTGAGTGGCTGCTCCGGAGACGCGCCAGGACTTGTCCCGTTCGACGCTCTCTTCGCTTCAGAGTTCGACTCGGGCTGAGGACGAAGGCCGTTATTCACAAAGCCACTTCGTAGCTGCAACTCTTTCAGTTCTCTAGCTATACTTTCGGACTCAGGAGATGCAGGTTTGGTAAGCTGATTCAGCGTCAAATTCTGACGCACATCCGCAGATTCAAAAGTGAAAATGAGCTTGTGATCCGAAGAGTCCAGATAGGAGTTGTTGTCAGCCGTTGATGGTGAGGGTGAAAGAGGAGAATAAGGAATTGTAAAGTTGCAGGAGGTTTTGTTTGTACTGTTTACGCTTGTATCGTTCAAGTGAAGATCGTCAACTTTGACACACAGGGAAAGGTTTTCTGAGTCGCTTTGGACAATGCGCAAATTGGGGTCATTGCCTAACGTATCACTGCACCGAGACTCACTCACACTGAACGACTTGTTGCTGACTGTTTTTACCGCATCATGTGGCACGCAATTAGCACTGTTGACGGAGTTTCTGACGCTCTGATTAACACCATTCCCTACGCTAGTTGCTCCACTCTCATCCACTGTGTGACCAATGAGTTCGTGCACTGCTATTTGCAGGGGATCTCTCGGTTCACTCTTCCTCTCAACAGCCAGTTCATTCTCAAAGTCCACTCGCTTACTCTTCTGTGTTATCACGTTTCCTGCACCCTCGCCGCCATAACTGTCATCTCTACGCGGCTTTTTCGGGACGAATAACGAAAATTCGTAGTCATCACTTGCTACAGAAGAGCTGTGTTTGCCGTGAAAGATTGAGGGTGAGTCAGAACCTGATTTCGGAGTGAGCTCCGGAGTGAGTGTCACTGACTCTGTGGCTGCCCCAGACTGCAACCTCTCGGGGAGCGTCAGAGATAGGCCCTGTGGCGGTTGCTGCCTAATGGGAATAGAGGGGCTGAAGTGGCTCAAGCCTCGTGGTGGCACGGCTGCTTGGGTTATACCCGCGGGGTTGGAGAGATCACCCCTTCTACCAGCAACGGGTGTCGGCGGTGAGTTGCCCGTGTTAGGGTGCGAGGTTTTGGAGAAGTGGTTGGTCTGGTGCAGGTTTGGCGAGGCAGGTGGGTGAGCTTGCATGTACACGATGGTATTAGAGCTCCTGCGTCTGCGGTGTGAGTGGCGGTTGGAGAGGCTGCGCATGGCGGCGGATGTGGGTGGTGCGCAGGCACGCCAAGCGCGTGAGGGCTTCTGCTTATCGCGCGCTGCACACACGGGCTGGAATTCCCCGCCTTCTGGCTCTGCTGTGGAAAATTTAAAAATTATTTCGGTGGAGTCAATTTCCCAATGCAAACAAAGTATCATAGTTTGGGGGAACTGTCACAATGCAAACAAAGTATCATGGCTTGGGGGAGCTGAGCTAGGATTCTTTTTACATATAATAAGGAATTATATGAAAGTTTCTTCAGAAGAGAAAATTGAAAAATCATTTCGGTTGAGTCAATTTCACAATGCAAAGAAAGTAGTTTGGGTGAGCTGAACTAGGATTTTTTTAAATGTAATGTGGAATAAGTTTCTTTAGAGGAATTTATTTTTGTCTGCTTAAATTGATTTGTGAAACAGAGATAGATTTTACCACTCAGGTGTAAGAAGATAGGCACGCCATCTTAATTAAGTAATTCCTGCGTACTTGAAATCATTTTTGAGATTGAGAGGAAGGATTCCGCACACTCTGTTGCGACTTTTTCAAGTGAAAATTTTGCCTACCCAAAGCAATTTGTAGAACATCCATGGTGTGCTAAGCCCTTTGGTGTGCAAAAACCATCCCTGGTTTTCTTCACCCTGGTGTGCTAAAAATTCCAAGCTTATTTTGATGAAGTTTTTAATGCAAAAAACATTCGTAATACGAGGTATTTTTTTAAATGAAAAATCGCGGTTATTGTAATACTGATGTACTACACTTACAATTCTGTTTCAGATATTATTTCTGAGCTGAGTTAATTTAAAAAGTCTACAACTGTAAAATAATGAAAAAATGAAAATCACAATCACACATTGAGAGGATTTGACAGTTTTCATATCTCCTGACTATGGCTAATTATTCACGTTATACAATTTATTCATTACCACTTCCCATTATTCGTAACTATCAACGATTCCCACATTCCTTCCATGCTCCAATAATTCATTTCTAGTATAGATGACTCATGACTAGTGCTAATTATTCATATTATACAATTCCTTCACAACAAGTTCCCATTATTCGCAACTATCACCGATTTCAGTCACAAGAGACAGTGTGAGCAACAGCGAGGATATCACAGCCTCGTAGTACGCGCTCATTCATGCGCTTTATCTCACCTGCAGCGCGCCAGTATCGCCCATGCCTCCGTCGAGCGATTAAAACACGGACTCGGTTTCTAACTCAAGCTGCAGGTGATAATTTTAACGGAATTGACTGAGTTTCTCCTACCCTGTTGTGAGTCATCTTGCTTAGCTTTCGGTGATGGACAGTTCTACTAGAAGAGTTGTTATATTTTATTTGAGTATGTTGAACCACACACACTATATTTCCAAACGTAATCGTATATTTATTTTTGTCTGCTTAAATTGATTTGTGAAACAGAGATAGATTTTACCACTCAGGTGTGAGAAGATAGGATAGGGATAAAATAAGATGGAATTTCGACTCAGTTTCCTCATCTGTCTCAAAATGAATTTCCCTTAACCTGTTGTGAGTCACATTGCTTAGCTTTCAGTAATGGACAGTTCTACTAGGTAGCGTATTTTGAACCACGAGCTATATTTCCAAACGTAATTGCATCAACAGTTACCCCCATCTCTGACTCAAGACTTTTTGCTTTGTCTCCGCTGGATGAAAATCTCTGCTTCACAGAGTATGTATATTACCCATTCATCTCAAATGAACCGCACAGGTTTGTACATAATTGAGCTGGCATGTTTTTGTGAAGCAAAACTTTAAAACAATTGAAACCATTTATTTGCTACGAGTGATGCAGCAATAGATTTCACCTCAAGTCAAGTACAATGGACACATTTGAGTATAGCTATTTTAGGGCCCGAATCAGTTCAGCGACTTCTAGGGCAACTTCGAGAGTAGGTACTAACGCTGCACGCATGTAAGTGCGAATGAAATATTCTTTAGCACTTTGACCGCGACGTGAGCCCCCGGTGGTCACTTGAGGGGTTTTTATAATGCTGATGACCGAACAGTAGTCACACACTCAAATTTGATTTATACTAAATCCAGACTAAATGAAGGCACGGCCCATTTAATGTTTGTTGATTTTAACCTTACCTACTACAAATGACTTTAAATTTGATTTGAGTTTTAAACTTTTAAATTTAAATGAGTTTTACCTGCCGCAATCGAAGTGTTAAATATATAACTAAGTGGAACACCCATTAGCTTTCTAGTCTCTGCGTCAGTTTTTGAAAGAATAAATGTACTTAATTTTCAATACTAAGCTTTGGTTCCACGAACTGTTGAAAATAAGAAATGATTTCGAGGAGATATATAAAATTTTGTCAAATTTAACTGATATATACATTGCAGACGACGTACATAATTTAGTTACAGCTTATTGGAAGATTGATCTCAATTACTTAAAAAGTTCTCTCGCGCTGACCTGTAGGAGTTCGCTTGACAACAATATTGATCATGATATAATTTGAAACTAGCTTATTGAAAGCGTGAGCATTACATTTGAAAACAATGACTAAATTACTTTGAACCATAATTACCTTCAATGAATATCAATACACATTAATGGAAATATAATAAAGATATTGAAATCAAAGTAACTTGCGTCTGTGTTGAAATTCTCAAAACTAGAAGAAAAGAAAATTAGAGGAACAGATTGCGTGCGAACAAAATGGGTTTATTCTATTGAATAGAACAATAAAAAAAGTTAACTAGGCTTTTGAAGGGCATAAGTTGATTTATAACTTCACAAAGTCAAATGTTTCATAAACAACAGATCATTAATGATGATCGGGCCTTTGCGCAACAACAGCAAGCATCTTAGAAAAACTATATCTAAAGATTTAAATTTTCTCTTCAAAAAAATAAGATAGAATTTCTAATCGAAGTGTCGTTTTTAGTTTTAAGCAATAATATAACATAAAATGTTCTACGCCAAAAGAGCAACAACAGATCCCCCAAGTTACTCTGCTGCCGATGTTCGATCTGCAGCAAAGTTTCTGTGAAACGTCAAAAGCTGCTCGTCATGTACGAAGTGAACTAGAGACAACACACTCAAATAAATACAAAGGAAGGGAGAGAGGTTTAGTCGAGGTCATGTCGAACTGAAACACAAGAGGTTATATACATAGATGTGTGCTGTACGGCTTGCCCCCTTATCTGGCACGACGGATGGAGCTTCCTGCTGCGCAGCCTCTAGCGAACCAGAGCTGTGTTCTCAGAATGGTTGTGTGGCGGGTGCGTGGGCCCGCCATTATGTACTGTACATTTTCGGGCGCTCGCTTACCATCTCAATAAATATTAGATGTTATTTATTCCTGTTACCATCTCAATAAATGTTAGATGTCATTTATTCATGTTATCATCTCAATAACTGTTAGTTGTGATTCATTCCTGGAACCATTTCAAAAACTGTTGGATGTCATTTATTCACGTAACCATCTCAATAGTTGTTAGACGTTATTCATTCCTGATACCATTTCAATAACTGTTAGCTACTATTTATACATGTTACCATATTAATAATTTTTAGACGTTATTCATTCCTGACATCATCCCAATAGGTGTTAGGTGCTATGTATTCCTCTCCCGATCTCAATAAATGTTAGACGTTATTTATCTCTGACCTAACTCCATTAGTTTAGAATGTCCTTCAATGCCTGGGTGTCGCGAAAGCATTCGCATAAAAGCTCAATTCCAACTAAGATGAAGGCGAATTTTCTGTAACACCACTCATTGCTTGTTCATGCTTATGATGCAGAAGAGACTAGGTAGAAGAACTGACACCATCTCTGTCACTCGCATCTCTCTCTCTCCAATCTCTTTCTCTCTCTCCCAACCATTTTTATGAGCGAACGCCTACATAAAAAGTTATTCTATGAAAAAATTTAGTATAGTTCACGTATAGTTTACACGTATGTTTAACATTGAAGTGTGCACCGAAGTTAACTCTATATAGGTATTTTGGAAGCTGTCGGGAACGCAGCCTCTAATTTGCCCAATTGCCCAGTTTAGGCTTTATTGGAGCTACGTGCTCACTTGTCTATTTCCACACCAAATTGTACACTATCTCCTTACAACACGTAACAACTTCCAGTCCTTCATTCGCTTTGTTCGCCTACTTGCAAACTATCATTCCGCCTATAAAATCTTGTCAGTCGATTATGCCCGGTGACCCTCGTACTTGCAGGGAGAAAAACAAATAATCATGCGACAATGTAGCTGGAGAGTACAAGTCAATTAGAATTTGCTCGAGTTCAATTTGTTCAATCCATTCATTAGCGCTCTGATTCTCCTGAAAATTTTTGCTTACTTTAAAAAGAAATTCAATGAACCCTTCGTTCAAAGTAAAAAATCAAAAAAATTACAAAATAAAATATTACAAAAATTAAACATGAATAAATAATAGATCCAATGAAATCAAAAAGATCGCAATACATATTACTGTATAAGCTACACACACAGAGATCTGCAACGTAACTTTTGCCATTAAAATCACCTATCCCTTCTGAGTCCGTCAGTTCTCTCTGAGCTATAGTAACAAAGAACTGCTTTTCTGCCTGTCTGTCGTATTTTAGGTTAAAACTTTAAAATTTTGCGCGTTTCCTCACTAATTTTGGACGTCATATCGCTCTGAAGAAAGGGTTCATTGAATTTTTTTATAAAGTAAACGAAAGTTTTCAGGAGAATCAGAGCCCTAATGAATGGATTGAACAAATTAAACTCGAAACAATTCTGAATGAATTGTACTCTTCAGTTACATTGTCGCATGATTACAAATAATAGATTTACATATTTCACTTGTGCTCTTTAAAAGTTTGAGAATGGTATCTCATAAAAGATAAAAAAAGAGATAGTGATTCGTATTTCTAGCTCTAGATAATTAATTTGTAAAAATAATTTGTAAAAATAATTATCGCTGATTTTTTCCTTCAATACGTTCCAATGAATGACACTAGATTCAACTTCTAAACCAAAAACATGAAACCATGGGTAAAATGACCTCAGAATGTTTTTTATAATGTATTCGACAAATACTTCATGATATCTTAGTTTCTCGATAATCAAAAAAACCCTTTGCTTAACCGACAACATATCACACACATCGCAAAGAAAGGCCCTCTCAAGCCGAACTAGATCTCTTCATTTCAAAGCAAAGAAAAAGTTTAGTTCTGTTGCCACGATGAGCGTACGAGCCACATTCATTTGAGAGATTCGGAGGGTTTTTCAGAATCTTATATCTATCAATGACAATCGCATGTCTACTTAATATCGCTGTGTTAAGTGTTGGCTTCAAAATCTGTGTCTTATCCGAGATCATGCACCATCCTAATCAACAGGAATACATTTTTCAGAGTAAATTGGAATGATATCGAATTTGCAGACATATATTAAACGTGGTAGTCTCTCGTAGGAGATGGAAAACTATACCTAATGACTTTAATTTCTCATCAGAAAAACAGAAGGGAATTTATGCAATAAAGTAATAGGAAATTTTTTGCACGTGTTCATCGAGTCAACATTAAATACACGAACGAGCTGCCTTACACAGCGACTGCTTGGTGACCCATCGGTAGCCATTGAGGGGATTTCCAAAATGCGTAAGACCCACCGGTGGTCACGAGCTGATCTTTTACAAGTACTTGATCATATTCGAGTGACGGCACTTTTCATTTATCTAATATCCATTTTAATGTTAAGAGTTGAAAATTGTTTGACATGAGTTGAATATAGAACTTCAGTTGAACCTGCCGGAGTTATGCCGCAAGTTGTGTAGTTATGAACGCACACAAAGAATTCGACTATTAAGATTCACATTTTCTCCACTGCGTAAAACTCAAAACCCAGAGGTCTGCATGTAGTCGATGACTCATAGGTTTCATTAAATGGGCAACGTCGAATTTATCTGACACGCACACATTCATGAACGTAATGGAATTGTAAACTTTGTTTAAACCACAACATACAAGATTACAATGACCAACACTCTTCACATGTGGAGTATTCTAAAATGCAGAATCTATCTGTACTATAATAAGAGCCGCGTCCGTCCGTCTGTCCGTCCGTCACACCCATCAGCAGTAAGTGTGTCATGAGCGTATCTGTAAACTTTATTTACAGCTTCATCAAGCTTTATCAACTCCACAACTTTTGTTGCGTTAATCCATCAGATTTGCAGTCAGAATAAATATCACGTGTATTGTTAGGAAATAGGAATGTGTGTCACGTGATTTGTCGAACACTATGGCACATTTTTGACGAGTCGTGTGCACTCGTTTCAATAAAAGCTTTCATTCTGTTCGAAAATTTAATGAATCTTTTACGGATCGTTTTGGATAAGATGCGGGGACGAACAAGATGAATTCCACAAAAAAAGAACACTGACAACACATGACAGTTTTTGTATCAGTGATGCACTGTTTTTCCGATAATAATGAACGCATGAAAATAATTTAGTTAATTAGTGAAATATTGTTATTTAACTTTAAAATTCGGGTTCTTAAATTGTGTCTTACCCTGTCCGTGTCTCGTATTTTATTCAAATTCACCACACGATGCGGTGAATAGGTGGTAACTAGTTCCGAAATTTTAATTAGACCACAAACAACACATTATCTCCATTCAAACAGTCCAAATATTAGAAGTTTCCGGTAGCATTCGCCTGAGTGTACCGGCTTATTTGCTAATTTGTTCGTTGTTTGTTTCTACCTTGAAATTAAATAAAGTATAGATAACATGAACCAATGACTTGCGACTCTCAAATATTTAGATACTGAAGAGCAACGGTCTCACACCTAAACGTGGTAATCTCTTTCACAGAAAAAATGTTCATTGTTACAATTTTCGAGTATTAGTTATTCAAATATCAAGCTTTTAAAATGATTCCCCGTAGCCGTAGTAATTGCGTATATGTAAAGTACGTACCCAGCGTAAGGGTGTTCACTAGCAATTTCATATCAACAATAACTAGTAAATAACATAAAATGTCAGTAAAAAAGTGACTCTGAGGCCTGACGCTGTAAGCAACAGCTCTGGAATTATTACTGCAATGTAATTTTCCATCTCACTAAGAACCGTAGATGAAAATTTAAGTTGACGTTAAAAAATCCAAAATGCGCTCATTCTCTGAGAACATAGCCTGGAAACTTTTGATAAAAAATAAATATGATCAAGTGAAAAACAATTTATGAGCATTAATATATACCATTAAAGGATCATGGGTTAACATACTATAACAATAAGTATAATTCGAGTAATTATAATAACCCCATATACCATAACTTGAAACTTTTGGAAGGTTGAAGATGTCCTCACCACTGGAAAATTTCCGACTTCAGCTCATTATCGAATACTACACTATCGGGCACAAGAAGCAGTGGTTACCATTATGGACACAATTGGTCGTATTCTGAGTATATAAGATACAAGCTCAGTTAAATTTACGCTCGAATCCACGCTAATGACCAACACTTAAGATTTGCATCACTCAAATCCGGTTTCTCCTATGAGAGATCGCTCGTTCTCTACGCAGCAAAATAGGTTTCTTTATGCTTCAAACACAGCACCAAAGGCGTCCTTTTCTCCTCTGCGCTCGAGTTGACCCCCTTATTCTTCAGGAGACGAGCGGCAACGGATAAGAAGTTCATATCTGATTCAAAAGCACTAATCCTGGGGTGATTGCAGTTGATATGAAGCTTGGAATTACATCAATCACGAGGTAGTTATGCGACCAAAACAATATTCTTTCGCACTACGTGGCGCATAACATACAGTATTGCCCACACAGTTCAAATGATGCTAAAGAAGCAATGATATAATGTATCTCTTGAAGTATTTAATCATTTCTCATGAAGAACTTTGTAACTTCTTTGATTGCAGCGCTAAAATTAAATAAAACTCCAAACTGAAGTTCATAAAATGAACTTTTACAGAACCTAAATACTCAAGAGAAAGAAAACTTTACCAGCCTGGTAATCATAAAGTAAGAAAAATACATTGATCAATGACAATTGCAATTCACAGCTTTTTAATTACAGGATCTTGAATGTAATAATTTCTCAGAAGGAGTTCGATGACCAACATGTTTGTTGTTTCTTTGTGCCCTCGTTATGAAGGTCCAGTGGCTGCTGCTCAACGATGGGGCACAGCAATTAGTGCTGTGAATCACGGCTGCTGCGCGGACTGGCATGTCCGCCGCAGCGCCGGACGCGGACAGCTTTGTGTCCACCGACTGTCCGGCTTACATCATCTCTCGTTCATCGAACTTGCCTACACGAGGAATAATTTGCTGCAGAGTTTTTCAATTTGCAGAGTTCTTCAATTTGCAGAGTTCTTATATTTGTCGAATTCGTAAGTTAGCAGAGTTCTTCAAATTGCAGAATTCTTCAATTTGCAGAGTTCTTCAATTTGCAAAGTTCTTCAATTTGCAGAGTTCCTCATTTTGCAGAGTTCTTAAACTTGCAGAATTCTTCAGTTTGCATAGTTCTTCAATTTGCAGAGTTCCTCATTTTGCAGAGTTCTTAAACTTGCAGAATTCTTCAGTTTGCAGAGTTCTTCAATTTGCAGAGTTCTTCAATTAGCAGAGTTCTTCAATTTGCAGATTTCCTCATTTTGCAAGAGTTTTCAAACTTGCAGAGTTCTTTAATTTGCAGAATTCTTCAGTTTGCAGAGTTCTTCAATTTGCAGAGTTCTTCAATTTGCAGAGTTCTTCATTCTGCAGAGTTCTTAAACTTGAAGAGTTCTTCAATTTTCAGAATTCTTCAGTTTGCTTCGTTGAGTAAGTTAAGTTTTTGCAAATATTTTGAGATATCCGAAGTTAATTTTCTTAATCAATGGAAGGATTTGAGATTAAACTGTGACGCGTATCCCAGAGATCCTACGTTTTAATTATCAAAAATCACTTGAGAGGTTTCCGAATGTAGTAAACCTAAAGAGTCATAACCTCAATTACTTGAGGAAACGATGGATAAAATTCGAATAAATTTATTTCAGAAACTTTTAACGTAGGAGCAATACCACCAGGGTATAAAAATGTAACTGCTAAAGTTTTGTCTAACGTAAATAGGAGTATATTAAGTTTGACGTCGGGTGAAACATTTCTAAAGCTAATTGGAGAAAACTGTCGAACAGTTTCGTACCGCGTTTGATAGGGCTTCCACATCTCAAGAGCTAACGAAACAAGTCAAGTTTGGTGCTACCTCGTTTCATAACGCTTTGTCAGTCATATAGTCTTCACACCACAATCGATTGATGTACATGAGATACAAGTAAAGTTTGGTACATAATAAATCCATCTTCAGTGCTCTCTGATCCAAAACGTCTGTTTTCATCATGATATTCTTAGCTACGTTGGTTTTCCTTTTCATCCTAAAAGTGAGATTTCCTAGAAATCGACGTATCTCATCTAAGCTTGGTATCAACTCGTTTCATAATGCCTTGTCAGTCGTATAGCCTTCTCACAGAAATCACTTAATATATGGTAGATACAAGCAAAGTTTTACACAGAATGCTTCCGCTCCCACAGCTCCGACGGCAGAGGCAAGAAGTACAGGGACGTCTTTTATGAAAACTGCTCGCCTGGCTGATGTCGTCACCACTCGCACATTGTTTATTTTATGTACAAGTGTCATTTCCTCTCTGGCTTTCTAGCGTTGTTGTGTAGCTGAAAACTCATGATCAAAGTTATTGTATCCGGACGCAAGACCGCGCGAAAATCTCTTGCGTTATGTACAAAGATAACTAGTAAGGGTGGTCGTACCTTGATGAAATAATTGTCAATCCGGTTTTGACGTTGATTGGAGTCGAACATCAAACTAAAAATAGCATCGTTGAAAGTACTGACGAAATTTAGATGTGCAAGGGAAAAGTGTGAATTATGGATCTGCTCATGGAATTACCGCATAATTCCAGCACTTTAACTACACTTCACGAATTTACAAAGATTATACAAGCTGAAATTATAAATTCACATCCTCAACAGCACATAATTTTGATATCCCCTTCAGTACTCGCAGCCTCCATTTTCTCCAATTAAAAAAACGCGGAAGAAAGCGTTTTCTCTTCGAATAAAGTTCGTTTTCTTTGCAAGTCAAGTATGGTGCTACCTCGAGCTGTCCGAGATAGCACCAAAATAACCCGAGCTGTCAATTTTTTTTCCATAGATCACTGCAGTTCCAATAAATATATCACCATATATGAAAAAAATAATAATTTGAGCTGTCAATCTTTTGTCCAAAGAATGCTGCGGTTACACAAAAAAAAACATGATCATATACATGTTCAACGACGCGGTTTCTTAATTGATTGTTTACTCAAATAAAATCCAATTAAAAGAACCATCCACCTGGATTCCACGTGGTTTGACATCCGTACACACGCAGCTGGTGTCAAACACGTCTACAGGAGTCTAGGTAACAGTCACTGTTTGTTTTGTTTTTTTAGGGCTTTGTGTGGATAATTGAGTCCCTGGCTCAGGGAGAAATTTTTGAAGGTAGTATACAACTTTCGTACGATATTCCAACTTTTCTATCACCTATCATCAGCTATTTCGTGCAGAAATCACACGGAGAGACATGAATGGTCGTTTAGAGTTTATTTTGTCACAGCTAGACTTTACTTATTTTTAAAAGTTTTGAAGTTCAGGTACAGTGGTGAGAGTTGAATACATCTTATATGCCCACACACATGACCTTAGAATTTATATTGTTTCTCTCTACGAGTTTTTATTTCGATGAGCTAAATTAAGTGATATGGGTTTTTCCTATAAGCGAAGATTTTTCATTTATGGCATGAATATTTAGATGCTCATACTGGAGAAAATATAGAAAAGTCGATGTTAACTGCAAAATTGCTTACAAATTTCTGGCAAAAAAATTCGTTTACCCCTAAGTAATGAAAATATTTCTAATCTGAATTTCAGATGAAAACATTCCATTCATTTTTACTTGGTGTACAAATTCATTATAGGTTTTTAACTTTCTTTGTCATGTCTGACCCAGACCCATTGGTGGAATTCTGGGCAGTAGAATTTCAGAGCTCAGATGAGAACACCATTAAAAATTTTCAACTCACTTGGTAGCAAGTCTCCATGCCTGCCAAGTTTCCCTAGACAGTCTCCCATAACTGTCTCCTAGAACTGTCTCCTAGAACTGTCTCCCAGAACTGTCTCCCAGAACTGTCTCCCAGAACTTTCTCCCAGAACTGTCTCCCAGAACTGCCTCCCAGAACTGCCTCCCAGAACTGTCACCCAGAACTGTCTCACAAAGCTGTCTTCCAGACCTGTCACCCAGAACTGTCTCACAAAACTGTCTTCCAGAACTGTCTCCCAGAACCGTCCTACAGAAGTGTCTCCCAGAACTGTCTTACAGAACTGTCCTACAGAAGTGTCTCTCATAACTATCTGCCAAGAACTGTATCCCAGAACTGTCTTCCAGAACTGTCTCCCTAAACAGTTTCTCTAAACAGTCTCCCAGAATTGTCTCCCATTACTGTATCCCTAAACAGTCTCCCAGAATTGTCTCCCATTACTGTATCCCTAAACAGTCTCCCAGAACTGTCTCACAGAACTGTATCTTATATCACTTTCACATACCAGCAGGCGCCTAGATCCAGCGTACAGGAGCGAACTCAACAACATCGAAAGTTCACAAACGTAAAGCCCTCTTTCTTCCATTACATTAACCTAGTTGTTTCTGTGATTGTTACGCCCTCTTTCATTGCATGGAGAAATATTAAAGACAATTTGACCTTCAAGTGGTATCACTGTTGACTGCTGTTAGGTAACTCTTTATTGAATCAGCTGTCGCTAGGTCAACTAGAATGCAGGGTTACGCTAGAGAACGTTAGGATAAGTTAGCCGAGCTTAAAATTATTTGAGATAAGTCAGATTTGGAGGAATTAAGATAGGTTATATTATGTTAAGGCCGGATAGGTCAAGTTAAGAATTCGTCGGGTTCGGATTGAACAAGGAAAACAGAGGTTTTTTCGTAAGTTTAATTAGTGTAGAATAATATGGGCCCGCAACATTGAATGAAAGACGTCATGTGAGCGAAGCGTCGCATGATAGAGGTGATGAGCACGACTGCTGATAATGTACACAAAAAAGCACGGTTGTAAAACTGTTCTTTTCTTTTCTCCTTCTAGCGAATTTAGGTGCGGTATTAGATACGCTCTAAAAACACAGCCTAGACAATGAACAATGGTGAAAAAGAATCCTAAGTAAGTAATTTAAATTAAAGTCTGTTTTGTCTTGTTAATCCTGCTAAAATCTTTTTTGTATGCTCGCCCGATGGAAGTGACTCGCCCAGTCAAAACAGATTTAACTTGGTGTTTATTTAATTAAATAATTTCATTAAATTAATTCAATTAAATTTAATTGGATAATAATTATTAATAATTATTAATAACTATTCAAAATAATTAAATAATAAAATAAAAAATAAAATTATTATAAAATAAATAATTAATTAAATTTAATTAAATAATAATTATAATAATAATTTTAATAAAAATGTAATTAAATATAATTAAATAATTAATTTTTATTTTTTTATTTTATTTTTTTATTTTTTAGGAGGCTTTGAGCATACCAACGCTACCACAGTTCGTCATTCTGAATAAAAAATAAGACATAAACAACTCACACACTAGCGTAAGTGAAGAAAAAAGTTAAAAGAAATGTACTTAAGAAGTGTGACTGAAGATCTTCCGATTTACGGGAACGTTTTTATGGTTTGTATAAGAGCACAATTTTTGTCTGACATTTTTAAGATTCCTGATAAGATGAAAGATTTTATTGATTTATGGAGGAGAAGTCCTGGGATTTATTTCAATAATATATGTAATTTATTTCTATTTGTGATAATATTTTACAAATTCTACTTGTTCTACGATACTTAGCAGAAAAAGATCGATTCTAAAGACTTGATTGGCTTACGGGATTATGATTCAATTAGATTTCCTCTTGAATTGTCTAACTTGAATTATTTATAAGAGTGTTGTAAAAGGTAATTGGGACAATAGGACTAATTGATTTTCAGAACTTCAAATTAATTTTATAATTCCAATAATTTATAGGACAGGTTAAATATGGTCTACGGATTTTTAGAATTAAAATATTTTTACAAAAACGACTTTGCCTTCGGATCATTAAAATCTACAAATTTTTTAGCAAAAAAAAGATTTCCAACCAAATTTATTATTTTTACCCACTTATTCATGGTACCGTACCTAATTATTTCATAAATCTAATAATGCAAATTAGCCGTGTAATTTCATCTAAGAATTGGTATTTGAAAACATTTGCAAACTGAACATGCGGCAAAACCAGCGATGGAAATATGAGTTTTTAAATTCTGTAGTTCATTCTATAATGTCAAATACTTCAATTTTTGTACAGTAAAATTATACATGTCTTTTATTTGCTAGTATTTACAGAGGCAGTAGCAAAATTATGGAGTAGAATACATCATCTGTACTTTTCTATTGCTTAAAGCTCATTTTATTATAGATTTACTCAGGAGATGCTACATTAACAACATTTAATGATTTTACTCACGACATAAACCCTAGAATATGTATAATCAATCTGTGGTACAAAACACAGCTCAAACCATCCTTCGTTGCCTCTTTCTGCCGCTGGAAAAATTATAAACCTAATCATAATAATATTGATGATAAGGATTCTCCACAACTGGTAAGGCCATTCAGGCACTGAGGTGAGAGCTTCAACTCATAACTAAGTCCAGAGGTGAAAGGAATATGAAACCTTCCTCACTCCACACTTCTCAGCCAGAACGGCTACTATTTTCAAAGAAGGTAAAGTATGATAATGTTGTATTTTCATTCCTTTGAAGCATAAAACTCGTTCACCTTATGAGCAGCCATGCCCTTTTGAGCTTGTATTTACGCAAAAAATGTTCTTCATTAGAACAGACTTGCAAAATTTTCAAGCAGTCGCCAGATATAGATGGCAAATCGATTCAATTTCAAAGTTTCATGACATAGCACTCACAGTACGAGGCATTTTACAGAGGCCAAAAATGCCGTGGCAAATTTACTTTTAAAAATAATTTAGGTAACGCCACAACTTTAATTTGAGATTCCTTCATCATGAATGATTCATTGACAAATAGTGGGGATTTTTCTTATTATTAAGGTGAATACTTTTATTCATGCACAAACTGACTATGAAATTAATGTTGTCAACATCACGGTTGTAGTTTAGGCTGTTTATTGTATTTTAGCAGTTTCTGAAAGGACTGCATGTGAGTTGAGCGTTGGAAGACTGAGTTCCTTAGTCTGAGTTCTTTAGTCTATTTTTCACATCAGAAATGATTCATTGATACGTCGAGCAAAAAATGCTGACCAGAATGTTAGTTTAAACTTACGCTAACCCAACAAAGCAGTAAGACATATTTAATCGTTTAACCGCTAAAATTATTGAATGAATAAATTAGTTGTTAAATGAGTCATCGAAAAATATTTCTTATAAACTTGTAGCGTATTAAATCTAAACAGTTTTACTTGATTGTAAAAAATGAATAATTGTGGCATTTCCTAACTAATGGCAAGGAAATAGCGACTTAAGAATTAAAAAAATTAATGATTGCAAATACGAGAAGCATCGCTATTCTACCTTTTCTTCAAAGCATTTTTGCAAAAATTATACCTCCCTTGCTACTTACGTAACTGATATTCAGTAAAAAATATTAACGCAATAATTCACACAATATTTTCACGTACACAAAGATACACAAATAAAAAAAACCATATCGTTATAAAATCATAAAATAAAAGCCTTATCGCTATTTAATGTATCTCACCTTTTTAGAGTAAATACCCTAATGGATGCGGACACACACAAAATGAAACACTGACCAATAAAGTACAAAACAAAACGATTCTACAAGATAACTGGAATATTCTCAGAGGTTTGTCTGGCACGGAGGCGAATCGTACGGATGTGTCGCACTCGGCTTACTGCGGTGAAGTGAAGACGACTGTCTTACGTCCGCTGCGATGTCAGTGACGAAGGCGGGTACTCCACATCAGGCCAGTCTGTGTGTCATCCAATGAAGTGGCATCGGTGGTCAAAATACGTTTCATGCCTGTTTGATCGGGTGTCAAAAGCGGTTTCATGCCTTCATCTGATAACGAACTTGAAATTTCAATGAAAATGTAGAATCTTACAGTCCCATGTCTTCTTTCGACGTGTATTAATTCTGCGTAGTTTCATACAACCTTAACAAACGCTGCGTCATAAATGTAGAACATAATTCAAAAAACCCTTTGAATATTTTCCAAACGATCAATTTTGCATCGAAAAATATTGGAATGAACTTTATTCTTCACGTGAAAATGTTCTAATGTTTCACAATTTTATTTTTTTGTACATTTTTGCATTTAATTTCAGGCAAAACTAAAATCGCGATGCTTGACACTGAAGTGAAGTTCCTGACTTATGAGCTTTAACTGGGTTATAATTTTGGAAAAAGTCTATTTCCCGTGAAATGGTTTTGCATTAATCATTCTCGGCAATCGAATTCCATTCACGCTAAATTCGAATAAATTCACGAATTTTCGAGCCTTTGCACTCGAAGCCTTTTCGATAGAAGTATGAGATCGTCATATCAATTCAACATATTTTTTTTATTAGCTTCGCATTCAGTCTTTGTTCAGGTAATTCAGAAAGGTGTTTGCGTCCATTTTACAGATGTGCTTTTCTTTCTTCTCATACTCGCATACACAGTAGGAACGTTTTCTTCAACTAGCAGACTGAACTATTAATAAACGCACAAAGGAAGACATTCACATTCAATTCGATCGTAATTGAAAGATTCATAACCATGGAGGCTGCTCACTATTTGAAACACTTTAAACTGAGGGCTCACAATTCAGCTCTTGTGTCGGAGTAATGCATTTCACTCCGTTTTAGAGTACATGAATAACAGATACCTTTTTTCCTCAAATTGCAGAAAAAAATATAGACAAAAGACCGTGGTATTTCCGAACCTCGAAGTGTCACATCTTATTTCATAGTTCCCGAGAAAAAGAAATAAAATAGCTGACAAAAGTCGGCTTGTTTGATTTTCTGGATATCAAAATACTGACAACGTTGAGCAGGCACAAGTTTCACAGAACTCGGCTGCAGCTCGGCTGCAGCCGAGCTCAACTTCCCACAGCTTTGTATGAGGGTCGGCGGCCGTTTCCTGAGTTTCTGTTTTTGTAAGAATGAGCCAAAGAAAATAGACGCTGCATAACACTCCCCAGAAATTGCGAGTGATAGCATAACACTTCAGTACCGCAAGTAGTAGCATTGCACTCCCCTATAAAGTCGAGCGGTAACATGACACATCAAGAACGTCGAGTGCATACTTCCACAACGCTCTTCAATGACTAAAAGTGGCAGCATAACACTCCCCAATAACGTCGAGCGGTAACATAACATTCATCAATAACGTTGAGTTATAGCATAACACTCTTCAATACCGCAGAGGGACTCCATAACATTCCCAATAACGTAGGGCAGTAACATAACACTCAACAATAACGTCCAGTGATAGCATAACACTCTTCAATACCGAAGAAGAGCACCATAACACCCCCAACTAAAATTTCCCAGAAGGCACACAGAAGATGGGCAACTTTCACCTCATATTGAGGACTTGGGCTCATCAGCAGACAATGTCGGAGCTAAGCTAAGAGAGGCGTACTAATAGTGTCCGTCTTCGTCAGTGTATGTATCTCGGGGAACTAGCGCGCCTTAACACGATCAACGGGCTTCCGCGTTTTTAACGGTTGGTACCGTCAGGTTGTAAGTGGCAGAATTAGGAAATCGACTTTACTGCTCGAAGATATTTTTATTTTTTCCAAGAAATATGCAAATGCAATTGCACGATAACATTTGACCTAGTATGTCAGTTATTTTCCAAACAGATCGCGAAACAGATGAAATGTCATTCGTTTATACTGGTTCGTGATGAGCACTTTACCAAACAGTTCACGTAGGCTCAATACGAAGGGAACGTGTTAATGGTATCCTTACATACCCGCAGCAGAATCAGTAGCACTTGTAGCAAGAATCTGCTGTGGGCTTAGATTAATAGTCAGGGAGGCTTTACTCTCCCTTTTTATTTCTCTATCTCTGGTCAGAGAAACCAGCATTCTGTGTAACCTTCCTTTCACGTACGAATGTTTTTGTCTTAGATTCTTTCTTATTATTTCCCCTAGTCGAACCATCGATAAACTTGAGCCTTCTTCTGCCGGTGTAGTGAGCTGTGCCAACGGAGACGCCCAAATTTTGTGCCGTTGTGGTGCCACTTGGACCTGAGTTTCCGAGAGATTCTCTGTGATCTGCTTAACTTAGTGGAAATGGAAATTAAACCTTATATATACTAAAATGCAATAACACTTTATAATAACGTCAAAAGGAAGCATAATACAATAAATTGACGCCAAGTGATGCCTTAGTTCGTCACAGAGAAAAAATCAGTCCACTCTTGGACATATCATCACATTTTCAGTTAGATTAGATGTTAGTTTAAGCCTCACTGACCACAACAAAGGTGTACCAAAGAGAGGATGGATGAAGGCCCCGTTTAGTATGAAGTTATGGGAACGTGGAATTTATGCACAAGTAGAAACAGTAAGTTGAAAAAGAAATTGATGAAAGAAGAAGAAGAAAGTAGTTGGTGCTGAAAAACATAACAGTGAACCGAAAAAAGATGGTTCGTAACAAAACAAACGCCTATTTTGTTTCAACAAAATGATGTCCTACTTAACATTTAGCTCTGAACCTCACGTATTCCTCCTGGGAGCTCTAAATCCCATTTATACAATATTTTGGTTATCCTGAGAACCCCACTTTTTGGTTATTTTGACTACCAGCGTCGTAGAATTGCACTCCTTCTCTGGAAATGTATGCAAAGCCTCAATGACGACGCTCTTATGAGCGGTCACAAAGAAAGACTGCGTCCGCTTTCAGAATTATGAATATAAATAAACGAATAAAACCATATATGATAATAAGTATGAATAAATGGATATAAACAAATGGATAAAAATAAATACTATATAAATATGAACATAAATATAAATAAATGAATATAAATAAATGGATATAAATATTTATCAATATAAATATGAATATAAAAATATACGAATAAATATGAACGTAAATAAATATAACTAAATGAAAATCAATAAATTACTATAAATTTCATGCTGGTTGTTTCTGCAGCATGACGTGCATTTAGGCAATTTTTTGTGTCATGTTGATTTCTTTAACAAGTTACTACTACGAAAAACAACACGGAGGAGCTCAGTGACACGAACTTCGCTAATCAAAAAATACAGTTAACTTTTTCAGTGATATTAGTAAGTGTTTTATTTAGCGGATGTTTAAATTTAACAAACAGAAGTTGATTCTACTTGTGATGACTGGTTCTATTACGCAGACTCTTGTGTCAGCACTATTACTCATGTATGAGTATAGGAACTTCCAGGGTTTTTTCTTATGCCACATCCGAGCAGCAAACCATTTTTATTCTGAGCTAATTTAGTGAAAGTTGCGTTCACAAATTGTTTTACTGAGCGCAGGTGTTATAGAGATGTAGTATTTTTGGGTGGTAATATTTTGTGATATTTAAATCTGAGTTGTAAATGTATTATAAAGTTGCGTTCACATATTGTTTTACTGAGCGCAGGTGTTATAGAGATGTAGTATTTTTGAGTGGCAATATTTTGTGATGTTTAAATCTGAGTTGTAAATGTATTATAATCTGATTTTGTACGGTATATTTATTCTGTATTGTAATTTGACCTTGAACTTAAATTTATTTTTGTATTCTTATATGGTTTTGTATTGTATTTTTTATTCTGTATTGTTTTGAATTAGAACATTTTTGGCCATTGATGGGAATCTGGATCACTTATCTAGAAGATCTCCGGTAGATTCTGAATTCCGATTCCAAAAACATCAACACAAGAAGTATCTGGGTATTCACCGGTCAACCGCAGTGTTATTCGAACAATAAAGTGTGCGCGGCTCGTGGAGCTGTGGTGACCGTCGTGTAAAATCTCATGAAAAGCACTCCAGGCTTTTCTCTGCACCAGGGCTTCTCAACCAAGGGTACATGTACCCCTTGGGGTATATTTAACATGCTTCATATATTAAATTTGTTTGTCAATCATTAATGTTAATTGAATAATTATGTTAATTGGTAATAATTACGTTAATTCATTCATTTCACATTTAACATACTTCAAATATTAAAATATACAACATATATTTACACACAACCGTCTAAGAATCGATAATTATAAATCATTAAGTGTATTTTTGTAGTTTCTTAAACCTCTAACTGTGCTGGAGGTACATGAAGATACACCATTAAGCTAAGACGGTACACGACAATAAAAAGGTTAAGAAGCACTACTCTACACAAATCAACCATTTAACTTTTTCGGACTAACGGGTCTGAAATTCTGCCGAATTATTTTATGCCGAAAACTATAATTTATAATTCCCTCAATAACTAGTGTTAACAATTACGGTTGAGTTATTGGATAATTACGGATATTCGTGTAGACAATAAACTCACTTTAGCCTTGAGATGATCGTAGCGTCTGTAATAATACTTCAATATAATGGTACGTGTGTAATAACCTGTGTAATAATACTTCAATATAATAACACGTGTGTAATAACGTGTGTAATAATACTTCAAAATAATATCACGTGTGTAATAACCTGTGTAATAATACTTCAATATAATAACACGTGTGTAATAACCTGTGTAATAATACTTCAATATAATAACACGTGTGTAATAACCTGTGTAATAATACTTCAATATAATAACACGTGTGTAATAACCTGTGTAATAATACTTCAATATAATAACACGTGTGTAATAACCTGTGTAATAATACTTCAATATAATAACACGTGTGTAATAACGTGTGTAATAATACTTCAATATAACAACACGTGTGTAATAACGTGCGTAATAATACTTCAATATAATAACACGTGTGTAATAACGTGTGTAATATTACGTCAATATAATAGTACGTGTGTAATAACGTGTGTAATATTACGTTAATATAATAGTACGTGTGTAATAACGTGTGTAATATTACGTCAATATAATAGTACGTGTGTAATAACGTGTGTAATATTACGTTAATATAATAGTACGTGAGTAATAACGTGTGTAATAATACTTCAATATAATAACACGTGTGTAATAACGTGTGTAATAATACGTCAATATGATAAATAACACGTGTGTAATAACGTGTGTAATAATACTTCAATATAATAACACGTGTGTAATAACGTGTGTAATATTACGTCAATATAATAACACGTGTGTAATAACGTGTGTAATAATACGTTAATATAATAGTACGTGTGTATTAACGTGTGTAATAATACGCGTGTAATAACGTGTGTAATAATACGTCAATATAATAAATAACACGTGTGTAATAACGTGTGTAATAATACGTTACCTGAGACGGTTATAAGTGAAGTTTAACTCCCAATTCAAATTAAATTCAATTTTAGCGGTCGATTTTAAAAATGGCAATCATGAAGGAGATCGTACCTTCGTTTAGTTTTGATTGAGTTTTATGAAAATTTAGCGTGTGACCACTGGTCAGTCAGCAGCATCATGAAAATCCCCTCAGTGACCACCGGTGGGTCACACCAGATTTAACGTGTTTCATCAAGAATGATTAAATCTTAAAAAAAGAGATATCTATCCAAAACTTACGAAGTGCAGTTGTAGGTAATTTAGTCCTGGAGTAAGACCAGAAGATTTTTAGTCTTAACTCCGAGGAATCAAAGACTGATCTCACTACAAAAGCCATGTACCTCTGCTCCAACAAAACAACATTCCCATCGAGACCTGGACACCGACAGAAGCGAAGGAGCCGATAAAAATATTGCTCGTGAGAGCTATTGCTTCCACTTGACATGTGTTGAACGCTGATCGAGGGCCTCAAACATTCAAGCACGTTCAACAAGCGGTGTTAATTTTGAACATCGGGCAAAAATTTTAACTACGTCAAAAGAACAAAATATGAGTGACGAGACCTCCTCAGGGTGATACAGCTATTCTATCGATGGGAATTAGCACTCCCAGGGGGGAAATGCAAGATCCAGACCTGAGAATTAGGTAGATCTTCTTGTTGAACTGAAATGTCCTTTGTTGTGTTAAGGACCATCTCTTTTCAGTTCACTGCTGTCCTGTTTTCAGCACCTACTACTTCCTTTTTCCACTATTATTTGGTTTCGTGAACTTTTTTCTCAACTTCCTGTTTCTATGCATCTTGAGCGTAGATTCCGCGTTCCCTTCTCTCCATCTTTAATTATGCCTTCCTCCTTCCGCTCTTTGGCACGCCTTTTTTGCGGTTGGGAGGCGTAAACTAAAATTTAATCTAATCTGATTTGAGTGATAAGACAACTTTCAATTTGCAGAGAAAAGAAAGAAAACGACACCCCGGCAGAAAGTCACAAGATGAACAATTGTAATCAAGTGGAAACGTCAGTTCCTAAATAGGACTTGCACGAATATAATTTGATAAGTAAACTAACACGAAACTTCACGACCAGTGATCAAACTGTAAATGTTTCAAGTAAATGAAATACAATAGGTATTTCCTGGAAATAATCTTCCGCTGCCACTGAAAACATTTATCGCCATTAAAGTGACGTTCACATCACTGAAGCAGAAATACTGGAGCAGCTGGTTTACTCTCGATAATTCCCAATGCATCAATTATTTGCGTCCGTCTGTTGAATGTTCACATTTTAGCTCACGAAACGAGGAGGGATTTAATTAATAGATTGATTATTACACTCTAACCTCCCCCACTCAATCCTCTAGCCTCCCCTACCCCCCACCCATTCCTCTAGCCTCCCCTACATTCCCCCACCCAATCTTCTAGCCTCCCCTACATTCCCCCACCCAATCCTCCTTCCTTCCCTACCCTCCACCCAATCCTCTAGCCTCCCCTACACTCCCCCACCCAATCCTCTAGCCTCCCCTACATTCCCCCATCCAATCCTCTAGCCTCCCCTACATTCCCCCACCCAATCCTCTAGCCTCCCCTACCTCCCACCCAATCCTCAAGCCTCCCCTACCCTCCCCCACCCAATCCTCTAGCCTCCCCTACAATTCATAAGTTGTTCTATGCATTCAAAATAAATAATAAATTGCCATTCCACAATTTCTTTTACTCTTAGAATCAAAGGGGTTAATAACGTTCTTCTTAGTGAAACTAGAGTTCAAACACTTTTATTCACAGTTCGATGTATGTATTCGCAACTCTTCCTCTTGTTCACATCATTCGTGGTAAATATACTTATTTTCTTCGCTGTGGGTCGATATTAGGGATAATAAAACTTGCTGACATTTTGGGCGAGAGAATTTATCAGTGAAGAACCTGTTTAAGGCCAAGCGATAACGTATTTGTTTAGAAATATATCTGACCGGAAGATGGAAGTTCCTGCGGAGAACAGAAGTATTGTATTTACACACATATGATTTTGAGTTTATAAAACTGTTGTTAGACCTACATGGGCTAAATTCTGACAAAAATAAGTTTTAATCCTTAATCTGAAGTTGTAAATAGAATAAATATTCAAAATTTTAATGCAAACGAAGACAGATGCAACCAAAACACGTACGGCACTGGAGCAAAATATTAAGCATAAATATTTTAAAATTTAAATCAAAGTTGGGAAGCATTTATTATTCTTACATACTGCTTTGAGACAATTTTCATTTTCGAAATCAGGGATCGCAAGTTTGTGGTGATGTATTCATCCTTTTTTCTTGAAAATTTTTCATCAACTCTGCATGATTCCTGGAGTTACTTTGCCTAAACTGATTCTTCAGTGACTCTTAAAACATTTTCAATCATCGGGCTGAAGTAGGGCGACCTAGCTTTACCGGCGGAGAGCATAATTTTTGCGTTAATACAATTATTCGAGAGTTTAATTTGCTGAGTGCTTAAAGTCACCATCTTCATAGTACGCTTACTTGCAATTTTTAAGCAAACTCTTTGTACCCAGAATGAGATTCTCTTCTACAACCCTTTGTCTCGTAACGTAGCATATGTGCTACATTACAAGTAAAACGATCTTACCTTCATATTAACTCGTTCAAAAGGTGTACGATGGACTCAACGTGTTCTACTGACATGCATGCATTTAGTTGGCAGCGAGACACCGGGAGGTGAGATGAAGTTTCCCAGTTGAGACAATATTTGCAAATTTGAAGGTAAGAAAACCTCAGAGCTTCCAGAGTATATCAAAAAATGAATAGAATAAATACTTTTTCATGCATAAAAATCCTAAAATATGTGTTCTTTTTGAAGTAAATTTGAAGAGATATTCGGTTATAGGTACATGCAGTCTTCTGAACTCTTTGTTTGTAATGTAGCATATTTGCTACATTAGTACCAAGTATGATTTAATAACGTAACAGTATTTAGTTCTTATAATTTACTTTATTCATTAATTAACTTTACCTAGTCCTGTTGACTAAAGGAAATATTATTACCCGATGCTTCATAACGTCGCATATATACTACATCCTGTATTTTCTCTGTGAAGACGAATAAAATACTTTTTATCGTGTAGGAGTGTTATTTCTGACCTAAATAGCCTAAGAACGTGCTTGAATATTTTTTCACTTGAAATGTAAGTTCATGAGTCAAAGAGCTAAGCTGTGACGATACCAGGCACCATCGATCTTTCTTTGAATGATATGAAATGCAAAAATATCAAAAGAGGTGAAGGAACACCAAACCATCACGCCACCTACCTGCTCCGAGCTCCTCAGTTGGTATCGGATTTTTAGGGTCATTTTCTGCCGCCACCACCCTCCGCTTGTGACCAACGGCATCACATTCAAACAAATCAATTTTAATTTCACAAATCTAATGACAGTCTTTCAGAACTCATTTCGTTTGTTCAAATGTTCTTTAGTATAACTTACGACGTGTTTTCTTATCGACAGTGGACTTTTACGTGGTATATAATATTCCATGTTGTCCGTGTGTAGTTCTCTATTGATTGTTTTGTCACTCACGTTTTTTTCAGAGTCTTCAATATAAATTTTTAACGCTTTTTACGGCTTATTTGTAACCTTTCTCAGTATGCTTCAACGTGCATGATTTTCCTTCACATACCTGCAATTGGTGGTTGTGCCATGCACCCAAAATTATGTCAGGAAAATCTTTTAATATGAAATTAACTTTTATCGAAGATTCTGAAACCACTTTTATTCATCTCAGGCAAGATTTTTTTTTAATATCTTCCTAGAACTGAAGTTCCTTTTCAACTACAGTCTGTCTGATTTTCGCTAATGCTGACGTACCAACAGCTTAGCGATCGCAAAATCTCATGCGTGCAAATATTCCATCAACTCCTCCCCACGGCATTCAACTATTTTTTCATGATTTAATGCTCTTACGCATCCAAACTTGTTCTTTGAATTCAAGACAAATGATGAGCTAATGTATTTCACAAGCCATTTCAGTAGAATACTTTTTGTTTTATTACTGTTTTCTCTTTCCAGAACAACGCACGTTTAACTTTTGTCTGAAGAAATTTGGTATGGAATTCAGGAAGAAATAGACGTTCATAAAAATTACTCGAATTGCCTTCATAAAAACTTTAATACGTAGCGGAATTAACCGCAGTTTACCATAGATCAGCCCCGGTGCAAAGGTCGACAGATGTGAGTAAAAACAACGACCGATAAACCATCTCTGCGTGAGGAAGGAAGCCCACAGCAAAGGCCTTGACTCTGACCGTGACAGTCAGACTCGTAGAAGCTCCGCCCCTGTACGGGTCTTCACTAGGTGCTTGTGTGTTTTCAAATGACAATTGAAACCTGTTGCAATGAAAATTACTCTTCTTGAACTGCATTTACCAAAAAAAATCAATTCAGATCGCTATTTTCCACCAAGGTTTGTAATAATATTGTTCTGTGTAAAAATTCCGTCTGTTTTATTCACTTTTGTACGAGATTAAGGATGCGTTCGATAGTTTAAAGGTTTTTAAAATTGAATTTTTAAGTTAACAAATACATTCTCCAGTTTTATGTTTTGAATTTACGATAAACGTGTTTCAGAATGTCATTTATTGTTTTAATCATTAATTTCATCCTAGTCAATTCAATTTTAAACTGAAGGTATAAGCTTTTAGTTATTCAGTAAGAATTGAAAATAATCACACCTCAAAAAAACATTTTGCCTAGTCATAGAAGGGTAGGGAAAATATAGTATTTTAATAATTATTGCAAATAAATGGGAACAACTATTTTAAATGATGTCCAGAAACTTGAAAAATTTTGTATTTGATGACGGAAATAGTGGTTCTAAAATGTAAGGCAAATGCTAGACAACCATCGTCAAGAGTCATTCTTTTCCTGAGATCCTGGGCCCGAGATCCTGGGTCCTTTAGCCCGAATCAAGAGAATATACAATACATACTCATGACCACCTTCATAGGAAGTATGTCTCCAACATACGTAACACATTTGTTCAAGAACTGTTCATACAAATCCAAAAATGGCAATTTATGAAGGTGGTGAAAAAATTGGGGAAGGGATCTGAAGATACACCATGTATGCAGAATCTTATAAATCCAAAGTATTTAAAAAGCCTTTATAACATTTGTTGTGTCCGTAGTTTCAAACCATTTTTGCAAAATATAAATGCTATGAATTCCAAATTATTAAAAAGCCTTGATAATCTCTACTGTTTCCGTAGATTCATGTCGTTTTTTATGTAACTTTCAAAAAACCGCTGACTACTGTTGAAATACAACACACAGCTTGTATTTGTTGATTAGGCTGCACAAACACCTTGTATTTATCTTTAAAGCTGTTGTAAAGCCTGTGTTTAAAACTTTATGTTAAGCCTTTATTCTTTGTTATAAGCAAATGCGATCAACTTGAAACAAGTTCTATATTTGTTTTAATATTTCTTAGTAGATCACAAAATAAATTTTGTACGGAAAGAAATACTGATGAAGTTTATAAGCATATAATATAATTAATAATGGTAGTAGCATCTTTCCAACGCAAAAATCTAACTAAGAAAAGAACAGCAAGAACAACAAATCTTAAAAATCGGTATCATTTCGAGTGTTGCTGGAAGCATTTTATTGTTTGTTCTTATCTTTTACCGACTTTATGTTGGTGATGAACAGACGTTTGTTGTAATTAGATATTAATTAATTCAATTAATAACTTAATTCGAATTTACTTTTTTTCTGAAAATATAAGTTGAAGGTAGACAGCCTAGTACAGCAGTTCACTTTTTTCAAAGGTTCGTTTTATAAAGACAATAAGGATCAGCTAACTAATGTACAACCGAAAACATCAATTGATATCAATAATTCAAGGAGGCCAAAGAAAAATTCCCGGTCTAGCTTTTTCGCCGCCTGCATGCAGGCGGCAAAAAATTTAGATTGGGTTTAATCATGCTGATTATCGTGTAATTAAAAACACGAACTCATTAATTGTGAAGATAACTTTAGATATCACACATTTTATCTGCCCCCGAGATTACTAATCTAGCAAGACAAGATATACGGCAATCGGACTATACTATCAATCTGTTGATATACGGTCCCAGTTAAGGTGCATTTAAAGGCAAGATGCTCCGAAGCGCCTTTAGTACTTCAGTGCATCGCGTTACGATTGTAGGAGCTGTGCAGAGTGGTTGAGAGAGTGGCAGACCTACGAGTGTATATTTCTGTACCAAGAAACTCAAATTCAAATTCGGATGACGTTCTTAGATTTGTTGATGATTTTACAACTCGTGTTGAATGTTTTCATAGAATAAGTGTAGAATGTTCATCATTCATTAATCGTAAATGGAAATTATGTATTGAATGTGCGTTGATAATGTGTTGCGAGTGTGCACTAGCCATTTTCAAACGTTATATATCGTGCAACATTGTGTTAAACATCGTACTACATTTTCATGCATTCTAAATACCGTGTAACATTGTGTTAAACATCGTACTACATTTTCGTACATTTTAAATATCGTGTAACATTGTGTTAAACATCGTACTACATTTTCATACATTTTAAATATCGTGTAACATTGTGTTAAACATCGTACTACATTTTCATACATTTTAAATGTCGTGTAACATTGTGTTAAACATCGTACTACATTTTCATTCATTTTAAATATCGTGTAAAATTGTGTTAAACATCGCACTACATTTTCATACATTTTAAATATCGTGTAACATTGTGTTAAATATCGTATTTCATTTTCATTCATTTTAAATATCGCACGAGCATGAGTGGCAATTCAATGTTACGTAACCAAACTTGGCTATCGATGGATCTGAGAAGCATTTGATCCTTAAAATTCTGGTTACGAAAATTTTGTGTTTCTGACGCACAAGACTGCGCCTCTGCAGGCATCAGTATGCGCACATGACGTGAAAAACTGGAAAAATCACTTGAGATTCTCGACCGTTATTGGTTCAGGCCCACGTCCCAGGGAGACTTGTGTGACAGGCACTTTTTTCATAGTTATAAAATGGCACCCAGAGCTAGTCACTCGCTCACTTCTACCTTCTCTAGTCATCCACCCCCTCCTCCTTCTCTTCCTCTTTCACGAGTTAAATAAGTTTTAAAGTGCCACTAAACCTTTTCGCTACTCTCAAATTTATGTTTGATATTTCCAAACAAATTTTTCATGAATGCAAAATCCCTCTGCAGAGGAAATGTTTACTGCGCTAACTAAATACGATTATATAGAAATAACCATTACATAGTACTGATTAAAACAACGCAGAATAAACCATAAACGGAGAAACCACACAGTACCACCTCAATATCCATGACCACGTACGTTGCAGAAACAAAAATATTGGCACCTACAAGATTTTACATTCGTTAAGCTGTTAGTAGACCAACGTGTACGGAACCTCGACTATATAAATTCGAATCCTGGGAAAATCTAATGTCCATTTTGCATCTTAAAGTTACTCTTCAAGTACAGGAATTTCAAAACTTCGTGCACATTGGACTGAATTAATGAAAACTGAAATTTCGCGTGTTAAATTATTTTTTGTCCCCTGTTTTATCCATATAACTACATAACTCAAATAATAATGCGGAGTGGCTTAAATGGTTAGCTGACAGTCGCCAAAAACACTCAGCTTGCAGTATTAACAAAATGCACAATTCAACGCACTGTTTTCAGAATTAAATAGAGTACAATCTACAACTTTCGTTTGCTGTATTATTGGTATGAATCAATTTTGATCACAATATTTCCCACAAATTCGCTATGTGAACAAAGTGAGCCAACAGGTCACCTAGGTTCTAGTCTATTTGGTCAATTGATTTTTTTATTCAGGCAGCAGTGACTTATTTACATGGTTTATTGAATTGAACGGTATCAAATTTTATCATTTGGATAAATTTTTTCTGGACGACACCAATATTATAATAGGTTTTCTTATTTGCCGTCCTTCTCCGTTTTCTATAAGACCAGAAGAGCCACTCTCTGTGGTGAATGCATCATGGAGATGAGGAATACAAACAGGGCCCCTAACTCCCGGAGTAACGTTCTGCTTTTGCATTACAGAAAAGATTATGTAGAGTGGACGATTTTTAATTGCTGCTGAGAAGCTGATACCGTATTGTTCTGATTGCAGGAGACGCAACATGAACAAAAAGCAAAATTTGGCACCAGGGGACGTAAGAACAAGTAAAAACAAATCTTACCTTATAGGGCCAACTGAGTCAATTAAGCCTTATAACTAAGAATAAGATGCTTTTAAATTAAAGTTGAATAAGCAGCAACACAATGTAGCTGCGTGACCACGTCTGAGGACACAATGCCCGCACCTCAATTGCCCCAACCTGCCTCGTACAATGTATGAATGTAATGATTGTTGATAATTCACATTCGCCCTTCGTTTAATTTAAAGCCGGTCCGCCACTTGTCCGCGTAGATTCTAGAGCTTCTAGAGCAGTGGTTCTCAAACTAGGGGGCGCGAGCCTCTGCAGTAAAGCCTGATTTTTCCCAGTAAAGTTTTCGACAAAGAAGTTTAGAGCCTGTATCTCTTCCACTCACACCCCCACCTGTCCCTCCATCCAAACACCCAAACAATTGTCCGTCTCTCCATCTGATAACCCTTCCATCTATCCCACCCTAACTCCACATTACTCCCATCATTATCTCCCCCTCCCTCATTTTCCTTCACAATTCCCCTTCTTACCGCCTTAAATTCCCCACTCATCACGTTCCAAATTCTCCGGTCCGTCCTCTCCTCTTAACATATCCTTTTCCTCCCTCCCACCACCAACTTCCCCTCCGATGCCTAACTTCCCTAGTTTTCCCTCCCTCCCACTCCTAATTCCTCCAGCCATCCCATGTCCCCTTCCCTCCCACTTGAAATTCCCCACACCTCGAACTCTCAGCGTCTGCCCCCTTCCGGTTCAAATTCCCACTCACTCCCACTTTAAAGTCCTCTGTTAAAATCAAAGTAAAGATGAAGAATTGAATTTGAATTCTTTTTAATAGAGAGAATTCTTCGGTAGCAGAGCGCTCTGAAGTTCTGATAAGAAAAACCACGAGAATAAACTTTACAAACGAAAAAGCCCCGACTCTCAAATGCAAAGAGATAGACAACGACATTAATTAAAGTCTCAAAGTAACCTAACAACTTTCAGGGTTCATATCCCAAATCATCAGCTTGTTCATTTGATTCAGGTCAGTGCCTCATCAATGTACGTAGAGTGATAAACGGATCAGAATATTTTTATTAAGATATTTTGCAGGACACAAAATTATTAATGACATAAATAGATTCATTTTTCCGTTGACGTGTATGGCAACAGATTCTTCGTGAGCAACTGATAAAAAATTCGTGGCGACCAAAAACCAGTCACAATTTCAATGACGTCTTCGGGTAAATCATTTATAACGTAATTTCAGCTTATATTTAAATTCAGCTTGCTCATTTGACATCATGCCGAAGAAGAGCCTTGTGACTTCATGAATGGAAGTGGAAAATATAGAAAGGTTCTACTACAGCCGAGCACAGTAAATAGCAATGTTTTTTAAGTTTGCATGATAAAAGCACTTTTAATATTTTGCCCAGCATTTGCATATTAACTCAACTTCAATTAAAATGTATTCCGTAGGGTACGACCAATAAACGCGTCCAAAACAACATGTATCGAAAACATTCCCGGACAAGTTTATTCATCGATTTACGTAGAGCCTCTTTTCAGTAGTCAGTGAGCTCAGCATCGAAAACTTTCAAATAAAAGCAATAAAATGATTCAGCTGAAAGTGAAACATTTCCTCCAAAAAAAGTCATTGGAGAAAGAGTCCAAAGCAGAGAAGTTAAAAAAGTTCACTGGTCCTAGTCAGGCAAGGAAGTTAAGAAATCTTTAAGGGGTTGACACTGAAAAATAATAGTCGCAATAGTTACAAAAGTTTCAGCTACTTCTTACGAAGTAGTTGAAAAGAAGTAGTTGAGTAGTTCAGTAGTAGCTGAGTAGTTATGAATAATAGTAGCAGTAGTTACAGAGGTTTCTACTACTTCTCCATTTCAAGCCCTCAAGGACTACTCAGCTTACTTGCTTGACTAGAGAAGTAACTGTTCAGCAAAAAATATCGTTAAAACTAGACAGAACAAGTCAGTCGCTCAAACATGCTAAACTTAGAAAAAATCATTACGAATTAAAACGTCTCCATGCAAATAAAAAGTAAAGTAAAGTCAGATGAACTATAGATAGTAAAAACAAATATCGACCTTCAGTGGCGGACTCAGTCTGCTTTTTTATATCGAATAGCTGTCTCAGAGGGAAAAAACAAGGGACTGCCAGCCATGACGTCAGGAAGCTTAGAAAATTTTTCTCAACTTTGCCAACTTTAAGCTCTCCCTCTTCTCCTTTTTCCCACTCTGAACTCCCCTGAGCTTTATTCTAAGCTCCTCCACTCCAAACTCCCACCCACTCCAGACTGTTTTCCGTTTTACTCCAAACTATCCAAATTACTCCCAAGTCCCTACTGTAAGCTTCAAACAACCTTTCCAAGCCAGACTCTCTGCCTCCAACCGTTTACCTCCACGCATTTATCTTGCTCTATATCTCTCTCATCATGTGGTTTTGTTCTCCGCTTTGGAAAACAATTGCTCTTGGTATACACAAATCTTCCAGGAAGTACGCTAGTCGGATACAAATTCATTCGGCAGCACAGTCTGCGGGAACTTTCAGGTAATCTCCTACCTCAACACCCAATGCCATCTTCATTTTATCCGTGCGGTCAGCAGAGCGAGCAATGTTTTGCGGTCAGAGAGAGAGCTCTTGTGAAAGTGAAAGTATGGATACTGCCAATAGGTGATATATTGGTCTCACATGATTGTCATATGGTCATTTTACGAATTGATGGACAACACTCGTTGGTTAGAATATTTGGCTAAATTAAGAAAATGCAAATATCGGAGATGTGGAATGGCGAGTCATTTTTTCTCTGAACTACCTCATTGCCGTTCGCAGGAGTAGACCTAATACAATTTGAAGGAAACCATATATTTTCAAAACTTTTTGTCTGCTACTTTGGTGCACGAGATGACTTTTTTTTGCAAGTGTACTAGCTTTAAAATTCGCTCGTAGAAAAATAACTGAAAAAATCGTAACATTTTATTTTTTAAGCACATAGTTGTCAACCGCATACACATGCACACACACACACACACAAACACAACGCACAAATGTATACATGCATGTCTGTGTATAACCGGTGGCAGAATTATCACTTACATTAGGCTTAAGAATCCGGCTTTGTCTCTCTAAGAGGCAAATATTATTTCTGATGTATTAGGTCCTACACGCTTCTTCCTTTTGTCTAATTTGTTACGCAGGCGCTTTACATTGTTTGTTGTTTGCGTTCTCTCAAACTCGAAGTTCTGCCTTCACGCTACTGGACTCCCTCAGCCCGTTGCCCAGCAGCTTTTTTGGAAGAAATGTTTCATTTTGAAACGTTTTGTTGTACTGCACATTTAACGCTACATTATTTTACAGCCGAGTAGGGCTCCGAGTCGACGTGTAAACATATCTGCGGTTAGTTTTGACACATTTCGTCTCGGAGGAGTTTACTCGTCGAGCTCTGGGGCATACAAGCCAGGTGACGTACCGTTCGGTCGACCTTGCCCGGTGTGCGATCAACTGTCGCGTTAAACTTTGAAAATAGAAATTGTCACGGAAAATAGAAATAGAAAGTGGAAATCAACTTTGAAAATAGAAAACATTAACTGGATCGGGCTTTTATTTAGCTTTTAATCAGTTTTTATAGAAAATGAGTTAGTGACTGCAGATGGATCAGCAGTACTATGAAAATCACTTAAGTGACCACCGGTGGGTCACTTCGCAGGATATGTGTTAAATTATAGCCACCTCGGCACTCTCTGCTGTGATTCGTACAAAAGTTACTCGTGCTGCTCGACGATCCAAATTCATAATAGTTTGTTTCGATACGTGTAAACTTTTTTGTAAATATGAATTTAAAACCATTGAAAAAATTGGAATTGTATTCCTGTTTTCATGTCTCTAGACTACAATTGAAGCGATGTTAATGCTATACTTCATTTCATTGTTGGAAATGCAGCATTCATGGGAGCTAAATTTCATTTAAGTAATAACAAGATTTAGAATACATACCCAACGTAATAATTTACTGCGTGTACACCCGTCAAAGGGCATAAAATTTAATTAACATCTTGCTACCAGCTATGTAGGATAGAAAATATTCCCTTTGGATAGAAAAATTCACTGAACATTCAGCAAATTAATGCAGGACAGGCCTAGAAAAGTGAAAAAGGTGACAGGCTATTAGAAAAGAATTTTCAGCTAATTATTGGTAAAACTTCCGAGGTTTTTGAGCATGAATTTGATATATATTAGTTTCTGGTAGAGCCTCAAGGATAACCATGAGTTTTTACATTTTTATGGATCTATGTGGACATTTTTTACCAAAGTACACTCACATAACATCGTTCGAACCCATCGGTTACACTTTCGATGCAAAAAACAACAATGTGTCGGCAGTTTTTCTACCTCCACCATGAAAAATTGGCGTTTAGCCAACAGACAATAAGAAACAAATACTTCGGCTTCTCACTGTACCATGAAAAATCAACAATTACCCATCAGTAAATAATAGAACTCAATTTCAAGATTAGATGTAATCAATGGACCGGAGTCCGAAGTCCAATTCTCGCGATCTTTCAGGTTACGAAGAGCGCAGGTAGTTTTCTTTTGTCTTCAATTTGGCTAAGAAGTTGATTGTTCATTGATTACGTAATTGACGAGCTTAACCTCTAATGCAGTCATAACAATAGGCGAAATAACTCAAAGTTTAACGACGTACTGTCAATTTATGGTGGGTGCTGATTAAAAGTAATTCACTTATAATTAAGACAATTGAAAATGGTGACAGCAGTGAATGCGCCACAGAAGTGAATGCGCTATGACATAACAGTTCTCAAAAGAGCGATATTATTTTGCAATCCTGTGGGAAATACAACGCCGAATGTTAGTGCAGTTGTACTTTAATTACGTTAATCTATTGTGTAAGCGGCAGCAATTAAAAAGCTCTGATATTAAATGGTAATAACTCCGGAATTAGTCTCATCAATTTTGCGTGGTTTCTATAGGTGAAGTCAGAAGAGTATCAGTGATATATTGTACTCCCATTTGAAATCAGTATTCGGGGTTATGCGGTACAATCTGTACCTGGGTGCTCAGAAGCGTGCTTTGGTCATTCAAAAAGCAGTTGGCTTTTGGATCATAATATTGGAAACGGTAAATTTCAGTCCAATCGCGTCAAAGGAGTCCCAAAAAAAGAACTGTACACTTGATATGAGATTAACATCTTTTTACCTGTAACCCCCCCCCCCCCCCCCCCCCCCCCGTTGCATCGTAACTAATTATTATTTCTTCAGCTTCGATGAAAAGTGCATGCTAATCAGGGATGTGTGATCCGTAAGACGTGAGTGAATGATTGCTTTCTTTGATGGAGAGTTTGCAGTTGGCGAGTTGTAAAGATACGACACTTTGGAAAACATACATAGCTCCAAAATTTCAAATCTGAGCTGTGCAATGTTCTTTTGAAAGTATTTTATTCTTGTTTAAACTTAAATTTGAAATGTTGATATGAAAAAATATTCTCCTCCGTTATTTTTAAACCATATACGGTCGTTCACGACTTAGATATTACAGTAATCGTCTTACATTTAGCGGGATTATAATAAGTCAAAATGTGATACGTTCAAGTACGCATCTTAATAAAAAGGGTATTTTGGTTCAACCAAATGATGATTAGGTTATAAAGAAAACTAATTCTATGTAGCCTTCAGTTTATTGTTAATTTTATAGTTTTATTTTCCTTACAGCTAAATAGACGAGATGAGTTCTGACCATAACAGCTGCTGCAGCTCTCTGTGTTTCCGTTTATACTTCAGAATGAAATCTGGATCGCAAACTTCGCTTTAATCAGAGTCAAGATAAGTTCACTTTCTCTAAATAACACGTAACGTAAGGAAGCAGCTAATGAGAATAATTCGAAATGGTCAGAATTTCAGAAGCCAAATTTGATACAATTCACCACTAAAATAACTTCATGTCGTTAGAATAGATGCCACTTGATTCCTGCGTCTGAAACGTAACAGCAAACATCAAGAAACGAAATCAATTCAGTTCCAAAAGGCTAAAAATTAAACCTCGAATCAATTCATTTATTTTTTATACGTTACGTGAAAATGTCAACCGTGGCCACGTGTCTGGAGGTTGACCGCTGCCCACACTTATCGTGCGTATCCGTGCTACTAAAGAAAGGTAACAGTAAATTCAGAACTTATAAAAAAACGCCGAAATTCTAAGCATCCAAATAATAGCAGTGTTGCCCCTAAACAATCCTACGGCAGCCCAAAGAAAACGACAATTTCTGTGTCACTTTATGTAGAAACCCGAGTATTCTCTTCATGTTTTTTATGATATTAGTAATGCTGCCGGTGATTCACTAATATGACTTCCAGCCGTTCTGTAGTTCATTTTTGCTCTCTATCAAAAAGGCAAGTAGCAATATATGTGTATGTTTATTTTCTTTACTAAGTAAATTAGCGTTTTTAACGTTGCGCCCTCGCTATGATAAACAGAATATAACATTTTACGCGAGCTAATTGATATAAAGTCAATTGACATAAAGTCATCATATATATCGAATTGTTTGTACCGAGCAGCCTTGAATATCATAGTAACATCAACGAAGAACTAATTTCGATACTGGGCATTCAGTCAAATAATTATACTGTCAATTTTGTGAGAAATGATTTGTCATCCCTGCAATCTTCATCAAACGCATCACAAACAAATGAAAGTCTTGTGTTATATTAAATTAAAACTTAGTTCAACTTCCCTTACCGCAGCAAAGGTGTTCAAAGAGAGGAACGATAAAGGCATCATTCATGCACATTTATGCACAAGGGGCATAAATGATGGGAACACGCACAATTTACGCACAAGGTGAGCTCCCTCACTCAATTCCCTGCGCATAGAAACAGTCAGTAGGCTAGGAAAGAATTTCATGAAAAAATTAATTCGAAGAACCTGGTAAAAAGTGCTACAAAAAAGAATGGCAATGAATCGGCAAAAAAGATGGTCCAGAACAAAATAAAACTATTCTATTTAAAAAAAAGGAGGCCTAGCTAACTCTCAGATTGAGACCTCACATCTTCCCAGTGGGAATGTTCTTATATCTCCACGGAAATTTTAACGACGTAGCAGCACACATTGCCTCACCAATCTATTTGGTAGCCCCGAGCAATACATTCTTGTCTTGTAATTTCAGAATTATTCTAAAGATCTTTTAGAAAATAAACTGACTGGGTTGTTCGTTGAGAAGATATTACGACTCAACGCCTACTGTTCCATCGTAGTTGGAAACTGCCCATAAAAAACAAAAGAACAATTCTACCCTAATTGATACAGTACCTCATATCAGGAAAGCTGAGCTATCGGAAAACGTAATATTCCAGTATTGAATATTGACTAAAGGGCGACTAGTTATTTGACGTGAAACATATAAACCCTTTAGAAGTAACATTGGATATAAATTGAACATGCATTGACAGTTTCTCAAACAATTCTATGAGCTGATCTTCGTGTTTAAATAGCACCTCATATTTATCAGATGGCTCAAAATCCAGCACCGGTAGATTTTTTCTCAAATTGCGTTAATGTTTGTTTCTTCCTCTTGAAAATTTCTGCTATGAAATAAACTGAAACATCATCCTTAATTCTAACGGATAGGTCTCTTATTGTGAATAAATCTCATGCATGATTCATAGTGAGTAAATCTTATGCATGATAATTATGCCGTTCTTCTGTCGGAAATGGAAAACCTAATTTTAGATGCATGATAAAATATTTCAAAAATATCGAAACATTTTCGCGGCATGGCGCGTAAATTCATTTTTCGTTATATACGAAAATCGGTTCACTCAGTTTTGACATGCTTAGAAAGAATTCCAAAGTTGGTCACACATCGCAGGTCTGCCCTGCTCACACATACCCACCCGCGTGTCTCCGAACTCTGCCCAGTCGAACTTTTTCGCCGGAGCATGCATGTTTTTCGCCGCCCAAGCGATTAAGCGGTGAAAAAAATTCATGCAGGCGGCGAAAATGTTAGACAGAGCGTGGAGTCCTACACGGCCTTCTGGCGCTCCAGCAGCCATTATTAAAATAACATCCATCCTTGTACTATAAATGCTTCGTTGAAAAGTTCACACCCCATTGCATTTTATGGATGATAATTTAAGAGAGAAAATCCACAAGAAAATATCTTAGTCCTTAATTGAAGCTTTAGTTTTCATAAAGAGCAAATTTACAGTCGACCCTTGAGTTATACATCCTCTCGCACGAATCTCAACTTGCACGAACAATAATCAGTTTCAGTTATTCATAACTGGATCAATCATAGTATTAGTTGAAATAATCAAACTAACTTTTATCGGGATAAGTTATGGTTCGCATAAAATAAAGCATAACTCGAGAACTGACTGCAACACCCTAAAGCACACAGAGCTGCGGCAGCGGCGGGGCAGAGGCAGGCAACTCAAGCAGGCAACCATTTAGCAGGCAACCTGGTGTGGCAGCGCAGCCACGAGCGCTGCTGAAATCCGCACTTTACGGGAGTGAGCCACGGCCAGACTGCGTTTGATCAACTTGACGTGACGAAAGTAGACCACGTTTGGTCTACCTGAAATGACGGGAGCAAACCATATTTGGCAAACCATTTGGTTTGGACCTGGGTGTGATGAAAGTAGACCACGTTTGGTCTACCTGAAATGACGGGAGCAAACCATATTTGGCAAACCATTTGGTTTGGACCTGGGTGTGATGAAAGCAGACCACGTTTGGTCAACTTGCTGTGACGAAAGCAAACGACATTTGGTCAACTCGCTGTGACGAAAGCAGACCACGTTTGGTCAACTTGCCGTGACGAAAGCAGTCTACGTTTGGTCAACTTGTCCTGACGGGAGCAAAGTATGCTTGGTCTATTTATCCCCATCATGTACAGCAGGCAATAATTATTTTGCTCGTCATGACCCGTAGCAGATCAAACTTTGTCTACTTTTCATGACCAGATGCTGATCGTGGCTGGTCTACTCCCATAACAGACAGCAAAATATCAAACAAACAGCAGAATATAGCCGGTCTACTCCCATAACAGACAGTAGACCATGGCTGGTCTACTCCCATGACAGACAGCAGACCACGATGGGTCTACTCCCATTACAAACAGCGGAATATATCTGGTCTACTCGCATTATAGACAGCAGACCACGATGGGTCTACTCACGTAACAGAGAGCAGAGCATAGCAAGTCTACTCCCATTACAGACAGAAGACCACGATGAATCTACTCTCACAAGCGACAACAGACCATATCTTGTCATCTGGTCTACTCGCATTACAGACAGCAAGTCACGATGGGCCTACCTGCCCTAAGCAAGCAGTGGGGCGCAGGTCAGGGGGCGCACCTCAGAAGGAGGCGTGCACGTGATGCAAGGCATCGTATTGAGACCGAAAGTCGTCCTGTGCAGATCTTGGGAGAGCTTAGGTGCCGCGGAAGCTTTTCCAGTTTCACAAGAAAATGTTACACTTAAATACATCAACTGTTCGTTTGGGTGGCTTCAAGAAAGTGATAACGAAATAGTTCCCACCCTCGATTGTGTGCTGTGTCCGCCGTTGAAGAATGGTGCACAGAACCGACTTCGTTTTACAGTAATTTTCTTATCAAAAAAATCCAATGTGACATTACAAAGCGAACGAAACTGCAGTGACTTGAAAGTACATTGGGTTCCAAAAAAGGTTAAATACTTGTTCGTGCCTGCAGCTTATCAATGAATAACTGATGGTGGTTTTACGTGCAATTTGCACAACGTACGTTCTTTTGAATATGTTTGGAGACGCATTGTGGTGTAGCACGTGGCCCATTGTAATCGAACTCGAAGAACTACGTAAATTGCTCAAAAATCCTGCACCTGTTAATTTCGTTAAAATCTAACCCAGCACATACATCAACTGAAGGACATTACGAATGTGATGCTTTTCATTTCAGTAACGTCCCTTTCTAATTCTTCTCTCGTCCATTTTGTAAAAACGAAAAGTAAGATTATTGAATTGCTTCTCATAACATTTTTTTGTAAGTCAACAAGCTTTTTTAGCATTTCCTTCTCTTTACAACCATTAATAAACTTGCGATTCAACACGTTAACTGCTTGATGACCCACCCGTGGCCACCGGGTGGATTGGTCACAGAATGAGTTTTTAAATTTACTCAATAAAAGTCAAATGGCGACACGTTGCAATTAATCCCTCATTTTTAATGTTGAAAGTTGGAATTGACTTTAATTCAAGTTGAATGTTGATCTCAGCTGACTATTGACCACAGTTAAACCCACCGCGGGCAGCGTGTCTGCCGAAAGCATACAATTTTTCATCCGAAGCCTAAAGTATGGAAACTTGTTACACGTGCAAACTTTTAAAAATAAAAAAGGTTTAATCGGTATACTTTTTCCGTTTACGCCACGGGAAAAGAGGAACAGCAAATAACGGGATACTTCAAATTGCTACTCCTAGGTATTCAACCGAGAGAATGTGCAATTTAGCACAATGTGCTCAATCAAACGTACACTGAGCAAAGTTTTAAAGTTCGAATTGGAAAAGTTTAGAGAACATTTTTTTGGATGATGAACTTTCCCACAAACGTGTAACATATATATTGAACATTGAAAAAAGATTACAAATTCTGAAAGCGAGCACCAATATCTATATCATATTCCTGCATTCAAAACCAGGAGAATAACAGAGTTTTGAGCGTTGAAAATGTGAGGTTTACACCAGGTCGATATGAGGAATTATAATATCTTGAGTGGAATGTAAATGTTTCCTCGCAGGGTTTAGCGCCACTCTGCGACTGCGGACTAGCGACCATTTATACATGTATTTTATGTAACTTTATTTAAAAACATGACTAAGAGTTAGGTTCATATAGACCAGGGAAGAACCCGATAGGAATAAAGAATAACCCATCGGAATGTAACAGGGTAATAAGATGTAGCCTGACTGTTGTCAACCTCCCGGCAGAGTACGTGGCTTCGCTGTGCTTCGTAACGTACCATAAGCATCCAAGTCTGCTTTAATCTTTGGTGCGTGAAGACTCAGTCTCACAAACATAGAACCTTCATGACGTCCAAAACTTCGGATAAGAGTCTGCAGAGGCGCACAGAACCCTCTCGAGCTGAGAGTGTTTAGCCTTGGAACACTTAAGCCATAATTTTGAATGCAGGCTCTAGTATGGATTGTGTGTCTGTTTCATCGAACACTATTCGAGAAAACTGTTCTGTGACCTTTTCTTCAAACACCAATGTGGCCATGAAACGCCTCCCAGTTCGCTACTCCGCCTGTCTCTTCAGCACCAACGGTTTGCTGTAGAGGTCAAGAATTTTGCGTGCGAGTTGAGGTATAATCTCTACAACGATTAGTGAAACAAACCGAGAAACGAAAAGTTGTCCATTTGAGGATTGACGGTCCCCTTAATTAAGCAAAGTGAATATTTCTTTTCCACTAAGTTGTGATGAACGCTGCACTCAGACGTTCTGGTTGATTGCCTTCACGTTGTGCTAAACATTCATTCGGTGGGTGGACCGTATTTTTAGGCCTTCAAAACAAATCATGTCACAGAAAATAAAATACTTTCTATTCACTACTGGACATCTGTTCAACGATGAGGCAGATAAATTTTCAAATTATGCATTTTATTTGCTGGAGTTCTGCCTTAGCGAAAAATAAATAATAAATAAAAGTTCTAAAGAATAAATTATCGTGCTTCGCAAAACATAAAATTGCGTAAAACATAACACGTGCCTTGATGTGAGGGACACCACTGAATAATAACCTCCCAAGATAAAACATTCAAACACAGCATACTTAAAAAAGCGAGTAAAGAATCAAAAATACATTATTTGTGATAAATTCAAACAGAAATAGTTCGTACGCTTCACAGTTCAAGCACGTAATCATCCACGTATGAACTTTGATAAGTTTTTCTCGGATTAAAAACCTAGTAGTAATGAATCCGACATTCTCAAATAATTCTGTGTCGTATTTTATTATAAAAAACTACTTTCCTCAACCAGCGGAAAGTTCACACTCATTAACATAAAAATAACCACGTGTGTAACATCAACTGAAAACCAAAGTTTGCCTTACTTTTTGCTAGGACTCCCTAGAGATAATTAAACTTTACTGAAAAACAACATGCGAGCTGTTCTTACCAAATCTGAATACGACCGTACGTAATCATGAAGCATAGCATTGCACACATGTGAGGAGACACAGTAGCAGCAGAGCTTCACATTAAAAACGATTTATGTAATTCTGAGGAAAAGGCAGTGACACATATCCTCGTACGGACATGAGCGTGTTCTGTAAATCTATCAACCATTACCTTCAAGACGGTATAAAAATTACATTGTCAAAATTTCAGTGAAGTAACGCATTATTTACACTCCGGATTTTGAAAAATAAATCGTCGAATGACAGAAAATTATTTAATAGAAAAATAATCAGTGTACTTGATGGTGAAACTTTACCAGCTTATTTAGCAAATTTTGAACAAAACCGAATCTGAGTTCAGTAGACGCGGTTTTAATCATAAGTCATCGCAATTTAGTTTATCCAAAAAGGGAAGCAGCTTTGGAGCGCAAATTTTTGGCGAGTGAATCTCTGATTTTAGCCACACAATACCAAGCCCATACTTGAGAGGCTAAAATCATAGAAGCTCCAGCAAAATAGCTAGACTAGGGCGAGACGAAGAATTCTGATGCTTCATTGAATTAGTCGGTTTTATAAGTTTTCCGCATCTGACCCAAAGTTCACCTATGGTGATTGCGTTCAAAAATTGATAAAAATACATAGTTAATATTCACAACTCGATGTTGTCATTTCAGATTAGAAAAACATATCTTTAGAAGGCATTAATGAAAGCGTCAGAGGAGCCTTTGTCAAATCCACACTCGGCTTTGTCTTAGAACCTCAACTCTAAAGGCGGATAGAAATTTAACAGGACCTATCATCCCATTCTGACTTGGGGTGTGAGCATATGCCCGCAGCGAAGTGAACTAGACTTCTTAGAACTACGCCGCGCTATGGTCTGCCATCCCAAAATGCCATTCTGGTTTAACATTTGGAGTTCTACCGTGGTTTTTAAAAACATTCACGTCATCATAGCAGTGCAGAGGACATCGAAAGTTCCTCTCGAGTTTGCAAGCCAACGTGCTGTTTTTCCTGGCAAAACAAAACTCAAATTTCTGGCAGAGGAATCTGCACATACGGTTGCTTAGAAGAGAGAGAAACTTCTACTTCCACCTGTACAGCTGTGAAGTAAAATGTTCTGAAAATCCAGCTCGGGATCCTCAAGATCCTGATAAATGATCCTCGGAATAAAAGATCCTCGGAATAAATGACCATTAAGCGGCAGCATCAGGTTACCTCCGAGCACTTAGAGACACCGCCTCACAGCACCGCTAAAGTGGTACAAGTAGGCTCTATAAGACTCTGTTAATATGATATGATCATTTACGATTCAACTACAAAATCATCAACACAAACACCACTTAACAAAAATATGAACACTGTGTGATATACACTAGTATAGCTAAATCATTTATGAACTTTGTATTAGTATACACAATCAGTGTATATTTACACTAGGCCATTACATGCTTCACTAGAGATAAACGTCAAACAATAGGTTTTTAGTGATATATTATATTAAAGCTCATATGGTCCAAACCTGTACTTTTTCAGCTATAATGCACCAGTTAGCGTGATCATAGTATGAGGAAATAATGTGCAAATTCTGGACATATTTCTCGATGAGTTGGTCAAGTTCACGGTCCCTGAAGACGTGATAATACCTATGGAGAGTGGGCGCTCCTCCAGTGTCCGACTGCAGAGAGTCTTGGGACGTCGAAAGCGAATTGTCACCTGTTCCTCCCCAGCCGACTTTGGACCCCGACCTGTCCTCGTCCCGCCACTCGATATCCAGGTCCAAAGACCCACTTCTGGTCAAAGATGGCGACCACCCTTTCCCTGATCCAGAGGACGTTCGATCACTTTGAGCAGAGTCCAAAGAGCCCTGAGGTCGAAACGTTTCTCTGCGTTTTGCCAAGCGACGAGCGTTGGCAAGCTGCTGAGCTAACGCTTCTTCTTCCCGTTGTTTCTGTCGTTTTTGTGCTTCTTTGGCACAGACAAGACATTCCGGTTTTTTAGGCGATCGGTTCTGCATTTCACTTTCTGTTTTGCGTATAAAATCTTTCGGACTAGCTTCGATACTACACTGTAGTACTTCTTGAGCGGACGTATGACTTTCTGGTTTGACGTTCTCTTTGCCTACGTAATCTAAGTTTAACGAGCTCGAGTCCTGGGATTGAATCAAGGGGGTTGTACTGTCGCTCTTACGTAGTTTGAACTTATCAAGAGAATAAGCTCTCGGTCTTTGGTCGTTCGATTGATGGTCTTTCGAGCCTCCTAGGGTAAGATTCTCTTGACTAAGCTTTAATGGAAGAAACGATGATAAACCAGAAAAGGGGCTAGTTTTACTTCCTTTATCTGCACTTAATTCTTTTGGAACAGCGGTTGTCGAAGAACTGGAAAATAAATTTTGCAAAATTGATGGTAGCTCAAAGGAACTTTGTTTCTGTAACGTATCACTTGGTCTCGACCTTTTCTCTAAGCTGACTTTCCCAGATTCATCCACGACAGACTCAAGCCCAGAAGGTCCAACCACAACGTCGTGTTCTGGTGCATGTGAAGAGAGTTTCTCCTTCGAGCAACCGACAAGTTGAGTTCCTACAGACCCAGCCCCTTTGGAGGAAGGGTAGTGTGATTCTTCTGGAGACAGGACTTCTAAAGCAGGATCTAACGTCGATGTTGGCTCCGGCACGGTTATGGGAATCACGTTGATGGTGTTTCGTCTGGGGCCGGAGACGCTGAGAGGAATGACGGACCGTGAGCACACTGCTGAAGAACTGCGCCCTGTCACCGATATCGGAGCTCGGCCGCTGCCGGGAATAGACAACGGTATCATATCCCGATGAGATCCTGCGATGTCTACCCGTCCTTTCAGTTGTACAGCTCGTCTTCTCCTGGCCTCCGAACGAGCCAAGCCTGTGAAAAACAGTGATGTATAGTATACCCCACACTAATATAACAATGAATCTGATCACTGAACTCCACAATGAAAACATTTAATCCCTATAAGAAAAAAGGAAAATAGAATGTCAAACATGAATGTTTCAATTTCTAACATCTATTCCGGATCAGTATTCGCAAGGTATTTCATTTTTAACTACGAAATGACACAATAAATGTCAAACAGAATTGAGAAATGCTTACTATACTGTCTCGATGGAGATGAGGCTGAGGAGAACCTTGATGGACTACTTGAAGGCAAACTTTCCGATAAACTTTCAGAAGAAGATCTAAAATTTTTGTCAATCCCGACTGGCTTACGGCTGGATGAACTTAAGGTGCTGAACGCTAATGGATGAAGATTATCTTTCCACTGAACACCCTGAACAGTGTGGAGCTCCATAGGCCTGTGCCCTAGGCCGTACGGAGCACCAGGTTTCCCGGTGTACTCCGTAATTTTCAGACTCGATGCGTGAAAGTTTGAAGATCTCTGTGACGGGACCAAACCAAAAGGCGTCATGTGGTGCGGCTTCACAGAAGCGTTGCTAGCACACGACAGAGAGGCGCGCCGGCCACTTTGTGCTTGAAACAGCTTCGTGTCAAAACAATTCAACGAACTTGACTGATATGTGAGTGCCGCTCGAGGCGCCGCCTGGTGGAGGGGGCTGATACTTGGAGGCGGGCCGGCAGGCAGCTCGGGGAGCCCTCTAGCTTTTCTGACCGCACTTCCTAGGAAGTGAAACACACTCAGTTTCAACAAATCGGGTTAATTTGAAATGAATTGAATTGTTAATTAAATTAAATGATTTAATTAACAATTGAAATTAATTAACATCTGAAATTAAATGATGAACAAATAGGGAGAGGCAATTGCACTATCCACTATGAGAACGCGGGAGTCTCGGAAACGTAGGTGAAAGATCACTTTGAAAAAATTTAAACTATTTCAAAAAAATGTGTCATTGTCACCAGCTGATCATTGCATATTATAGAGAGAAAATCTGTCATTGGCTCAATTTGGACAAATGCACAAAATACGTAGATTGCATTCGTAAAATTGTGAAATTTTTCATATCATAACATGTGTACTCGTACTTCACCTCACTTATGTAATGATTTTACGAGCAGCTGTGCATGACCGTTCTATTTGAGGTTCTTCATTAATCGCCTAAGAACTACCTGTGCATTAGACAAATGTTGGAATATGCGTTAACATAGTAAGAAAGAATCAAGGATTCATTATCGCACTCATGCTAATATGAACATTGGGCTTGCAATCGAAGATCGAAGATTAGTAACAATGGAAAAAGTAAGTACAAATTAGTTCACTATTTTAATAATTCAAATAGTTGACTCCGGATTACTAAAGCTGCACGGAAATTGGCGTAAAAGTAATTCATCCCGTATTTCAACCAAGTTTTGCTTCAAATATTAGGTATTTCATTTAGTGCAGATAATGTTCCTCATAGTCAACCCTTAAAATTCATTTCACTCGTTTTACTATATGTAATATAGCATTTATAGCATTTATAATATCTGATAATTCACTTCCTTTTCACTATTTGATTACTCATTTTACTATTTTGCCATTTGAAAACGCATTTTTAACAATTTTTCGATTCGATAATTCATCTCACTACTTTTACCGCTTGATATTTCGCATTAGAGCTGTTTTTATTTACTTAACACGAAGGGGTTTTCACTATGGCGCTGACCGACCTGTGGTCACAATCTCAATTTCAATAAACAATTAACCAAAGCTAAATCCAGTTTATCCACAGCACGATCCAGTTTATGTTTGGTATTTTTCAAAATTATTAATTGCAGTTGACTATTAATTTTAATTGAATATTAAACTTCAGTTTGACCCGTAGCGGTCACAGTGTCAATGAGGAAGTGAAGAGTAGTAGTAAGAACACACACCTATGTCGCTGGTGTGCTAAGTGTCAATGAGGAAGTGAAGAGTTGTACGTAAGAACACACACCTGGGTCACTGCTAAGCAAAGTGTCAATGAGGAAGTGAAGAGTTGTAAGTAAGAACACACACCTGGGTCGCTGCTAGGTGTCTCCTCCCTTATGGTGTCCATCTTATGCACAGGCTCCACCAGCGACAACTTCGGCGCGTCCGCTGCTTGGAGAGTCGCATCCATCGCCTCTTGGGCCAAGGTTTGAGAAATTTGCAGGTTCCGTATTTTCTCCTCTTCCTCACACCTTTTGATTTCCTTATCTAATTCTTCAATGTCTTTTTCAGTGGGCCATCCTCGCTCTATCACTGAGCTTTCTGAATGTGAACTCGGGGAAGTCGTGGAGGAAGACGAAGAAGAGGATGAATTATCGCTATCTAAATCATCGGTTTCAGGGTTAAATACTTCAAAAGTAAGAAAACGAGGCACTGTTTTCCTTACGATTTGTACATCTCTGTTACCGGCAGTTGCCGGCTTGCGAATAATCTCAACGTTTTCTCCTAAAAGTAGCGATGATAATTGGTTAGTGTAGCTGAGATCCCGTTTCATCACACTTGGTTCATGTTTCGGAGAGTATTTCAAGGATGGCGAAGGGGAGCTAAACAGTGAGCTAGACGTTGAAGATGATGAAGAGGAAGCGCTAGATTCAATAGAAGATGGCATCACCACTGCTTCTGAAATGCCCAGCTGACTCATTGGACCTACAGGTGCAACTGAACATGTCTTATATAACTCAGAGGATCTAGTTTCTGATTCTAAACTATGAGTAGTTTGTTTTGGTAAGACAGATTTTCCTATACTGTGTAAAGGAAGACGCGTGATTTTCGTTGAAGACAACCCAGTTACGTTCGTCGCAGTCTTAACCACATCGTCAATGATGGCTTGAGATGTTAGAGAATTTTGCCGGAATAATTCCCTGTAAGTTTCTGAAGTTGGAGGGGTTGGCCTAACTGACTTGACATCAGTTCTATCTAGAGAAGAACTTTGGCAGAAACGAGATGAGCTTGATAAAGGTGACGAAACGTCAGCTGCAGTTGGACTTAGTTTTTTCGCCTCCAAACTTGAACCCGTCGTCAATGGTGGGGCAAATGAAGTGCTAACTCCAACTCCCATAGAGAGCTTTGAAGGAATTTTGGGGCCCAAGAATCGACCAGTGGGGAAATACCGGGAGGGACCACCAGCACCAGAGGTAGTGCTGCCAGCAGTGGTATTGCCTGGAGACTTAGGCGACTTGGGTGACTTGGGAGACTTAGGAGATAAAGGGATGTCTGTCCCTTCCGACGACTCGGAAGAAACTGACCGGTTTCTTTCTTTGATATCTACTGGAGTTGTTTGACCGGGCTTAGGTACAAAGATGACCGACACGCAACTGTCTTCAGAGTCAATGCTTGTATCACTTTGAAAACTATTCTCTTTCGAGCTGTCGGAACCGTCTTCTTTGGACGACTTTCTCTCCCTCGGCTCAAAAGCAAAATATTTTCTGTCTTCGAAACTACTTCTTCTGCTGTCGTCGTTATCAATGCTCCCGCTACCGCGTCTCAGTAATCTTTGTATTATGCTACATTCTTTAGATCCGTCCGTAGATGCGTCTGTACTTTGGCCTACCTGCTGTCCTTCTTTTGTGCCTCCTTTGCCAAGTAAAAGTTCACTTCTCCATGACTGCAAGAGTTTTACGATGCCATTCTTGAGCGACTCAGGTCTTTCTTTCTCAAATCTATCTAAACTTGCAGTCCTAAGCTTTTCAAAACTTTCACGAATAACCTGAAATCTCTTCACTTGAGCTTTGAATAAAATATCTTTCAGGGATTCATGTTTCTGTTCTTTATTTCCGTATATTAAATCTTCATTCAGAGAGCTTTGCTTCTGTATACTTTGTTTTATCTTCTCTTTTTCCATGAATCTATCTGGGAAAATAAATTCATCATTCAAAGAACTTTGCTTAATTATCCCCAAGCCTTTCGGAATACTCAAGTAGTCCTTATCAGTATCCACGACTTCTTCAGAAGGAGCTTTGATGGGTTCTGTGAGCTTCTCGGGCTTACTTATTTCAATGAGAATTGGGGTTTCTAATTCACACTCATTGATTGAAGTTTTCTGCTTTGTTAATATGGGCCTTTTTCGGGTACTTACAACAGGCGTCTCTACTTCTAAGCCACTATCGACACTATGCAAAGTAACATACTTTGGGGAATCAGCACAGTTGGCCTCTTTCGCGTTTTCTGAACTGAGGGAATCTTTCGTTTGCTCGCTGTCGATGCTCGCTGCACTGACACCACTCATCGAAATTGGAGATGATAACGAAAAACAGGAGGAACTTGACTTCGACCGAATGACGTTCGATAGACTGTCAACTGAGGTCAAGCAGTCGGAAGAGCTCCCCAACCCTGCTTCAGAATCTAGCCGCTGAGGACTAACACTCCGCGGAGCTGCCTTGGCCAAGTCGGTCAGGCTTCTGGACTTTGGTTCCTGGGACTGGTCGTATGAGGCATACGTGAAGCCATTCTTAATCGCGGGCGAGGGAGGGATGTCGAGCATTGCTGGATCTTCTGGCTCTAGATGTCGAAGTTCGATAGGGACGTCGTCCAGGTTCTCCTGCGAGTCTGTGGACCCTCCGCGCAGGGGAACTTTACCCTTGCATCCACCACCGCCGGTGCCTCCTCTGCCCCAGTCGTCGGAACGCAGCCCCCCACCGGGCAAAAACCAGGAACGGCCTGAAGAACTTGACCCTGACGATCCTCTTCTGCTGCTTGTCAACTTCTGTAAGTGCGAACGATGCATAAAAACGGCATGCAGACTAGATTACGGCTTAGAAGTTTTTGAATAAAATTTGAGGAGACGATTGAGATATTTTACCTCGAAAATATTTTCCGAGTCGCGTTATAAAAATTTATCGCCATACGCCAGTTCCAGGCTCACATCATTTTTTCACACGAACCAATGTTTGAAAATTTATAAAAAAGTATAATGGACGGGACAAAGTGTATGATACGTTGTCCAAAGTAAGAATTTATTGGGAAACCACGGTAAACAACATTTTATTTAGTTTCTCTTTAAAGAAAATGTGGGGCATTATTTGATTCTCGTAAATCAAATTAGTTTAATTTGATTGTATCTTGAACTTTAAGTTAATTATTCGACGACACGTAAGAACTTTAATGCTGAAAAAATAACGCGCGGGTTAATAACGAAGAGACGACACTGAAAACTACAACCAGTCACTATGTACACTATTTAAACGGTAAATAACGATGATAACGGTAAATAAAGATATATGCTATAAATTTACGATAAAAACAGTAAATTACGGAAATGGCAGGTAACAGGGAAAACGTTAGTAACAAAAAAACTGTATGAGATGAATATGATAAATAATGATGCCAGTGGTTAAAAGCAATGAAAACGATTAATAAATATGAAACGGAAAATGATGAGAAACCGGAAATAAGGAAGAAAATCGTAAGCGATAACAACGGTAATTAACTATAAAAATTCAGTTAACCTGGAAAATTATAGAAAACACGAGAAATCATGAACAACAATAAAATGTACATTGCTGAAGAAAACTGTGAATCACGATGACAACAATGATTAATGATGAAAATCCGGGAATGACAATGAAAAATGGTAAATAATGATGAAAAGGAGATAACAGTAGAAAAGTGACGAGTGTAAAACGTTAAATGGCAAAGAAAAACCGTGATTTACAATGGGAAGCAGTTATTAACGATAACGCGCCAAATGGCGATAAAAATGGTATTCGGCAAGAAAAACTGTAAGTAACTATCAAGAACTGTATTCAACAATAACAAACATGTAAAACCAACGAACAGCAACAATGGCAATAAACGATGGAAACAAGTAATTAACGATGAAAACGATAATTTTCTTTGAAAATAGTAGGATAGAAATTTTAGTGAAAGGGAAAGTGAAGGCAAAGCAAAGCTAAGAAATTGGAGAATGCCGGAAACGTAATGCTGAAACTTGACGTTCAAAAATCGTAGTTTGAAATGAGGTCGCTCACAAACTGCAGCATTTCAAATAAAGCCGCAAAACTGTGTGGACAGGAGAGGTAAAAATATACGTAAATTTCAAAACACGTTCGAGAAAACCCAGGATACTTTTTCGCCGAAGCATGCATGTTTTTTGCCGCCCAAGCGATTTAATTACTTGGGGGGGCGATAAACATGCATGGGGGCGGCGAAAAAATTAGACTGAGAATGTTATATGATTCCTCAGGTGTTTTCTTGAGAATGTACACTAAATCTCGAGAGAGGACAAGAAGAATTGAATTTTTGCCGCTAAAAATTATTTTCTCCATTAGCCTTGTGGCTCCACGTTAACTCATCCAAGTACCTTAGTACATTAGTATGAGCAAATCATGAATACTATTTATAATTCCAATTTAATTATCCAGAAATATGAAATAAACGTCTGAAAATCAACAAATCACGTCATTAACGAGCAAAATGACGAGCGGATTCTTGTCCACAACCCGGAATTCGTCGGGGTGCCATCCATGTATATTCGTTTATGTTCGCCATTCATGAGCAATAAATTGCTCTATAATGAGCAAGAAATCAATCGTTTTCGCAATTTTTCGGTTCATTCGAAGCTCAAATGCATGAACTCGTTTCATTAATTTTTCGTATGATATGTGCAGCTCCATTCTATAATTTTCATTATTTACTTCTGGCGAAACTTCGTTCTGTGTTCATTGTATCCTCATGATGTCAGTTCAATTTGCACTTTTCTTCAATTCAATATTACTCAGCGACTCGTTTTTACTGTTACTCAGTGACTCACGTTTAATGATACTCGACGACTCACGGTTAATGTTACTCAGTGACTCACGGTTAATAATACTCGGCGACTCACGGTTGAGGTCACTCGACGACTCATGGTTAATTTTACTCAGATAATGTTCGTCACAAAAATCCGGGAAACAATACGTTTTAATGGTTTCGTAATCGCAGCAGACCCCGAATCCTTCACCGGACCCCATCAGACTGGAGCCACGACATGCGTTCAGATCGAGTGCGCACGCTCTCTAACCTCTTAATTAACACGATCGTATCTCATCAAAGACCTGTCAGGAAAATAAGAAATTCGCCAGTTCAGATAGTATGGATTCGTAGAAGTAAGAGAAAATAAAAAATTCAGATGCAGATTCAAGTGCACACAGTAAGAGCAAAACTTTAAAACAATGCAGGCTGTAGCATTCTTTCGATGAGAAGAAGAAGCAATACCACCGAGAAGAAGAGTTCAGATCGGGATGAAATGTACGTAGACATTATTCAAAAAGGAATTGAGACGTCGATTGCAGAAAAGTCAAAACTTGAGGGTATCAAAAATTGAAAACAATTACGTTTAAACGTAGCAACAGGAATAGTGAACAACAGCAAGAAGGGAAGACCGAGCTGGGGCGAGATGTTGCTGGGATATAGACCGGACTAAGACGGAAAATAATTAAGGAGACGAAACCCAACCAACGAGAACCTGTTTGCCTGTGGAGGACGAGGAGGAGTCACTGTAGCAGCACGTCAGTTGGTCTACCTGTAGTGCTCTCCTGACGAAGCTGTAGCAAGACTCGTTGGGACTGCTGAGATCGGATGAGCTGTGTGACGATGATAAGGTGCCCCCAGCGGGGCAGGTCAGGTCACAGGACAGCAGACGACTCCGGCACCCACAGGACGGGCATGGGTCCGGGATACCCGGGCGGTCTAAGCAGTGTCAGATATGGCGTTAGGTTGCCTACGCTTTAGAGTCCGCAATTATTCAAGCACAGAAAGAAATAGAGTGTATGAGAGTAATTGTGATACAGGTACCTTACGAATAGTGCGTTAGGTAGCGTTCTTGCTGGTGTTTGTGCTCGACAAGAGAAAGACGGCGGTAATAACAAAGATCAGGGCAGTGGTTATGCCGATTACAGTGTTAGGTATAGAAGTCTCTAAGAGTCCAGCAAAGCTTACTCGAGCAGATAAAGACAGAAGCGATGATTACTGTCACAGTTTTGACAGTATCATAATGTAAAACTATGAGCAGAGTATTTTTGGGAGTTAGCCAGAGATTACTCGAATTACACGGTTAGTGACACGCCGAAGACGGTTTATAACTACCAGCCTCGTGTGAGGAAAGGAAAGTTAAGAGTCAGACCGAGCTCCTCTGGTACACGTGGTAGCAATTACAAACAGTACCAATTACGCGTGGCTGGTGGCAAGAGGAGTCAGGAGTGACCGGATCTGTCGAGGCAGTGTTTTGTTTCGTCGTGGGAGATACTGAATCATTCATGATTCAATCAAAGCTTCTGGTACAAACACTGAATGAATGGTGCAGCATTTCAGCCAGAGCTCGCTTCAGAGTGTTAAGTAAGGCTACAAGGGCTGCGTACTTATACCTGATGTGGATTCCGCACATATACTAAGCTAATATAGACCACATACATGTACTTGGCTAATAGAGACCAAGTGCATGTAATTCAACTGTTACAGGCCACATACACGTACAAGAGTTTCGTACTTTAGCCGTTGTAGACCTCGTCCATGTACCTAGCTGAAAATATTAACGAAATTGATGTATCTGTCATGTTGTGTGAGCGCTAATAAGAGTACCTGATGCATGAATAAAGTAGAGTTCACTCCTTCAAACATTACTGTAAATTACAAGCCATAAAACAAACAAAAAACTATCCAAATGAAAATAAAACGACAATTTACTAATTGGAAATACGATTGTATCAGAACTCATGTTACTATTTTGAATATATCAAAAAAATTCACCTAAGACGGAGTAGGTTCGAAGGGTAGGAGTTGTGTGTAAGAAATTAAATCGGTTAGTAAGTTAGTATAAAAATTTGTGCATTGCAAGTTACATTAAAAAAGGAAACTTCTTAGTGATCGCTCCATTATAAGAATCGGGTTTTACAAATGATTTCTTAACTTTTTAAATAGTTAGTATTAGCTCTATCAGCTCCATCCGTTGGTATAAGAAAGAGTACGCACTCAGTGTGGGCCTCTGCTTTTTTACTACTGATGATTCTGAACAAAACGACTCTGAGGCAAAATTTATTTTCATGAAACGCTGACCATAGAATGAATTACAATGGCCCGGATGCCGCTGAGAATATTCTTGAAGTCATTCACTGTAAGTTCATCTCGCCCGTTATACGCATGATTTATGTAAATCATCAATACTAATAAATCTTTATTAATTTACTCATTCAGAAAGCATGTACCATAAAAAATAGAAATCCTAAGCCGAAAATAAAAAACAATTTATTTGTTTTGAGGCGCGTTAAGAGAAACAGCAAAAGATGGTGAAAAAATTGATTACCCTAATTTTGACAACTTTCTCATTGCCTTTATTACATCAATTACACTAATGCAATGATTGAACGAATTGGACTCTGCCCCAGAAACATACGGTTCTTTTTCGAAAATAGCCCTAATAAATAGTAATATCTGGGAAATTTCTTCCCTAATCTCTTCTTCGAAGTTCAGTACCGAGTGGCAGTTCCTTCCTCACTTTGACACCGGTGACAACCTGATGCAACCTCATTCAAATAACGGTGGTTGTGATAACAGCAATTAGAAAACAAAAACACAAACGTCAAAGGATTTTCCAACTTATGATTCCAAATTTAACCAGTACACTAATGCTCTCTCTCATGGCAAAGCCTAATCACCTGCACACTCCGGCCCGGCGCGGTCGGAGGGTCTGGTAGAGGTAGAGTTCGGGTCCTCATGAGGGCCACCTCTACCCGGGCCCGGGCCAGCACTGCCGGTGGGCAGGAGGGCCCCACAGTCCCGGCAGATGGACGCCGCAGACCCACACGAGGAGCAGGGCAGCGGAGGTGAGCTGCCCGAACTCCGACTTTTGGCGGGCCGCTTCCTGACACCTCGCCGCGACCGCTGCCTGCCACACGCCAGTACACCTGTTATTCCTCCTCTGCTTCTGCTATGTGTTGTTGGTTATTGATGGATTTATATTCTGCTTCTAGTGTACATTACTGTTTTTTATTGATTTCTCTTCTGCTTCTGTTGTCCATTATTGGTTTTTGATTGATTTCTCCTCTACTTCTGCCCTTCGTGATTGGTGTCTAATGGCGCTGGACTTTGGAAGCAGCCCGAGAATGGATCACTCGACTCGTCCCTGTTATCATTATCTATTCTACTTCATTGCATAACTTGGCTAATATAAATGACTTCTTAGAGGTTCTTAAAACTACCTGCAATTTCATTAACTTTATCTGAAGCGGATCTATTCTCATGTACTTGTCGTACAGTAAGTTTGTGAAAAAAAATTGTCGCTTGCAGGGATTTGTGAGCGATAGGAAAGCATCTCAGCGCCATGCTTATGTGGTGATAGCAGCTGACTTTTGACTTTAACCTCAGACCAGCACAGACCCACTGACTCTAACCTCCGAGCAACACAGACCCTGTAACATTAACCTCCGAGCAGCACAGACCCAGGGACTCTGATGACCTCAGACCAGCACAGAGCCTGTAACATTAACCTCCGAGCAGCACAGACCCAGGGACTTTAACCTCAGACCAGCACAGACCCTGTAACACTAACCTCCGAGCAACACAGACCCAGTGACTCTAACCTCAGACCAGCACAGACCCTGTAACATTAACCTCCGAGCAGCACAGACCCAGGGACTCTAACCTCAGACCAGCACAGACCCTGTAACACTAACCTCCGAGCAACACAGACCCTGTGACTCTAACCTCAGACCAGCACAGATACTGTAACACTAACCTCTGAGCAACACAGACCTTGTGACTCTAACCTCAGACCAGCACAGACCCTGTAACACTAACCTCCGAGCAACACAGACCCAGGAACTCTAACCTCTGGACAGCGCTGGTGCCCTCACAGGCCTCACAGCCGGCGGCGGGCCGGGGCGGCGTGCAGTCGTCCTCGTCGGTGGTGGTAGGGGGTCCGGTGCTGGTCTGGTCACTGGGGTCCTGGCCCGACGATGGCTTGTCGTCACTGGACGACAGACGGTCGGGGCGGCGCCACGGCACCAGCACGTCTTGCGACTCGAACTAGAACATGAGGGTCTTTTACTCGAAATGAAGAGATAGAACAAAAGGAATTTTTACTCGAAATGAAGAAATATACCCAGAGGATGTTTTACTCGAAATGAAGAAATAGAACAAGATGTTTTATTCGAAATGAAGAAATAGAACAAGAGGATGTTTTACTCGAACTGAAGAGAGAAAAGAGAGAACAAGAAAAGAGAACGCATTTTAATTCGAAGAATTTGAAGGGGGAAGCTACTAAAATTTAATAAAGTTAATTCAATAGAAAGGCCAAGTAGACAGAAAGAATGCCAGGAAAGAGCATATTTTAATCTTATAAATGAGAAAGTGAACACTACTGAAGTGAAAAACGGTTATCTGAATACAGCGGCTAATTAAATGGGTAAAAATTGAAAAAACGCTATGGTGAGAACATTGAAATAATTGAAAAAGTGAAGTATGAATGATATCATGCAATCTATGTCGAAAAACAGGTGATAAGAAATTACGTGATATCATATCACCAATACATCAAGAACCAGCAAATTTCAATTGCACCGAAGATTATAGTTTATCAATATAACGCAAATTAGACAGTAATCATTCCTGGACATCTCATCGTTTATTTCTTATTTAAAATATGTAAAATTTAAACATGTGGAAGCCAACTATCATGCCCTTTACATTCGGAACGTAATGAGAATGAGACCAATTGAGGAATATGAAAGGTGTGACTTAGTTAACTGAAACACTTGCGAGTACACTTGTCTACTTGGTCAGTAGACGCTAAAAAAATGTACAATCCTTTTGTCGATCAATATGTACAACTAAGCGTAAATTCAGGTGAAATTTTTTACTAATATAGAAATTGCTGTTAGAAGTTGTAGAAGAAATTGATGTATACCTAAGATGTCAATCCCCTTTCCATTATTTTAACTTGCTCGGTAGCTATCCCACCCACCTCACGTTATTTCATTGACACGGCTGGTCGTCTGACTCATCCTGTTAGTCTTTTCAGTGATCGACAAACGATCCTACCATATTACACTTCGCCCTCCCGCTTATGGTTCTCAACTTGCCTCTGAATGAGTCACTAACTTTCAAACATCTCACATTTCTTCTTCCTATTTTTTCATATTTTTTTCTAGCTAACTGCAGTGTAACTCTATCTTTTTATTACATACGCACGTACTTTTCTACTACAGGGTACTCAACTTTCACTGCAGGAAACTTACTTCTTTTCTACCCACTGCTATTCTACTTCAGGCCTACTTAGTTTTAGACACTACAGGCCTAATAAGCTCTTTACTATATACATACGTACCTGCCTTTTAGTGGAAGACCTACCCTCGTCTATCACAAAACAATGCACCCACCTTCCTGCACAACATACTTTTCCAACGCAAGACTTACGCACCTCGACCACAAAACAATACTCCCACCTTCCTGCACTATATGCATTCTCATCACAAGTCCTACTCACCTCCAATAGAAGACAATGCTTACACCTTCCTGAGTAAAATGCCTTCTCATCACAAGTCACTCCCACTTCTAACACGAGACAATACACCCAATTTGCCTTCTCACCACAAAACCTACCCACGTCTAACACAACGCAACGCACCCACCTTCCTGTGCTTCTGTTCCATGGCCCACACGCTAATCATGAGCCTGCCTCCGATTCTAAGTATCCTAGCAAGCTCCCTGATGGCCCGAACACGACGCTCTGTCGTGGCGAAGTGATGGATGACCGCGATGCTGAGTGCAGCGTCGAAACTGTCGTCGCGCACTGGTAGGGACAGGTTGTCCGCCATCAGCATCTGTGGCACACGCGTGAATTAGTCGAGTTCGTTCTCACAAAAACAGCACCAGGAAACTGATAAAAGGGACTCATGTATGCCTTCTCAGGGCAAAGCCTGCTTACATCTTCCTGGCCTGGTATTTTTGTCCATGAGCCATACATTTGAAGAGGCGTCATTTTTTGTGATATAAAGAAAGGTAACATCAAATGTTTTTCTTGTTGGTCCATGTGGGGCCTCAGTAATACAACATTCTGATCTATTTGCTCACTACAAATACTGCCACCAATTCTTCTTGTCCTCACCTTTCTTCTTCAAAAAACAATGCAAGATCCCTGAGCTCAAGTCGGTGCCAGAATAGAAGTCGAGGAAACACACCTGGAAGCTGTTCTGACGCGCGGTTTTGGCAACACTCGCGCATCTGTCCAGGCCGAGCTTGAAGATTTGAGAGTTGGTAGACAGATACTTGCCGTTGCCGCAGCCTGGGGGAATGAAGTGTAGTCAGCAAACACATGCAGATTTTTTAGTATTTGTCACTAACAAATGTTTTACCAACACCCAGAGTTTAAGAGGACAGCTTGTGTTGTCAGTGAAGAAATAAGTGGAATCCTACCTATACCAAGAAAGGGCTTACCAAAAATATCTATGTGCTGAAACTTTACAATAGCTGACGACTTCAGTGTATATATTGTGGATTACAGGTAAAGAATATCAAGACCTCAAAAATTCAGCCCTACTCTATGAGTTATTTATAATTAATATTTAGTTTAATATATGTTCATGGACTATTTTAATTTCACAACGCGAAGCGTTATACTTCCGACAATGAAGACCCTAGTTCATTCCCACTCTGGCCCTCGCCGTATTTTAATCAGCGTTGGTGCAGCCACTCAGGTGAAAGTAGAAAAGCAAACGGGGAAAAGTAAAATTTACAGAAGTGAATGTATACCTTCCCTACGGTTTTATAAAAAAAAAGTGATTACCCAGGCTGACTCACTTCCCTGCGGAACTTTTTGCTATAGCATTGATAATAAAGCCCTGTTCTTGGGCGGCTATAATCATAGATGATTTGGTGAAAAAAATTGACTGAGTTCCTTGCAGTATCCATGATTATTATCCGTGTAGTTGGCAATTATTGTTATTGACATTTATCGTCTTTGTTTTTCACAGTCATGTTCGTTGTTGATAGGATGTTAATCACAGCTATCATTATTGTTTATCACTACATGTCGTTGCTGTTCGTAAAATTTTCGAAAAATAATGGCAATTACTGACGTTGTTTTTGAAGTAATCATTTTCGTTGTTATATGCAAGAAATCACTGTCCTATCCATTGATAACTATGTTTATTTTCATAATTTTTCAAGTCATTATTATTTTATTCATTGATCTTGTTCCTTAATACAGTACTAGTTACTAGTTACAGCTGTGCTCTATGTGCACTAGCAGAGCGGCACACATTGATGCAAATCTTATGAATTTCACAGACGTACGCGTCTATACTTTTATGTATTCTACTTTTATATGTGTAAACGGACAAATTTATATGTACGTACTTATATATAATTTCTGATATATACTTACCTATCTCCACAAAATGCTTACTATCTCAACTTACCTATCTCAATAGTGCTGGCGCATAGGTATTCACCTATTTTTAGACATTCATACGTCACCGAAATACTGCAATATTATAGAGTAATCTTTTTATGTTATTTTTGTGCCCCGTCATTCACTATAAAAACATTCCAAAAGCATTGCATTGATATACAATTTACTATTCTCTCTATCGTTTCTGAAATAATTGATTCAAAATAGATTGAGAGTCCAAAAAAGTTGCGACACTTCACACCTACACGGGCGACTCCGGCGCTGTCAGACCATCAGCAGTGTAGACCTTGTAGGTAAATCTGAATATGAAGAAGTATCCGTGAAATGTTTCACCTTCACTGGACGTTTGTTCAACCCCCAAGGCTTCAATTACCCATGCGTATCTATCTTAATTCTATTTGAAACGACGCTTATGGTTTGCATTTTGACGGCAACGTGCGCCACCGGTGGCCGCGGAAGGGATTTTCATAATGGTGTTGACTGACCAGCGGTCAAAACTCAATTTTCATAAATACTTAATTTAATCTAAATAAATACATGAACAAAGTAATTTTTACTATATTTAAAATTGCTTACTACAATCAACTTTAAGTTCGAGTTGAATATTGAACTTCAGTTTAAAAAATTGCGGTCAAAGTGTAAGGCTTATAAAGGAAAAGTATTACCAAGCTACAACGTTTCTCGTAAAAAGAGGCTGTATAAAACACTACTACCAACCATATACGTCATACGTAGAAGTTCCAAACTGTCATAAATTTAACTACTCACGAAAAATAACAATGCCGGAGTTCTCACGCCTCACTCACCCACATCAGCCACCAGGGAACCAGGCTCGAGCTCCTCTAGGAACCTTGCCACCTTGGGCCAGGCTCTGCCTCTGTCGCTGCCCAGGTGCCATGAGATCTGGTCATACACATCGTGCACGTACGCCCTCTCGAGCGCTACTGAGCGGGCCTCCCGCTCCTTGCGGCTCTCTTCAGGTGTCATTTCAGTCTGGTTTGTGGTCCCGGCAGTCTGCTCCTAAATCAGTGCGCACCGCGCCTCAGCCAGCTGATGTGCCAATATTTGAAGCTCGCGTAGATCGCTGGCAGTCACCGGTTCCCTCTCCAGGATTCAGTAGCTGCTGTTTTTGTAACTAGGGCTGCAGTGCTTAGGTGTTTTTTTACTGAGGTCTCGAAAACGGTTTTGCTAACACCTCGGATTGCTTACGCTGATCTAGGAAACGGTTTGGACCACTGGATTCCAGTGGCAGTTTTTCTAAGAGAGGTTTGGGTAACTTTGTTTCTCTAACGGGGTTCAGGTACGATGATTTTTTCGATATTACTTGCACCGGACGTACAGATGATAGGACTAATCTTGCAATATCTTTGGTCTTAGCGGCAGGAGAGAGTAACCTTTTGATCCCAAAAACGCTAACTTGGATGAAATATCAGCTTAGTTGTAATGTTTGAACAATGTCTTACTGTAATTAAGACTTTTGCTTAAAAGTCAATTAAACATCATTGCGAATGATGTTAGATAGCATCATCTTTTAATTTCGATGTAGTTCTAATGTTCTTAATATCATTATTTAGTTTTGCTATCGATATGCAGCGTTGTGATCGATGCATGCGGCTCGGTATCGTAAGCAATTAATTTTCATCAGTACACAAGTACTAAACTCTAGCGTCGAAGAACTGATCGAGTTGGTTTGGGATTTTATACATCATTTGCCCGTGATCACAGCCTTAGTTTCGATTCGATGACTTCACTGTGTTGGTCAGTACGGCAAGAGGCAGTGAGCTAGTTGCTAACTAGCATTGTAAACTAGAGCTCCCGGATCAAGTACAAAGAAATTAAACAATTACATCTCGCTAAACGATACTTTCGATGCTATACTTCAGCTAACCAAGAAAATACCACAGTCATAGTTAATTGATATGTTGCTTTCCTGTCATAAATTCAACTAACCAGGAAAATAATAATACCCTAATAGTACGCTCATTTTTCAGCAGCATGGCTGGGAACTCACAAGATGGTCCTGAGCACGATCCAAATTTTCTACCGAGGTCGCGCAATGTCGGGTCGTTGTGACACACTGACATCCTGAGCGTAAAATAGTTGGAGATTCGTTGATTACAAAATAAACCACACTGGATGAAATTCAAAAACCGATGAAATAGATCAATATTCAAATACCTTTTTCGTTTTTATTCGTTGATGAAGTAAGCTATGATTCCGAATTGGAAGCCGTGAGTTGGTCCAAAGTAAACGGAAGCTAGGGTCAGATTGAATCAGTTTTGCAATGAGGCTCAGACGTTGAGGTGAGGTTAGATATTGAATTGTGATTGTTAAAGTCTGTAGCAGACGACTGGTTATGAAGGCCTGATGGCTTCACAGCAGCACCGGAAGATGGCAGGGCAAAAAGGAACCTCGCAAGCCCTCGACAGTACGTCATGAGGGCCCTCCATGTTTCGGACCGGCGCCCACCACTGCCTCACAGCTGGAATATTACTGAGGTCACAGGTCTTTCGATGCGGAATTTTAACTTCGGTATCTCTTGGTCATATTCCTTCCATGCTGAGCCGATAGTTTCTACCTTTAAGAAACAGATCGAGTGTGAGGCACTGTATCTCTAGAATCGTGAGGGTATAAACCTAAGCATTGCCGAAACACGGGCATGAACACAGGTACGATATTATGTATGAATTTCTGGAACTATGCACCTACACGGAAGTTTATTTACTGGAGACCGAAAATCTCACGGTCTCTTATAGTTGCTCAAATTTCGTTGCGTTGAGAGCCCTTATTGTACCGCCATACTGCTTCTCACTGCTTTGAAAGTGATATCTTGTCACTTTCTTGATATGCATTTGAATCTTGAAGGGGTCATTTCCAAGAACTAATCATTTAAGAAGTAACATCTAACAAAATTGATTTTTTTCTCACAGTTGAGTGGAACAACTGTTTCCTAAATTTAGAAGCTAAACTTGGCATTACACTTTCGAAAAAGTAACTTTCTTCTAAAAGAATTTGAATTTTTACCTACTCGCATCAATTTAAGAAGATATAGTAAAATAAATCAAGAATTAATTTATTGAATTCATTGGATATTTTTGTGAGCATAAATTACGAAACTACTCTGGATTTCCGTTATAAGCCGACCTCACTTGATGAAACTTTAGCCACTGACTGACCATAAGAAAATATCAAGTCTCTTCAGTATTCATTTTCGTAGCCGGTGTCTGGGCAACCGATTTTTAGTACTCTATGATTGCGATACTTGGCAATCGCTCACGTTTGGTCGTTTATGAGAAAGAATTCTTAGCGTTTGTTTCTATTTTCACTTCATTTTTCTTCGGTGCTCACGTGACAGAAGTGCTCCCTTCCGATGCTCCTCTGCCCCCTTGGTGAAGTGTTCCGTCTCGTTCCTGCAACAAAATACAAAGTCTCTAATAAACACACAAAAACATAACAATACAATTAAAAATAAACTCGTAGCACAGAACAATAACGATAAAATAGACAAAATATTTATAGAGTAAAACGCCATAATTGAATTTAAAGAAGTAGTACGGTATTTTTCAACAAAATTTATCCTCATAGTAAAGTCTCCAAATTGTTTTTTTGCGCCGTTTTGATAATATAATGAAATATAGCAAGCCCTTCGAGCTCCGTGATAGATGGAAATAAAAATTGCAATTGATTGAGCACTCGAGCATTGTTGCCGGAAGTATTTTATTTATACGGTAAACGGGATGCTAGACGCACGATGACATTCAGTTCCACATCTGTAACTTCCATCGATCAAGAAACTCTTGCGTAATAGGATGGCAATCTTAACAATCATTTACCACACTATTCCATTCAGATCAAAGGAATAGTATTATTAAGAAAAAAATTACTCAGAGAACAAAACCCGTTTCTGTTTCCTACGTCCAGAGATGCTGTCGATTCGCAGCACCAGAAAACCAACTCACTTCCATTTCCTGACTTCAATGAAAGCATTGCTCACACGTTAAAAAAGATTTTATTCCCATTACTCCCATTTACTCCCATTTTTAATTAGAAATTTTACTCACTGCCATCACTCAATACTGAAACTTACGTACGAGAACATCGAACAACTAATTCTCGAATTATTCAATAAAAAGCTAAAGGACCAAGCTCGAAACACGGCCCAACAAAAACATTTGCCGTTCAGTCGCCTAACAGTTTTGCCTCTAACCTCTTCACACGAATGTGATGTTGAGATAATAAAAAAATTTAAAGAACAATAGTTGAAACATGAACTCAAAATATAAAATAAAACCCAAAAGTTTGATGCAAAAATGAACAGAAATTGCCCTGGTGAGCGCACGTTGATTCTCATGATAATAATGATGATTAAATTGATTGAGATGCAATCAATGGTCCTTTCTGGCATGACGATAGTTTTTCTGACCTGGCCTTCTTATAATAAGATGGGAGTTTACCCCATTTCCTACGTGAAAATTTTTTGCATCCTTTCATTGAGAAAGTATAAGAGTGCGCATAAAATAACACAGTTCAAAAGTCAAAATAACATTCGTTTACATAGATTTTCGATTACACTTTTCTCTGCAGTGAACATGTTGGGAATTATAAAGTAAGACATTTGTTCCATACTCGAAAATATTGTCGTTAAAGAAATGCTGTGTTGCGGCGTGTGATAGGTACGATGCGACCATCATTCACTGCTTTATTCGGTTCCTATGTTTGCAATTTTTTAAATGAATTAAAAAATTCAGGTGTTGTACGAGTATTAGTTCCCTGAGTTCCGTTATATTCACACAATAATCATTTACGTTCGACTCATCGGAGTCTATCATTCGCATCACATCCCTAGTTCTATAGGATCCACCATTTTTGTGGATTCATCTTTAGCGTAGGATTTATGGCTCATCACTTGAGTGGGAATGATGCGGGTTCATCATGTTCGTGAGAATCACTTGGAATACATCATTTGCGTGAGGGCTATCTTTCAATAGTGGAACATAATGCGCTTGGGGTCTATCAATAGCGTGGAAAATCATCATTTTCCCGAGGTTCACCGAATGAATGGAGTCAATCCCTTGCGTGGGGCTCATCATTTTCCCGAGGTTCACCTAATGAATGGAATCAATCCCTTACGTGGGGCTCATTATTTTCCCGAGGTTCACCTAATGAATGGAGTCAATCCTTTGCGTAGAGCTCACCATTTTCCCGAGTTTCACCTAATGAATGGAGTCAATCCTTTCATCATTTTCCCATCAACCGCTTAGTGGTCTGTCAGTGGTGTGGGGCCCCTCATCACCTCACGCACAACAGAAATAAAGGAAGAAAAGGGTTCCCAGAGAGCACAGCATCTGGGACGTCAGGTCATGTCACGAGACGCGGCGTAGCGAGTGTTTGAAGCGGATATCACAGAGCTGTGTGGCTGTGCAGCGGCCTTGTATGTGCCATGGGTGCTCCTTGTGTGTGTGTGCTGTGTTTTTGTGCTCCGTGTGGTAGTGTGTGGGCCACCGGCGCTCCATGTGTGTGTGCGTGTTGTGTTGTTGCGCTCCATGTATGTGATGTGTTGTTATGCTCCATGTGTACGTGTGTGCTGTGTTGTTGTGCTCCGTGTGGTAGTGTGTGTGCCACCGGCGCTCCATGTGTGTGTGTGTTGTGTTGTTGCACTTCATGTGTGTGATGTGTTGTTATGCTCCATGTGTACGTGTGTACTGTGTTGTTGTGCTTCATGCGTGTGTGTTGTGTTGCTGTGCTCCATGTGGTAATGCGTGTGTGTGCTGTTGTGTTCCATGTGAGAGTTACAGAGGTACTCCGTGTTTGCGTGTGCGCTGTTGTGCTCCGTGTGGTGTTGTGTGAGTGTTCTTGTGCTACATTTTGTGCTGTGTGTGGATTGTGTTCAAGTTGATGCTGATGTATATTGTACTACAGTTGGGACTGTGTGTGTTTTCTGTTCCGTGTTCTGTTGCGTGAGTGTTTTTATGCTTCATTGTAGTGCTGTGTGTGGTTTGTTGGATCCCAGGTGATGCTGTGAGTCTGTTGATGTGCTTCGGGTTGTGCTGTGTGTTTGTTATTGTGTTCCAAATAGTGTTATGAGTATGTGCTTGGTGTGCGTTCATGCATGTATGCCCTGTTGTTCACAAGGGCGTGTTTAAAGGAATTATTGCGCTACATGTTGACAGAATTGAGCACTGGGCGAAATAAGCGATAAATTCCAGAGAATTCCCTTTCCAGTTCTCCATCACTGGAGCAATGCATTGCAGGCTGGTCATACGGGTTCATTATAGTAGATGCTCCTGATACATTCAGCTTTCCTCACCTTGTTGTTATGTGGCCCTGATTTATAATTTCACTTTGTGCCTCGTGGAAAAGGCCTGCTGATTCTTGTTCATTAATTTGGTTGAATCATCGCTGTATATTTGATTGATTGCTCCGTGTGAATTATTCTGGTATTTATCTATGCAATCATTTGGTTCCTCCATATAGAGTCAGCTGAGTTCCTCTCTATACAGTCAGCTGAGTTCCTCCCTATACAGTGAGCTGAGTTCCTCCCTATACAGTGAGCTGAGTTCCTCCCTATACAGTCAGCTGAGTTCCTCCCTATACAGTCAGCTGAGTTCCTCCCTATACATTCAGCTGAGTTCCTCCCTATACAGTCAGCTGACTTCCATTTTCTCTCCCTATACAGTCAGCTGAGTTCCTCCCTATACAGTCAGCTGAGTTCCTCCCTATACAGTGAGCTGAGTTCCTCCCTATACAGTGAGCTGAGTTCCTCCCTATACAGTCAGCTGAGTTCCTCCCTATACAGTCAGCTGAGTTCCTCCCTAAACAGTCAGCTGAGTTCCTCCCTATACAGTCAGCTGAGTTCCTCCCTATACAGTCAGCTGAGTTCCTCCCTAAACAGTCAGCTGAGTTCCTCCCTATACAGTCAGCTGAGTTCCTCCCTATACAGTCAGCTGAGTTCCTCCCTAAACAGTCAGCTGAGTTCCTCCCTATACAGTCAGCTGAGTTCCTCCCTATACAGTCAGCTGAGTTCTTCCCTATACAGTCAGCTGAGTTCCTCCCTAAACAGTCAGCTGAGTTCCTCCCTATACAGTAAGCTGAGTTCCTCCCTATACAGTCAGCTGAGTTCCTCCATATACAGTCAGCTGAGTTCCTCCCTATACAGTCAGCTGAGTTCCTCCCTATACAGTCAGCTGAGTTCCTCCCTAAACAGTCAGCTGAGTTCCTCCCTATACAGTGAGCTGAGTTCCTCCCTATACAGTGAGCTGAGTTCCTCCCTATACAGTCAGCTGAGTTCCTCCCTATACAGTCAGATGAGTTCCTCCCTATACAGTCAGCTGAGTTCCTCCCTATACAGTCAGCTGAGTTCCTCCCTATACAGTGAGCTGAGTTCCTCCCTATGCAGTCAGCTGAGTTCCTCCCTATACAGTCAGCTGAGTTCCTCCCTAACCAGTCAGCTGAGTTTCTCCCTATACAGTCAGCTGAGTTCCTCCCTATTCAGTCAGCTGAGTTCCTCCCAGTACAGTTGGGTCATTTCTCTCCCTGTAGAAAGAGTCCATATATTAACATGTAATATTTTAACCATTGACTAAAACTACGCATTTACCGAACTAGCCCTTTGTTATTAGAGCCACTTCTACATTCTTTAACATCTTTCACGATAAGAAGAGCGTCCATGGTACTTAAAAAAAGACTTTTCTTGTACAGCGTTGACGTTTCATCCTCTTTCTCTTTTATCAATGTAATTTTTGTCTTACGTTCTTGCAATAAGCAAATAAATATTTCAGAGTCTGTTTTCAGTAGCTCAAATTTGGACATTAAACAAATTTTCTGCGTCTGTTTTTAGCAGTTCAAATTTGAATATTAAATGAATGTCCTTCGTCTCTTTTTAGCAGTTCAAGTTTGAACATTAAATAAATTTTCTGCGTCTGTTTTAGCCGTTCAAGTTTGAACTTTATATCCGATGCTAGCATTGGGCGTCACTTTAAATGTTCTGCATTGCTTGATTACACGCAAATGACAGTGTTAACATCGTTGGCGGAAGATAGTTAAATCTTACATAATAATACCGTAGACTTTTAAGCTCGCTTCGTACAGTCCTGACTCCTGTCTTTGGTTAATAATGTTTTGTTTCCAACTATCGTGATGGAGATAATTTATTTAACCTTAAAATCACAGTAAAATGATTTTCGTGAATGTATTAAAATTAGATTAAGTCACCTTCTTATTCCTTAATATTTCATAAGATTCAAACCTTCAGTGATGGCGGTCATGAATACCAATGCTTAATCATCGCCATTTAATCATCCACGAGCTGGTCTATACTCAGAAATGATCAAGTGTTGCCTAAAACATTCACTGTCATTACATAGCTTGTGCAGTATTTGACGTCACTCCCTGTCGAGGAACCTCTAACAACTCAAAAATATCACGTAAATTCTAACAAAGTACTACGCATCGCACGAGCTTCAGCGGCAAACTCCACTTCAATTCTGCTGATGTTTAAATTAATTCGCATCATCTCTAAATAAGGCTAATCTCATACAGATTTAAGTACTTTTGTCGAATTGATAGAAAATTACATACACTCTTTATTACAGTAAAACCTAAACTTGAGAATCCTGTTAAACCTAAAAATGTATATAATGTTATCAAATGAGAGGAAATGAGATACAATCTTTTTTATTGTAAAACCTGAATTTTAATTTCTCGAGTAAAATAAAAATTTTGAGCTCCAGCTACTCAAGTATAAGAAATTATCCACCCTGAAGAAACCTAGCTCCTGAAATGCGGCCGAGGGATACACGTTGCGTGAATTTACCCAAAGTTTTCGTATAATAAAATTGTTTATTTTCTATTTGAAAATATCATTGATAAAAATTTCAGACCATTGAATTGGACGATGAACGAGGCAGGCGACCTAGATCTGAGTAGCAGCCTGGTCGTTATTTTTACACTGCAAACGAGACGAACACAACTATCTGAATCAGGCCGGGCCACTCTGTCTGGCGTCTGTCTGGCGTCTATGACAGAGGCGAAGACTGAATAAAACATCGTTTGCATGCAATTACAAAAAATTTCGTGCAATCCTAGATTCCACAAACACATGCGTTCTCTATATTTCACCATCTGTTTGTCGGGTAATATGAGAATGATGCTATTACGTACAATGGAGCTGAAAATAAATTGAGAAAACATTATGTAAAAATTCACTGTAATTTCGAAGAACCGTATGCACGCAGTAATACGTCCATTTATGAAAGACGTTATATAAAAGAGAATTACGGGCCACAAGTTATGTAATCAAATTTGCGAGCCGATCAGAGCTATAATGAGTAATCGGGCCCAATCCTTTTTTTTCTGGAACAACAGAAGTTCCGGCATGGCGCTGGACTAGACACTCCAGCTTGAGTCACATGAGGTTAAGTTCGGGCATCTTCAAGATATCGCTGGGTCAGGCTGGCGGACTCTATTTTTCTATCTCCAGTTTCTGAGAACAAGATGCAGCCGGTCCCGGGTGTCAGGCTGGCGGACTAGTTTTTGAAGGGCCTGAGCAGCAGCATCTGAGACAGGACGCCGCATTGTCGTTTGTACAACAAAGTCGTCACGAGACGGGAATACGGCCTGAATGTGAGCTTTGTTTTCCAGCGCGTGGGCTGGCGGTCAGGCTGGACAAAGAACGAGGCGCTCTCCCGTGGGTCGCAATTAAGCAGAGCAGACGGAGTGGCGACCGCTGGATCAAGCGAGATAGTCGTCTGTCTCGCCTGCGCTGCAACAACCGGTCGTCTGTCTCGCCCCAGCGGAGCAGCCGGCGGTCTTCTGTATCATAGCGCAGGGTATAGTCTGTATCCGAGCGCCGGGTAACCTCTTTTTCATAACGCAGGGTATCGTCTGCATCATAGTGCAGGATATCGTCTGTATCATAACATAGCAACCGGATATCGTGTGTATCATAGCGCAGGGTATCGTCTGTCTCGTCGGTACATCAACCAGTGGTTTTGCGTTAAACAATATTACTTTATACTTAGTTGTGCAAAATTGAGCGAGGTTGAAGCGAATATGGGGTAGTTAAAAAAGGCCCACTCGAAAGAACATAGGAAATCAGAACTCAATTGGTTGCAATACAACACTCTGAAATCATGATTTCGTAACATTCAGTCTACCACCCAAAGAATATTTAGAGCTACGAGGATAGTCTCTCGTCGCTGGTATTTTGCTGAGAAGCCAAATTTTGTTTCTTGCCTCCAGTTTTACCTCTCATTAGCGAACTGGGCATCCGCTGACGCAGTAGCTACAGTGAAGGGAATTTCGTTAGGTCATAGTCTATCGTACGGTGTTTATCAGAAATGTGCCCTAATGCACGTGAAAGTTTGACCGTAAAATTAACTAACTAGTTGCACCCATCAGCGTGAGGTAAATCCCGTCTCTCTGACGCTACTGGGAACTGACGCAAATTTTTTCACTTGCCGCGCACCAGATATTGGGTAAAAATTCTAAAGATGAAATAGGAAAATTGCAAATCTTTTCCGGATCTTTATTACACGATGATCTATTCTAGATCTTTGTTGCCCGCTGACCTATTCTGAATATTAATTGCATCGTGATCTTTTCAAGATATTCGAGGTAAGTTTCGGTTCCAATACGGACGTCTCACTTTTAAGCAATAGTTATTAGAAAGGTGCAAACGAACATTGTGTATTATCATTGGCATTTTTTCCTATGCTGAAGGTAGCAGTTTTTTAGAAAGTTGTAAGGGAAAGACTCCTTAAGGTTTTTTCCTAATCATTTTTTTTGCCTAAATATAGCATTATTACATCACTTTTATACATCCTGCTGCCGGCACCAAATATGTATGCACCAAACAGGATGAAAACAGAGCAGTATGGATCATTGTTTTATGATTTAACCGGGCCGAACTCTCGTCAAAAAATAATCAGTATTTCATAAGGTCACACATCATTTTTGCGTTCAACTCTTCGTTAACACAAGACCGACAACAAGAGTGGACCAACTACGAATCTGCAACAACAAACCAGAACACTTGCGAGCGCTGTCTGCTGAACAAATAAAACAGAATGCATTTGTATTTAAAAGTTTAGTACTCGTAAAGATCTTCTCTCCCTAGCACCTGACCTTCAACAGAGTTCGTGAATCATTTTAAAAGAGAAATACCAATAGCTAATGCAGTATTTCAAAATGCTAATGATTAAAAAAATATTTTCACGTGGAACAAAGATCATGCTGAATTTATGTTAAAAATGGAACAACTTCCTCAGTAGGCAACATGGATTTGATGATTAGACAAATGATAGTTATCTTCAAAACACCAACCAATAACTTGAAGCGTTTAAGCCTTTTTCAGACTGAAAATGAAGTAACCATAGAAAAAATTTTCTTGTTTTTCTGTCAAATCTTCAAATTTCAAATGTGACTGTACTTACACTAGTATATGTTCGGACTAAGGTCCTTTATATTCCACCGTTTTTTAAAACCAATCTGTTGTAGCACACTCTATCGATGAGTTTTTAAAAAAATTCCTTTTGTTCAGTCAGTTTCATTTTAACCAAAAATTACACCAGCCAATGTGTGTTTGTTCTGTTTAACTCAAGTAGCCTCAGTTCTGAGGCACAACAACGTCAGCTGCAGGTGGCAACACCTACTTGGTAGACACAACAACGTCAGCTGCAGATGGCAACACCTACTTGGGAGACACAACAACGTCAGCTGCAGGTGGCAACACCTACTTGGTAGACACAACAACGTCAGCTGCAGGTGGCAACACCTACTTGGTAGACACAACAACGTCAGCTGCAGATGGCAACACCTACTTGGTAGACACAACAACGTCAGCTGCAGGTGGCAACACCTACTTGGTAGACACAACAACGTCAGCTGCAGGTGGCAACACCTACTTGGTAGACACAACAACGTCAGCTGCAGGTGGCAACACCTACTTGGTAGACACAACAACGTCAGCTGCAGGTGGCAACACCTACTTGGTAGACACAAAAGCTTAAATCTGGAATCTGTTCACGCTGTTTAAGGTGAAGAATAAAATATGGTTTATTTCTATCACTTGAACACCGAGGCCATCATTTGCTATCTCAATCATAACTTATACGCATTTTGAAAGAACGGAGATTAGAAAACGTTTTAAATTCATGTACATGAGAATTTTTACATTTACACAAAAGTGCTCTGCTTTTAGACACGATAGATCTAGTACCCGCACATTCTATATATATTATAGAGTATTTTATTCGTGTACGTGCTATAATCAAGATAAACAGCTACTCCCTTTTCTCCAACGTAATCTGAATATGTAGAATAACTCTTATGTCAACTATTCGGAATAATTTGAGCAATTTTCAAAAACCGATAAATTGTTCATAGGCACGAGTTCAAATGAATTTAACACGAGTGCTAGCGTAACCAGTGCAAGTTGAACATACTACACATTTAAACGACCATTACGAATTTAATACACTCTCACACGCATTCATACCCAGTTCAACTTCTCTTTTTCAATCTAATGAATGTTCAAATCCATTATGAACCCACTATAGAACATTGATGAGGCAAAAAATTATTATTTTTCATGTATTATAAACATGACAAGAGTCGTAGTATTACTCCTTACAAAACGATGAAGTAACATCGTTCGATTTAGCATAAATTTTACCCTAAGCACATTATAGTTTGCACCTATGTCTATCTGCAAACATTAATGACCAGAGCAACACAAAACGAGCTCCAGAAGCTCAACCATGGATGAACATGACGCACGAGACGCTCATGGCTTCAGACAGCAAACAAAGAGCAAATAACGTCGTGGTGGTGGCTTGTCCAGACGCAAGTTTGGAGTACATAAGAGACAGGTGTTCACAGCTGCAGGTGTCCGCTCCCGGCGTGGGAGAGTGCAATCATTCGGTGCTAAATTAGGAACTGAGTTCGAGTCGAAAATAATACCTAAATCAGATGGTAAACTTCATTCTGGGTAAAAACTAGGAATTAAAATAGCTGCTAAACCAAGTTTCTTACTATTTTAATACTAGTTAAGTTAGGTATTAAAATAGATGTTAAACTACGTTTCTTTTGCCTAAATACTAGTTAAACTTAGTATTAAAATAGGTATTAAACTAAGTTTCCTACTTAGTGCTTGTAAAACTAGATTTTTAGCTAGCTGCAAACTAAATGTTAAACTATGGAATAAACTTGTGGCTAAACTAGGCGTTAATGAAAGTTTTTTCTTAGTGCTGATGTTAAACTAGATGTTGAACTAGGTGTCGAACCAGGTGCTAAACTAGGAGCTAGACTGAGTGCTAAGCTACAAGTTTAATTGAATAGCACACGAGGGAACTCAAGCAGGAGCTTAACTGGGCACTAAACTAGATGGTGAACTATATGATAACCTAGGCGCTAGACTAAGATTAAACTAGCATATAAACGGGGCGCTAGACTAAGATTTTACTAGTATATGAACTGGGGAGATTACATTTCCATATTGAGATCAGAAAAAGTAATTTACTCTATTATGTTTTTTCACAGGGAAACTGAGATGAACTGCTTTTTAGTGTAACGTTTTAATTAATTTCTAATGTATTCGTAACTTCAGGTCACTCCTTACAGACGGTCATTTCCTCTCGTGACGCTCATCAAATAATCAAGTATTAACATACATTACTTACGGATGCAGGCTCTGAGATTTCATTATTCCCTGTCTAGAAAAAAATATATAAACGGGTAAGGTTACAAAGGATGAAATGCCCTGCACAATTTTTAGGATTCAAGAGCAAGAACTCCGAAGCGACGTACTTGGGAAACCTTCTTAGTAAATTGTCTTTCTGAAACAAGCATCACTGTCTTTTAAATTTAAGTTTACTCTTTCCGTTTATCGTCTGTAGTGGCAAGTCATCAGCATACACTTGACCCAATTACTAGCTTAGAACATGCAGAGCTATCAACATCATTCATTATTTGTAGTCACTTCAGCAAATACTATTGAGACTTGAAGGAGGTGATGGTGGTGGTATTAGATGTTATGGTCGTGATTGCTGTGGCGCTGTCGCATGGCAGTGATGACCTAAATAAAGTATTTTGGATGGGGTTCATAGGTGTGATCGTCGCGATTGCTGTGGCGCTGTTGCATGGCAGTGATGACCTAAATAAAGTATTTTATAAGGGGTTGATAGGTGTGTTGGTAGTGATTACTGTAACGATGTTGCATGATAGTGATGACCTGAATAAAATATTTTGGATGGGGTTGATAGGTGTGATGGTCGTGATTACTCTTGCGATTTTAAAAAATTATGATGATGTAAATAAAGTATTTTGTCCCACATGACGTTAATTAGTGACTTTGGTGATAAGTGGCATTAAAGATAGAAGTGAACTAGAGCTAAAAATGTACACATGTGAGAAATCAAACAACTGTGATCTCTCAGCACGCTAAATCTATCCGTGAATTTCATACATGGCTTACCAAATTCTTTGTATATGCAAAATATACGACAGTATCCAGAAACCCACATTAATTCATTATACGGAAGATTTCTGTTAAAAAAACAGCCACCTTACGTCTTGTTCAAACATTCTGTATTATAGAGGTCAACCTTGTGACTCAACGCTCCTCTCAGACATTTATTTCAATGATGAACCACAGAAATGAAAAATGAATTCCGACACGGTTGCTCTAAATGTCCGACAAGAAATTTTTCTCTCAGTTACGCATTATTTCTTCTCAATTTATTCCAATTTCTTTCGGCTGTTGTCGACTTGCCTTGCCAGAAATTTCTATTGAGATGGTGAATGCGATTCAATCAAAGATAAAACTGAACTGTGAAGTAAATTTATCAACATTAAACAGCAAATTCGCTGCCTCGTGTTGCATCACTCTATCTCATGTTGCCTCGTGTTGCAATGCTTCATCTAACGTTACCACGTGTTGTATCACTCTATTTCCCATTGCCACGTGTTGCAGCACTTCATCTCGCGTTGCCACGTGTTGCATCACTTCATCTCATGATGTCATGTGTTGCATCACTCCTTCTCACCTTGCCACGTGTTGCAACACTTTATTTCATATTTTCACGTGTTTCAGCACTTCATCTCATCTTGTCACGTCTTTCATCACTTCATATCATGATGCCACGTGTTGCAACACTTCTTCTCATGTTGCCACGTGTTGCATCACTCCGTCTCACGTTGCCATGTGTTGCAACACTTCCTCTTACGTTGCCAAGTGTTGTCACGCTTTATTTCACAATTTCACGTGTTACCACGCTTTATTTCACGTTGCCACGTGGTGCTACGCTCTATGTCGCATTGTCACGTGTTGCCACACAGCGACACGTTTACGAAGCAATAGAAAATGTCACAAAATGGCTTAGCTCCAACCTCTAAAGCTTTTCCAAATTAATGCAATTACACCCAAAAAACTAAACGATAAATTTCCTTACCACATTATCAATATTTATTTCAATTAATTTCTCGAGTACTAACAAGACGCCATGACAGTAAACCGAAAGTTCGAGTCTCACCAACTCCAGGCAGTCAACGGTGCCGGTGTTGTTTCCGTGGTCCTGTGAAAACCGCTATTTTTTGCGGCCCCTTTTCATGGGGTGAAAACGTCAAAATTTTCTATAGTACTTGACTCGCGTACGCGAGAATTTGAAACCTTCCTCCCAAAGTATAAGCCTTGGATGAAAATATTCATGAAACCATTTCAAATATTTTACGTTGTCGTGGCGGTAGAGTTGGCATCGTAATTTTTTTTATTGTTGCAACGCTACGTGTTCTAGCGCACAGCGCAACCAACTTAATACAAAGATTACTCGACCAGCTGCACAGCTGCGGCGACGCGAGTATTTTATCGCTCTGACAGCATTGTGAGCCACCGGTGGCCACGGAGAGTATTTTCATGACGCTGCTGACCGATCAGTAGTCACAAATTCAATTTTCATGATATTTAGTTAGAGCTGAATGAAGCCAAGATCCTGATACAGTTAGCTAGTTTCAAAATTGCTTAGTATAATTTACTAAATCTGATTTGAATATTGAATTTCAGTTTAACCAATGCGGTCAAAGTGTTGAATACCCGGCACCAGAGCACTTTGTTAGCAACCTCTACTCCTTGCGAAGACATCGAGGAGATGTGAACCCAATTAACACAAACGTGCTTTGCAGTCATGTATTTATTTTTAGAATCCAATGTAATTGTTTGGCAGTTTATGAACCTAGAACAACGCGGAATCGCTATGGATAACGATTCTATGGAATAACGATTCTCAATAACGATTCCATAACAATCGTTATTGAAGAACAATCGTCATCGTTCTATGGAATCGTTATTGAGTCAACTTTAGTATTTATTTCTAGAGAGACCAAGAAAGAGAATGAGAGCTAAAAAAACAAAAGATAAAATAAAATTCAAATTAGAACCTCCTACACAAATATGTTACAACGAATCTTAATAATGCATTGTTACACGTCTCTATGCTTTAGTTTTGATACATTTAATTTTAGATTCAGTCTTTCTGCAAGGCAAACGCACAGCGGATCAGAATAATGCATATACGTTCGTCCATTGCATAGGATATGACTTATGAATGCATATAATTGATGAAGACGTAAGACCAGGGATACTAGAATATATATTGCGTGTGTTGTATAAAATATATGGTCATAGGAAAAAACACTATAATATTTAATACAGAAGACAAGATATAAGAACCGTCTTCTGACACGTGCATCTTTCTCCTGAATTATACTACGATGTCTGGGAAGCAGGGGTTTGTAATAAAAATATACGAACTCAAGATCAAAAACTTAAAGGAGGAAAACAAGAGAAAAAAATCTGTACTTTCGATTTAAGTCATTCTTCAATTACGCTGCAGTCGGGGTCTGCAAAGTCTTATAATTGAAGTGGTTGGACATGGAAATAACTTGTTCAGTGTCACTAAACGGTGCTGATGTTTGCATGCCCAAAAAAAATGGAGTACTGCTGCCGATAGCGCGCTGTACGCAAGCTCACATCTCCCACAAAGGATGATCGCACAAATTACGTGGTCCTGAACCCAAATAAAAATATCGTACCTTGAATTGAATAGCTGCTGTTTCTTCTCTTCAATAACGTACGGCACAAAGTTTCTCTCTTGACACAGATGATATTAAAAATATTCAATTAAAAGAGTAAATTTCAGCATTCACGCTTCACCATTGGACTCGGCGTTGCGGCGGTAGAGTTTCAGCGTCCGGTTGTCGAGATGTGCTCAATTTTCTACTTTAGTCACGGATTAGTCCTGAGCCTCAGATAGTGCACGAGCTTCCGCACCAATATCGAAACTTTTATTCACTCGACGACTTAAAGATGAACAGGAGACGTGGCTCTATGTTATAAATACATCTAGGGAAGGAAGACCCATTCTTCACATTACACAATTTCGCAAACAAAGAAGTCCGCGGACTTTACCTTCCGCGTTTCGTTGCTAGTGTGGTTTAGAAGTGGTTTTAAAATCTTTACGACTTTTACTGAAGTAAAGAGTGAGTGTTCTTAATAGTATGACCCTGTAGCTACATGGAATTGGCACACCATCCTTCGCACAAGCCACTCTGGGGACGGCGAGTGGCACACTGGCTGTGTCGTGCCGTACCTGAGACCAGCGAGCTCAGCTATTGATTTCGTTGGTGACGTCAAGCAAGAGAAGCGAGAGGCTCTCAAGGAGGTGCACAGTGCATATCTACATCCATTTTGCCTCGAGAAGACTTCATAAAATTTAAATTAAATAATCTGTATTTCACTGATAATTTTATAAGCATTTAGAACAATGTTCTAACCATTCACACAACGCACAGTGCTACGAAAAATTGAAATTAATCACCTTAGTTAGACCACATCCGAATAAAATTAATTCTCTGCAAGAGAAAGTTTGTTTATTGTTTGAAGGATATTTAGAAAGGATTTTTAACCTTATTTAGATCATAGCACGAATGACCAAGCCAGAACTATTCAGCAACACAAAGTGGATAAAACGATTACAGTGTGCTGTTTGATTTAACACACCTGACGCTGAATAAAACACAAAAAGCTCAATAACAGTTTCTCAAACCTTCGTGATGCGTACCACTGGAGGTGCACCAGAACGTGCGTACCAGTGGGTGCGTACCAGAACGTGTGTCCCAGTGGGTGCGTACAAGTGGGTGCGTACCAGTGAGTGCGTACCAGAACGTGCGTCCCAGTGGGTGCGTACGAGTGGGTGCGTACCAGTGGGTGCGTACCAGGGGGTGCATACCAGTGGGTGCGTACCAGTGGGTGCGTACCAGCGGGTGCATACCAGTGGGTGCGTACCAGTGGGTGCGTACCAGCGGGTGCATACCAGTGGGTGCATACCAGCGGGTGCGTACCAGCGGGTGCATACCAGTGGGTGCGTACCAGCGGGTGCATACCAGCGGGTGCATACCAGCGGGTGCGTACCAGCGGGTGCATACCAGTAGGTGCATACCAGTGGGTGCGTACCAGCGGGTGCATACCAGTGGGTGCATACCAGCGAGTGCATACTAGCGGGTGCATACCAGTGGGTGCGTACCAGTGGGTGCATACCAGCGGGTGCGTACCAGTGGGTGCGTACCAGTGGGTGCATACCAGTGGGTGCATACCAGTGGGTGCATACCAGTGGGTGCGTACCAGTGGGTGCATACCAGCGGGTGCGTACCAGTGGGTGCGTACCAGCGGGTGCATACCAGTGGGTGCATACCAGTGGGTGCATACCAGTGGGTGCGCACCAGTGGGTGCATACCAGTGGGTGCATACCAGTGGGTGCGTACCAGTGGGTGCGTACCAGTGGGTGCATACCAGCGGGTGCGTACCAGTGGGTGCGTACCAGCGGGTGCGTACCAGCGGGTGCGTACCAGCGGGTGCGTACCAGCGGGTGCGTACCAGTGGGTACGTACCAGCGGGTGCGTACCAGCAGGTACGACCTAGCGAGTGCAGACCAATAGTATTGATCAATTAAATGCAATAAATCATTGGATTCAAAATTTGTACCGATCAAACAGTAATAGGTCAATAAGAGCACCATAATAGGCAGCATTTTTCCGAGCTAATTGTGTCAACAAAATTGAAGAAAAATAAAAAATAAATTTATTGATTAGTTACCTAAAAGTTTAAATGTTTATTGAAAACAAAAACAGTTTGACTTTGATAGAGAATTGACTGAAGAACTGACGCTTCTATATTCTATATTCATTGTCATGAGTGATGTTGCTGTCTCTGATGTTGCTGTCACTGATGCTGTCACTGATGTTGCTGTCACTGATGTTGCTGTCACTGATGTTGCTGTCACTGATGTTGCTGCCGCTGAGTTTGCTGTCACTGATGTTGCTGTCACTGATGTTGCTGCCGCTGAGTTTGCTGTCACTGATGTTGCTGTCACTGATGTTGCTGCCGCTGAGTTTGCTGTCACTGATGTTGCTGTCACTGATGTTGCTGTCACTGATGTTGCTGTCACTGATGTTGCTGTCACTGATATTGCATCCTCTGAGCAACACGCAGTGCGAATGTCGTTTCTCACGTTTCGCAAGTCGCGTCAGAGTCGTGGTAGACTTAGGTCGTCGTAAACTTAAGTCGTTGTAGACTTAAGTCGTCGTTACAATACAGTTGGTTGCGTTGATTCTTCAAAGTGTTTCTGCTAAGCTAAACATTATAACGAAGACAAGTCGACACAGAAAACATTACGCTGAACCACAGCGATGACGTAAATTGTTTGAAAATTCTGCGACGGAGTGACATTATCCAGAGCGAAATCGTGTGTCTGGCTTAAGTGCTGGTCCAAGAAGCGCCCGCAATGCTTGCTGCGATGTAAAGAAAACACGTTGTGTTGCTCACGCAAAAAACGTCACAATTTGATTCTGAATCATTTGCGATGGCGAATATCAGACACGTGTTGCGTCAGATTTTAAAGCTTATACGGAAATCGGAATCGGAAAAATGAATCCAAAATTTGAACCTCAATCCCAAATCCGGATTTACGACAGCACAATATCACGCGGAAGATTTCTGTCAGCGCTCTTCGACGTCCGGCCGGCGATGCGACATCGCTGCTGACGCCGATACTCTGATGCTTTCTATGATTCCTTGGCGGCCGAATCTTGACGACGTTATGTTTCAGTGGTCTGCTCCGATATTTTATTCCAGCCTTAGAAAATGTTTTTTTCCCTCCAAGTAATTATTTACGAATGTTCTTTCCTTGTTATTTACACTGAGTAATTGTACTTGTATATCTTTACATTGTTATTCACACAAAGTTATTATTTCTGAATACCTTCACATAATTTTTACAGCAAAGTAGTCTTCACTGCATACCGTTGCATAGTTATTTGCACTCTGGACGTGTTAGAATACCTACTATTTCTGTCAATTTTCATATCAAATCGGTGCCAAAAGTTTCTTCATCTCCATAACACAGCACCTGTGCTCGTGTCTCAATATTGAGTGTTATTAACAGCAAGCATCGCACACATCACTTGAATATCTCTGTTTACTCCTGTAGAAAAAAATAGCGTTCCTATTGTAACAAATTTCTATCCTCTCGGTCTTAACAACTCAAAATCTTTATGCTACACTTCAGCTAAAGAATTAAATTGTATTTACCTCTCTTTACTTGCGCAGAAAAAAATAACGTTTGTACTGATACGAATTTCTCTTCTCTCAGTCTTCGCAGCTCAAAATCTTCAAATTGCATTTCTGGAAAAAATACTCGTGTGAATTTTGTGATTACTTTCAAGCTTCCCACACGTAGCTCTGCTACGTGTGGGAAGCAATCTTCAAGTTTGTGTTAAAACTAAGAACCCAAAAGCGGCTAACCAGTAACCGATTATCTCCCGGATATTTCCGATAACATTACATGAGTCAGAGATGGTGTAATACAGTTCAGATTCTGCAGGGGTGACTTTAAATGCACGCACGCATACCTGGACAATTTAGCGACTTCGGTGGTAAAACTCTGTACATACAATGATAATAAAAAAAAGACAGTCTGAATAATTGCACACAAAATAAATATCATGAGTTTGAAATCTTTTCTTTCCAGCGTTCAAAAATCTTGCGGTAATCCTGGACAAACGCCCTCGCGCGGGCGTCTGGACAAGACTCGGGCATCGTTAGTCATCCGCAATCTCGCGGTCGATTGCGGTGAGCGATTTTTTGGCGACGGTATCAGAGATGGATGGAGTTGGTGGCTGAAAACTGTGAAGCCATTATTGTGTATCTTGACTACAGCATCGTCACTCTGAGGTTATTACCACAGATTCTTTGTGACGGAAGCTATTATTGTGTATCTCTACTACAGCGTCGTCGCTTTGTGGTTATTACCACAGATTCTTTCCGACGGAAGCTATTATTGTGTATCTTAACTACAGCACCGTCGCTTTGTGGTTATTACCACAGATTCTTTTGCGATGGAAGCTATTATTGCGTTTCTTGACTCCAGCATCGTCGCTCTGAGGTTATTCAAACAGATTCTTTGAAACAGAGGCAACTACTGTGCGAATTGGCTTCAGCGCAGTCGTCGTGGCATTCACTCTGTAGATTCTTTGTGACTGTTTCTCAGTAACAAATTTTTGACCTCTGACTTTTTAACTTATATGTATTCGAATCTACTGTTCGCGGGTACACCACTGGGGTTATTTTTGGGTCTTTCCAAGAGTGGAGTCTTTGTGAATACTAAAAACATAAACGCAATTACAAACACAGAGAAAGTACAGTTGTAGAATCGAGTAATTATTGAAAATAATTACAAGAAATAAATTAAGATTTTTAACACCTCAAATGGATAGAAGAAGAACCTTTAGTGCCTAAGAGTAAAGCAGTCACTCGCGGAAATTTACATTGTCCAAGAGTTTTCCGTCACGACTTAGCATGGCCAGAAAGACACCAAGGCTTCACAGAAACCACAGCAAAAAAGCTCCGGTCTGCCAGGAGTCTGCCCAGCACGCAGTTACTTGGAAGTCGTTGGCGACGGTCACACTAATCAGAGGAAAACGCGCCCACGCCCCAACACCGCTGAACTTGACCTTCTTGCACCCGTTTTTCACTATGCACATTTGGGGTGGTTAACTGTGCTAAAATCTGAGGGTTTGATGGCTGGCGGTTTGAGACGTAAGCATGTGGGAGGCATTGGGGTTAGAGAGACAATGGAGGAACGAGGGGATGGGGTATGGGGTGAGGTGGGTGAGGAGAGCCAAGAATGTCCAAGAGGATGGGAGGAAGGGGGCCGGTGCCCGCCCACGCCGCATGTTGTCGACGTCACCACAGACGAACTGGAGGGAAAGTCATTCTTGCGTCGCCGGCTCGAAATCCTCGAATTTTTCGTCGAAAAGTTACTTGTGGCAGAATACAAAGAAACAATCCTACACAGCAAAAGTTCATGGGAGTCACAAGCACAATGACTTTGTCTAAGCCTCAAGGTATCAAATGAAAATGTTTAGACCCAGCTTCCACTTTTAGTAGATGAGGAAAGCGGAGAATTTCTTCAAACACAATAGAGATATTGCAGTAATTGAAAAATCTACTCTTCACAAAAATAAAACAGGGTCAATTAACGACCTTACGACGACCTTAAGAATTCTCATCAATAATTTCACGCTACTCTTAGTACACAGACCAGTTTAATCAAAGAATTGCCCCTATAAAATGTAAAAATACCACTAAAAATATAGAAACGAAAAACTAACAAAATAAGTTGTTTTACTCAAAAAATCGTCAGCATTTTGAAGGCAAGCTCCAGTATCATTTTTACAAAATACGAAGTATGATAAATACAGCAAACGAATGCAGTCACAAACGATACGAAGTATTAAACTTCTACTTGTCAAATTAAAATTTCAAAAAGCTTAAACGCGTTTATTAGTTGAAGGGTATAGGACTTCAGTATGTTGCTTGAAATCACATGTTAAATCTTTATGATATAAGAGATATGAGTGAGTTAAAATCTCAATCGCTAGATGAACTATCGATTTTCTTCAAAAGTGATGGGCATCACACTGTTTCGCACGGCTGTCTATCACTGGATGAAGAAGAGGATTCACTAATTTGGTATTACGAAAACCCCTTCAGTCAGTGGTTTCTTGATCTAGCGTCCATATTACGTAACTTCATTCCAGGGTAGGCCAACTTGAATTGCGAAAACTATATTAATATATATATAAACGAAGAGTGCAATGAACCCTGGGATGAAGTCCTTGTGCTCAGAAACAAACTAATTTTTGTTTATCGGTTTGACACGTAAACTTCCGCAATGGAATCAATATCAGAATAATACCTTCAATCTACGTGCTAATTTTTCGAACAGGGAACGAAAGTACAGCATAGTTCAATGCAGGCATTTTTCACACCAAGAAGATTATTAAACTCAAAAAAATTTCTAGCCAGAAAAAAGTTAATTTGCGTGCTCATTAAATGATTTCGCATTAAGGCTTTCCTCGAGGCTTTTGCAATGCCCTGATCCTCACCACATGAGGTGGGGGTGCAGCTGCACGCAAGATTGGGGATGCAAGCTCTAAGAAGAAAATAATTTTACAAGGCGAATCATGCCAAAATCACACTCTCCGTGTACATCATTGAAGAAAGAAAGAAAAATCGTTTATTTCCAAAAAATTTGATCAATATAAAAGTCCTTAATTAATAGATAAACCATAATCATTAAAGGTGTACTAATATACAAACCATACGAAGCTTATTAGACAAACTATACGATGCGTTCTTGTAGACTAACCATGTCGGTGCTAATTAGCGGGGGTAATTATGTTATTGATAGAAACAATCAAAATATTATCTCTTGGATATTTTATACACAAAACGATGGCTGACAACTTATAAATAATTTACATACTATTAGAGAATTCTTCTGAATTCCTTCGTCATAAGTTGAAACGAAAAAAGAAAAGACAAAAAACGCTTTACAAAAACAGACTGAGACACCGTTAAAATTGTAAATGATTATCAAGTAGTGACAGAAGGTTAGTTAAAAGTAATTTGTAAAAATCATCGAGCAGCGCGCTCACCTAGAAACCTGTAAATCAACATACACGAAGAATGAAATTCATAGCTTGGTCGTCATACGGACAGGAACACGATTTGTTTGCGTATCATAAGCGCTAATTGCCGTTTATTTCATTCGTCTATTTATATTTTTCACTTTGTCTATTCACAGAAACGCCTCTGGGGTAGCGATAAATCTAGTTTTAAAACAGTTTGCACGTAAAATAAATTAATTTACGTGATTTTCAAGTTATTTCTGAAAAATCGCTTACTGTTTATTGGAAGCAAAATTTTCGTAGGATAAAAGGTCCTTTAATGGATGAACGAACCATGCGAGTGCGATAGCCTTACCGAAGTTAATTAAGTCATTGAGAGAAACAAACAAAATATATTCTCTGGGATATTTCATACAGGGCAAGAAGACTGAAAATTTCTAAATACTGCTAGAGAGGTCTTTCTCTGGGATGTCCTTCTCTACAAGTGAAAACGAAAGATGAAAGACATGAAAGCGTTCTACCGAAACCGACTGGAACACCGGCTTAAATGATTTCAAAGTAGTGAGACAAGCTTGCCAAAAGTAATACATAAAAAAATACAACACAACACGCACAGCTAGATGCATGTAAACAAACACACACATAAATGAATTTTAGCGCTTGTTCGTCGTACGAATAATAAGATAATTTGTTTATAAATCCTATGCTCAGATTAAGTTCTTTGTTCGGCTTGTATGGTCCAAATTACCATATCATTTCTTGCACTCTAGGATATATTATGGCAACTCTATCTATGTTTTTAATTCCACATATTGCTCCAATTATGTTGTGTATGTCACGATAGCCGTTGTAGAACAATCGTTTTTATGTTTCTGACTCAGGTAGACTGTTTTATGCCACTATTATTAGCATGAAAATATCCTAAATTCGTTGCGTGATAGAAGACATTTTTTTCGAGTCCCGTGATTTGAATACTAGTATATACGTAGGAGCGAAAATATAGTTCTGAAAGCATTATTTCAATCCACCCGTTTTACTTTTAACAAATTCCTAATATCGCAAGTCCCTGAGCTTCGTACACTAAATGTAAGTGTGTACTAAAAAATATTTTCAACAAAGCATTGTTACCGTAATTTTTTCTCTTTTATTATTGTAATTAAACATATAATCAAATCTATATTAAGCAACATTAGGAATACATTGCTCTCAATCATTTATTCCGACTAGTGACATGGATATTACGATAGTCATATTTGTGTAGCATTAAGTATCCTAACTTTAAGATATTTCAAAAACCAAAAAGGAGTTTACTGTATCATCTATATTGTAAATAATTTTTTTTCCTTTTCTTTCTTTTTCAATTAAATGCATGTACGTGGTTGATCCTAGTGAGAGTTTGGAAGCACTGCCTCCAGTTTAGAGCTGGACAGAAACTGAACTCCTCCACTGCCTACATGAAAAGCGATATGAAGTAGAAATTCTCCTCAAAACCTAATTCTACTCATTGAAATAAATCATTGAAATAAATCATTGAAATAAATCTATCTTAAAAGTAATAGGTGACTTAAAATGGAGTTTGATGCAGCAGAAAACAAATCAACAAAACTTCAGTTCAGATTCACTCATCAGTAAAGCCTTTTGTCTTTAATTAAGTTCTCTACCGGCATCAACATAGTGTATATTAATTAGGATATTCATAATTTGCTTATCTTTTAATATTGTAGAGGGACAAGCGACGATTTATGTTGTCTAATGTTTTTCATCTTTATTTTGGTAATTTTTGTGTCTATACATCGTATTACCCCCTAGCTAAACTAAACCTAAAAATCTTCATACATGTGTTTTTCTTAAGCTTATCTATGAAACAATGTCAATACTATGCTAAACAATACGTAAAAAAACTTAATGAATCGAACCAGCAAAATATTTCGTACGTCTGACACCATACTCCAGAGTTCACCGTTGGAAACGAATTGAGTTACGACGAGAGAATTTGTCGTAAACATTGCGCTGAGCAAAGGTCGATCATTATTTTTGCAGCGATTTGGCCTCTTATAAGAACTTATTTCATTTTAAACATTGACAAAATATTATTTAGTTTCTTTCGTTAACATAGTTTTAGTCTGGCTACGGATTCTAGTGCTTACTCTACTCCTTACACGCGCACAAGACTAAATTATTTAGTGATTTTACGTGCAACTTACCGGCATTCCATATTCTTACCAGATAAAGAGTGCGTGTTTTTGATAGTTTATATTTTGTATTCCAATTTAAACTAATTTCTGGTCAATATTGAGTTTAATGTTGTCAACGAATTTCATAATTTTGTAGGTATAGACAGGTAATATAGTCAATTTTAAGACGTTTTACAAGAATGACAATGTGCCCGGGAATGCTTAGTTTTTGAGTTATTTAAGTTTGAAGTTATACGAACGGCGCTCCTGAATGGCCTTATTTGCGAAAAAACAGTCATTGTTTTTGCAGTGAAAACGGAAGCTAACCTCTATTACAAACGTAAAGAGGTTGGGTCGTGAGGGGTAGCAACAGTTCTTTTAGTGAAAATTATAAATAAAGGTTTCTAGTGACGTTTGTTTACATCGACTGGAAGATGGCTGCCGCCATGGGCGCCGCCATTTTGGTGCCGATGTAAACAAGATTGCGATCGTCACCCTAACGGGTGGGTTAGAAGCTTTATTTATACTTTTCACTAAAAGAACTGTGGCTACCCCTCACGACCCAACCTCTTTACGTTTGTAATAGGAGGTTAGCTTCCGTTATTGATTAAAATACGCTAGCCGCGCGCGCTTCCATGGCGCGCACAAGCCAGCTTGAAAGTTGAATAATTCAAAAATAACGCATCACCGGGCAGAATGTCATTCTTGTAAAACGTCTTAAAATTGACTATATTTCCTATCTATACCTACAAAATTATGAAATTGGTTGACAACATTAAACTCAATATTGACCTAATTTCTTCTATTACGTCAACACTGACCGTGCAGAAACTTGAGAAGTCGGATACATTTTGCTTTGAAGGTAAATGTGCAGGAGAGGACCATAATCGTTTTTCCACTTTTTGGTGCCTAAACATAGTTAATTAGGGTAATTCATCAAATATCGAACTGAACTGATTATCGAACAACTTTGAAAATATGCGCGTAATAAATTTCGTAAGCACCCAAACTTGCACAGTGCCGGTGATCTTACATCTAAAACTCCTATTTTAGTGATAAGAACTCATTTCTGTGAGCTGCAAACTGCTACCAGCGGTTGCGAACGCATTTTCTGTACAACCCTTACAAATTGGTCATATTTTTTCACTTGAAAAATCTTACGCACCTCGGGAAAATTGCGACGATTTAACTGTTGTTGTGCCAACGTCAGCCCCCCGTCATAACTAGAGAGTAGTGTTGTCAAATGATGTTCTGTTGCTGTATTTTTTTCTTTCCCGCTAAAAACTTGATAATTATTCCATGTTCGACATTCAGTTCCTATTTCATGTCAGTATTAAATACTGAACAAAGGTGTTCGAATCAAAATTTCTTAAAAATCATGAATTTATGCCTCGAACAAGGCTTTTCAATTCTTAATTCTTTTAAATAACTGATTCGATCTATTGAACGCCTGTTTCATTTCCTTAAAATATTGTATTAACGCTTGATAATAACAATGAATAGTTGAAGATGGCGACCAATCAGCTGCTGGTGTTCCAAGGCCCTCAAGATCATCAATGATTCGTCTGGCTACATTTACTGATGATCAATCCCTTGCCAAGAAAATTGATGCAAGCATCAATAATAATTCATTGACGCGTGCTCTACACTCTACTCCAAAAAAGGTCACACAGGTTGATGATCACAATGATGGTTCAACAAGCACTGCAAATGAAACTTCGACATCATATTCAAATTTTGATAACTCTCCATTCAAATGCTTCCTGAAAATAAGTAATGAGACAGTCATTTTAAACAAACAAACAAAACAAACATCGGCATCTTTGGGATGCTTTATTTCCAATCGAGCCTGATACAAATGATCTTAAGCATTGGTTTTTCAAATGTCTTATAACTAACACTATATATAGGACACCATGACGGTTCCCCAGTAAAGTCGGTACCCATTTCCGACACCTGGGTCGAGTGGGGTATTGTGCTTGAGCTTTCCCTCATACCCAACGGGGAAAATCGCAGCGCCAGCGCCGGGATACGAACCCGCGACTCCAACATACAAGTCCGATCCCTTAACCGCTGTGCCACCGTGAGCACTTCCAAGAAAATCCAGTGCACCAAAGAAAAAAAGAATGAAAGAAAAACGTTTATTTTCCAAGTGGCCACATGAGGTGTATAAATAGATAGACCATACGAGGCATATTAATGGACAAAATATACGAGGCGTACTAATAGACAAACCATACGTGGCGTACTAATAGTCTAACAAAAGTTCCATACGAAGAGAACTAATTGACAAACCATCCTGTTCGAATCAAAATTCTTGTTCGATTCATGTTCGATATTGATGAAATTATGTTACTAAAGAATTCGATTTTTAGAACAATAAATACATTTCAATAATCTACGTTGTCTTTCAAGCGACATCACAGAACAAGAAAGCAACTGTTCAAGAATAACCTTGAGGCCCGCAAGAGTTATTCAGAGTAAAAGTTACCAATTTATGAAGGTTGTTTCTAGACACACGTGGTTTCTGTTCGATATTTGATGAATTACCCTAGATTGAAATAAACAAGTTTTCTTCTATGCACTTTCCATCTGAAATGAGTATTTTACAAATTATAGCGGTACAGTACGTTTGGGTGCTTTGTAATTCATTATTTGCCGGCCCCAGGGAGCCTGAACTCGCTTCTAAGATCTTTTAGTTAATAACACAATAACTAGAAATTATCACCCATAAATAACGAATTATAGCGGTATGTTGACTTTTATCTTAGATGGCAGGAATGCGCTTGAGCGTTTGAGCGTCTCGGAAGGGAGCGTCCATTGCAGTATTGCCATACGACATGCTTGATAAATTACTCCCTGCTTCAAACACTGGAGTTGCGGTAACTAATTGGTCAATGCTGGGTTTAATTCAATCATGGAAATTGAAAATTCCGTTTCAAAGAATCACCAAAAGAACACATTTAAAAACATTTTACAAGTATGACATTCTGCTCATTGATGCGTTATTTTCGAGTTATTGTACTTTGAAGTTATAGGAGCGTCGTTCATGAAATGGCTTTTTCACGTGAAAGGACAGGATGTTCCAACAACGCAGCAAGCGCGCCAAGTGGAATTTATTTAATAACCAAAGCTAACCCTCTATTATAAATGTAAACAGGTTGGGTTGTGAGGGGGAGCCACAGTTCTTCTAGTGAAAATTATAAATAAAGGGTCTAACCCACCCATTAGGATGACGTCTGCAATTGTGTTTACATCAGCTCCAAGATGGCGGCCACCCGGTACGGTTGCCGCCATCTTCAGAAATAGTTTTTAATACTCTAACGTATTGTTTTCCAGAACACCGAGGATGGATTTTGGTCAAATTTTACTTTAATGTTGTCAACAATTTTCATAATTTCGTTGCTATAGATAAGTATTATAGTCAATTTCAAGACTTTTACATGAATGACAATGTGCTTGCAAATGCTTAGTTTTCGAGTTATTTAAGTTTAAAGTTATACACACGACGCTCCTGAATGGCCTTTTTTGCCCAAAAGCATTCATTGTTTTTGCCATAGAAACTGAAGCTAACCCCCTATTACAAACATAAGGAGGTTGGGCCGAGAGGGGTAGCCACAGTTCTTTTAGTGAAAAGTATAAATAAAAGTTCCTAGTGACGTCCGTTTACATCGACTCCAAGATGGCTGCCGCTATCTTGGGTACTGGGTGGCGCCATGGTGGCAGCCACCTTGGATTTGATGTAAACGGACATCACTAGAAACCTTTATTTATAATTTTCACTAAAAGAACTGTGGCTATCCCTCACGACCCAACCTCTTTACGTTTGTAATAAGGGATTAGCTTCCGTTATTAACTAAATTATGCTAGGCGCGCACGCTTCCCTGGCGCGCACAAGCCAAGTTCAAAGTTGATTAATTCTAAAATAACGCATCAGCGAGCAGAATGTCATTCTTGTAAAACATTCTTAAACGTGTTCCTTTATTGATTCTTTGCAAGAAAATTATGAAAATCGTTGACAACATTAAAGTAAAATTTGACCTGGATTTTTCATGATCCAAAACGTTGGTTATATACCATGATTTTCTTAGCTATGTTTGTTTTCCTTTTAATCCTAAAAGTAAAATTTCCTAGAAATCATACAATTTCATCTATCTTATGTCAGAGCCTTGCAACTGCTCTGTTGTATCTTTGTTGGGAAGTTGACTAATCCGTATTCAGTATTTTGTGTTCATTCTACCGTAATGTTAACCATGTCTTTTAACTATCTCTAATTTTGCTCTGTTTCAGATTGTTCTATTGATCTTTGATGTGCTAAGGAAAGAAAAGAAGATAAATTATTCTTTAAAAATGTTTTCAAGAATTGTTTCATTATGTTCAAGCACTTCTTGCCCAAATGCTAAGTCAGCAATATATCAAACAATAAGTCAAAATGCTAAGAAGCTGGCCCACTCTAACATGAAGCTTTGCTCTTCAAGTTCTAGAGGTTATTCTGACAGCCCAATTGATCATGATGAGGCGAAGAAAAATGAGTTGAAAAGAAAAGTTGATATTCAGGAAATTTTGAAGTTCAGCCATCCCCTGAGTAAAAAAGGAGCAGCTGGAATAAGTGAGGAAAAAAGCATTGCAGCTTCAAGAAAACCTTCAGCTGATATGAGCATCAAAAAGAAATTTTTTAACTTTGATCCTTCCACTGAAAGGAGCCCTGCTGGTAAGTTCTATTTTATTCATGCACTAAGCTGTCAGTTCTTTTTAACTATGAAGAGTTTGAGTTTCCAATTTTTTCAACATCCTTCAAGATTCACAGTCTAAGTAATTGGATTTAGTTTTTCAAGTTTATGTTGAAATATTTGACTATATCAAATGAAGTTTTTTATGGTTGACTACATTTTTTCATTGTAGCTCTTGATTCTAGATTTGTTGTAATGTTTAAATGAGACAGCTAATATTGAAGGTTTGTTTAACCTAAAGCATATGCATGGCGTATGAAATAGGTCGTGTATAAAATATTTATAGGGCTTCCAAAAGTATTGACTTGTGTTTCATGTAAGAAAATTTTTTTCAAGGTAGATTGCTTACTGAACAAAAAAATTTTTGATAGATAAAGTGTTATTGATTATGAAAATACATGAATTTTTCCTGTATGTTTTTATATGCAACAAAAAATAACTGAATTTTAATTTTAACAACACATGATTTCTGTGCAAAAATAATCACCAATAAATATACCTTAATGATCTCTAAATAGGCATTGAAACTTATTTGATTGGTAGTCACCAAGAGTAAATTTGGCCTTTTTTTATTGGTGCTACAATTAATTTAGTTTGCAATCGATTATCTTTTTAGGATCCAAGTGCACTTATGAAAGTAAACATATGCATTCCTTTTTTTGCGTGCTCTGAACTTGTGATAGTCTTCACTCTTTATTGGTGGAGTAAGTCATTTGGGAACTTCTGAAATTGATATTATTTGAGTTTCAGTTAGCAAGTCATTGGTTGTTGGAACACATTTACTCAATGAAACTTCAGCTGATTAAATATTACGTGACTATAAAGGGAATGGATAATTCATGATCATTTTGATTGCATATCTCATCTTGTAGCATTAACACTTTGACTGCGATGTGCATCACCGATGGTACATGGAGGTAATTTTCATAATGCTGCTGACCGACCGGTAGTTGTAAACTCAATTTTCATAAATACTTAATCAAAGCTAAATGAAGGCACAATCTAGTTCATGTTTGGTATTTTCAAAATATTTTACTACAATTAACATTAAATATGAGTTTGGTGTTAATTTAATATTTAGTAGTTGCAGTTGAAGTGTTAAAAAGATACCAAATGATTGTGCAGTCTTTAGTTGTGAGATCTACATGTATGTGTTATCCATTGATGATGGATGGTGTTTACATTGCTCACTGTTTGCCTTTTCTTCAGATCAGTGGGAACAGCTCAGCAAACTCGACTACCAGAAGGTAGATGAAGGAAGCTCCCGGGTCATTTATGACATCACTGAACACATGCTTGGAATTTCTGATGACGGAAAGCCATTACAAAGTGCACCATTGGAGGCTCCCTCACGTGATGATTTGTTGTCAAGGTTCAATTTAAAAAGTAAGTTGTTGGTTGCTTAGCTTTCATGTTATAAGAAGAATTTCTGTTCTACTGATAAGAGAATTTGATATTTTTAAGTATTTTATTTTAGGTAATTTCTCCAATGTATTTTTCAGACTCAGAATCTTTTCTTCTTAGCTTGTTGCTTATTTGGTTACATGCCATATTTTCTAGATTTCATTATCATTCATTTCTTTGCTCCTTGTGCTAACCGTGCATCTTGGTGTATAGGAGGAAAATCTGGCGTTTTTGACCTGGAAGATTTGGTGGAGTTACTCTACATGGAGAATGCTCGGGACCTCGTGGCCATAAAGGTAAAAGCTTGTCTCCGTTTTTTGCAGGTTGCTCCTGACCGTGAATATTTGTATCATTATTATAGAGTGAAGAGTAAATTATATGCGTCATAATGCTGCCCATGAAGGAGGTATATTACTGTCAGTTGCTAGTATTTAGAATTTACATATGAATTCCATTTCCCGGTTTTTCAGTGGGACTGTAAATGCTTCATCACCTTGCAGTACTATCATACCTCATGAATGAAATTCATACTCTTGGTTATGCTCTAGTGGAAATTAATTATAAGAAAAAATTATTTAGTCCAGAGGTTGGAAGCAAAATTCATGAGAAGACTGGGCACAATATTTTATGTCCTTTATTTCAACTATGAGGTGATATGAAACATTCTTGGATATTTTTCAATAAAATAAATTGTTCATATATAAGTTTGAGTAGATTTTTTTTTTTTTTGTGAATAGAGCCCTGACCAGGCACATGTTTCTGATCAAGATAATGATATTTTTCTTGTGGTATTGGCTGTTGAAATCTTCTGTGTTTCTGTTTCAGGTTTCTGACATTTACAGCACCAGTTATTTGGTCTAGTGTGTGGGATCCAAGTGTAGGAGCAGAAGTGGATGAATGAGGAGTCTTGTTTGCTTCATGTTGTTTCTGAGACATGTGGTTAAATAGTATTTCATAGAATCAAGGGAAATGTTAGTTTTGCTCTCTGTTGAAGGGATGCTTGAAGTTTGGGTCTAATCAGAAAGCAATTTTTGCATCATTACATAAGTTTTTCATCTGTGTGAATGTTTATTTGATGTTAGTTCTGCTTGAAAACAACTTCAAATCATGATGTGATAGCACCCCGAAGGGTGATACTACTATTGGATCTATGGGAATTGTCACTGCCAGGAAGAAAATGTGAGGGCCTGGACTGAGAGATAGGTAGGGCTTCTTTTTGTGGAAATAAAATGTTTTTGTAATGTTAAGTACCCTCTTTTTTCTAGTTCACTGCTTCCCTGTTTTTCAACACCTACTACTTTTTTCTTCAACTTTGATCTTGTTTCCTAATCTTCTTTCTTAACTTATTGTTTCTATGCCCTTTCTGTATAGATTCTGCATTCCTTTAACTCCAAACTAAATGGTGCCTTCCTCTCCTTGCATCGCTTTTGTGGTGGATATGGAGGCTTGAACAAACTAATAATCTAATCTGATCAGATGTACAATTCTCAGAATATGTTATTGATGCAAGGGAGATGAATAAGCACTGCTTGGTTCATTTATCCTGTACAATTTAAAATTTTTGCTAATGGTTCCATTATCCTGTACAATTTAAAATTTTTGCTAATGGTTCCATTATACAACCACTGTCATTACTCTTGCCCTTACATCAAGTTGCTGTGCTTCACAATGCACGTGGAGGAATGAACTACCACTTAACCATGAATGTTGAAAAATGCAGTACAGTTTACATTTGAAAAAATGTAACATTTAGAACTTTTGGTAGAAGTGTATTTTCAAATCCAACATGGATGGTTAGGCCTTAAAAAAAATGAAATGTGAATTAACTAAACGTTATTTTTGGCAAAGACCTAGAGCAAACTTGGAAAGATTAAGGAGACATTTATGATTTTTCTAGCGGAGTTCTTGTGGTTCAATAGACATTTGATAGGATCGCAAAGGATGGTTTTCTCTTTTGTAAAATTTCTTGATGATCGCTAGTCTTGCGACAAGAATGAACCAACTTGAGTGTGGAAGGATTCATGTCATATTTTACTGCTGGGCATTATTGAAATAGTGGCAGTAAAAATTTATTACTCAAGCTAATTTTGAGAACCACTTTTAAAATGACTGACTGTATTGTACTGAAACATTTCAGATTTTCAATTTCATCTTGCTCTTCTAGTGGGGATAAAAGTCTGTTTGTATGGCTTTTATGTGCAAAAACCACTAGCATTATTTGCTACCATTTTTCAGATTCCTGCCAAATTACATTTTGTCGACCATATGGTGATCATCACAGCCAAGTCTCAGCGGCACCTGAACGCAATGGCTGCCACAGTCCGCAAGGTCTACAATGCCAAGATGGACAAGAAGTCTGACCATGCACTCATCTTGGAAGGCCGAGACACTGATTGGGTGGCCATGGATCTTGGTGAGCAACTTGGGGCAAAGTACTAAGGTTATTATCTTTTGATATAATATCAGGGCAAAACACCAAGGTTGTTACCCTTTTAAAATTGACGAGGTGAGAATACTTCTTTTGAGGGAGTGGCTATGGAAAAAAATTGACTTAGACAATCCTTAAAGGGCTCAAGCAAGATTCAATTTTTTTCTGTTGGGGTTTGGACAAGAAAAACTGACTAGCTCATGAACAACCTGCGTTTTAATAAATGTGCACTAGTTTCCGAATTGTTTTTTTCAAGCTCTTAATTTAGTGGGCAAAATTGTGTGTAGATGTGCTCGTTGAGGTTCTGGTGATTTCTAGTGTTGAGGCTATAGATATTTGGTGCTGTTGTGGCCACATGAATGATCCATCTCTTCTTTGGCTGTCCTCTGGCTGGGGGAAAATGTGAGTTCTTTTATGTTACATATTTTGGATCATATGTTTAGGACCAGTTCAATACACGTTCAAAGTTTACTCATTGGTAGAAATAAAGCATGAAGAAGAAAAACAATTTCTGTCCTGGCTTATCAGTTCAACTAGAAAATCTCATTTCAAACAACTAAGCTATTTGAACGTCGAGCAAAAGTTTGAAAGTTTCCCTCTCAAGATTTCCTCTGGTCTTTACATCAAGTTGCTGTACTTTACAATGCACGTGGAGGAATGAACTACCACTCAACCATGAAACTTGAACAGCGAGTTAGGAAGGAAATTTACAAAACGTAAAAGTTGGCAAAGAAAGTAGTAGCTGCTGGAAAAAAGGACAGCAGTGAACCGAAAAAGGTTTGTAACGAATTGAAAAAAGACTTGTTTTAATTCAACAAAAAAACCATACCTAATTATCAGTTCAGAACTTCACACTTCGTCCCTTGAGATTCCCACAGATACAACTCTTTTAGCCACCCAGAGCTATTTTTTCTCTTTTTTGTACTGAAAGAGTGTTTTGAAATGTCAATTTAATTTATTCTTTCTTATAAAAAATATTAGGCACTCCAAATAAACACGTCCGAGGCAAGATAAATACGGTTAAACTTTGTTGATCGTTTTATGACCTACCACATTTACTAATATATGTTTACCAGCTTTTATGTACCATTGAGGTGCCATAATTCCTAATATCTTTCAAAAAGTAGAAGTTAAGCTAAATGAATTTACAAGTGAGGGTTAATGCTATTCCTGCTTGTGTGGTGTGCAGGCAACATTGCTCTCCACGTCATGTCACCTGCTGAGAGGAAGCGCGTTGATATCGAGTCGCTGTGGCTGTGTGGGCCTGAGCATGACCTCAAGGTGAGAGTTCTTGTAATGCTTGTGTACCTCCTCCAAATTATTGGGTTAGTGTGTGCATGTGCGGTTTCTTGGCCTGAGTTGCCCATTTCCCATGTAATTGAAAGTTAGTAGTTTTATTTTGGGTTTTTATGTCAAAGATGTTTTTTCTTCCTTTTTGTTGAGAAAAATTTGCTTTGGAATCGTAATTTGTGAGTGATAGCAATGTTATCGTTTTGAACACTATGACTTAAAGACAAAAAGCCGATTATTTTGAAGGTGTTTCTTTTGCTTCATTCTTAGAACAGACTAGCTGCAACCGAAGCTTTGCGTAAATTGCTGAGGGTTAACAAGGACTTAATAGCTGACATAAGGATTGCAAAGGAAAGAAAGAATAAAGCAATAAGAAAAAACATACTGGGATGAGTCTTCTTAATTTTATCTTAAAATTTAGGGGCAGTAGAAATTATTAGAATCTGTTCTGAATTGGGCCTTGAAGTTAGGAGTAACAATAAAGGCTAATTATAATCATTTCAGCTTGAAGTGGAAAACCAATAAATGTGATTTAGCTTGTTAATTTAGCCTAAAATGTTAGAGCCTGTAGAACTTGGAATACATCGCCTTTCAATGGATATATTGTGAAAGTGCGCTCAACCAAACTGCAGTTGTACCTTTAGATCAGGGCTCTCATTTTTTTTTTTTTTTTTGCCCCAAACCCCAAAAGAAATTTTATTCGAACCTCGTACACCCTGAAATAAAAATGCCAACATATTGCTAATATCCCATTATTTACCTGCACTTTTCTTGGAACCCCTGCTTTAGATTGACCCTGTGTGTTTTTAATGAGCGAAATTTGTTGTATGTTTGTAAAAGTCTGTGCTTTGTGTAAATCCTTCAAGTGCAACCAATATTCTTCAGATATTATCTATTATTTGTCTCTTAAGCATTTAAATTAGAAGGCTTTTTCCTTCGAAGCAGCTCTCAAGTAACTACTAAGGCTCAAGTCATGGTAGCAATGATGGCAAAAACTGCTTTTGCCCTTCTTCGTCTAATTTTAATACCTCTAAGAAAAACCTTAATAGAAAACTTTAATAAAAACAACATTAAAACCTCAATCAATGTAAAGCACTTCACCTCGTTTATTTTGTCTTTGAAGCAGCAGTGCTAAATGCCAGCACGTATAACCAAGCGAGCTCTCAATATTTACTAACTAGTTCTTGATATTAGTGCATCTATCATTGTTACAGCTGCAGCAACACGCCGAGGTGAAGGAAGACGACCTCTTCTCGTTAGTAGATCCTATCGAAGAGCCCAAGGTTGAAGCCCAACCGTACGACATCACCAAGCTATACGACCACCCTTACAAACCAGTGTGGGCTGACGAGGTCTTGCCTGACGTCGAAGATATCAATGACGAGAACAGGAACACCTACACGGCTACATCCATTGTAGAAATCGCCCTTCGCAAGCACAATAAAGAACATGCCCGAAAATTCAGAGGCAGATTCAGGAAGTAATAGTATTCAACCAGTGGTCAGAAACCCTAATTTGAATTCCGTACGTATTCGCGGGAAGAATTGAATTGCGCGAAAAAAATAAATATTGGGGCTCTGAAGTAAAACGGTTTCGTGTGTATACATTTCTGCTGTTTAGGATTCACATGTAGCAGTCGAAAAGACAATGGGCAAATATTTATTCAGTATTACGTTTAAAGCAAAAGAATACAAATCTGGAAATGAACTTCAAAAGAGTGAAAAACATTCACTGGTGATAGAAATTGTAAATTAAATGATTTTCACTCTAAGTCAAGTCCCTCGCCAAACCGGCGATCCTTCAGATAACATGAAGCTCTTCTGGCCGACAGCAGACATGAGTAAAACAGTGTAATTTCGGGCTCTGAATTGTTGTCTTATTTACCTAAGTATAATAACTTAGCTGTGGAACTATAGCGTTGTTGATGCTATAGATCGGTCGTGCAAATCCAATTAGCGGATCACGTCTATACATGTGCAGAAGCCATGACCTGGTCAAGTATAATCTTTCTGCTAATTTTTTATCCGCACAGAGGCAGCAGGGTTTGCTTGGCTTTCTGTGGTATTGTCGGGCGAGTTAGCCTTAATTCTATGGAGAGCTAAAGGCAATAGACCTTCAAGATATTGGTGGAAATTTAGTCTGTTTTTTTGCTTGTCGCAGGCCAAGAAATGAATGGTTGTCCTCCCGCTTCATAATTTTTACAGTTTGCTCCCTGGGACGCCGGAAGCCTATCTGCGTTCTCACCTTATGGGAATATTGCATGAAGTTCTACAGAAAAAGAAATGATTGTTCCAAGTATTGTTCACACTATTTAGTTGCCTTCATTTCTTCCCGTGCACTTCATAGCTGCCAGCTTATCATTAAAGTGCAAGTTTAAAAAAAGCTGTTCCTAAATTTTTTCAAAAATGTGTGTTATTTTAACAATTTTCAACAAAAAGTTGGTCTTGAATTTTTCCTTAAAAGTATAATAAAAAGTGAAAAAAATTGCAGCTCGAATTTTGGGTTGAGTTTGTACGGTCTATTCCTACGATTCCGTCTCTGTGCTACATCTCTGCTATTGTTTTGAAGAAATTAGACTAACTTGATATAAATTCGAAACGCAGTAAAATGTCCAAAATGTTTTGATCGTATTATTAGAGTTTTCAAGTCTTAGAAAAATATTCCAGCTTCATATCGTGGACGGTAATTTGATCGTAAGTACACGAGAACTGTAGGTACTCGACCATTGAACGGCTTTTTTTAGCTCGTTTTGCTCTGCTGCTCTATTCCAAAGGCCTTAGTAGTGCCAGGTACTGTGGTATGACCAATCGCCTTACTTGCCCAATAACTGGAAATTATACTACTGTGTTTCTTCGTAATATTTATTTACATTTTTAGGAAAAGAGGACCGCTTAATAACTAAAATATACAAAGTCAAGGTTTTGAATAATCTGGCACTTTCGACAATATCCCAAATTTTGCCCTGCTTTTTGCATTGAAGTTGAATCGCAACCGCAGTGGAGGACATCTAATGCGTAGAATTGTATGCATTGCTCACGCGGAGTCTCATTGTTTTTAACTGTGAATGTGCAATCCGGAAGATAAGAATAACTCATTCAGTCCTCTCTGTAGCTCATTGTACATTACAAATATTTTAGTGCATCATACTCGTTTTATGAGCAATATAGTTTGCAAATAAAAACCAAATCCATGAATACAAAAAATAAATCTGAATGCAAACGATATTTAAGCTCATATAAACAGTAGTTCACCCCTTGGAGGGGCCATTGGTCACCAGACGCAGACCCTAGACCTCCCACATGACAGATGCGGTAATAATGGAGCTCGAATTACTCCACGCTACAATTGCACTAGTAGGAAAAGTTTGCTGAACAGGGCTGATACTGGCTGAGTCCCTCACTTTCATCTTGCTCATCGTTTATATTACTTCCTCTGCTGCATCAAAGAAGCGCTACTACTTGAACCAGAATGATTGTATTTAATATCCTCACGAATAAGAATCAGCAAAATTAGCCCACATGCATTTGTAAAGGCCTTTAAAACCTATGCGTAGGATTCGGGATCTAGTTATCTACGGCACGAAAATTGTCTTGCGACTGTGTTCCGTGACCACTGAAATTGGACAATAGAGCGGGCATCGCCTGATCGCCGTTGAGTGCAGGATTCAACCTGCACTGCTGTTTGTAGTGCTGGGCTTGATCATAGCTGGCAGGAGAACTCATGGTTTTATTTACAAAAGCTCCGTTGGGAGACACGAGAAGAGACCGCACCGTCCTGGGCGTGAAGACACCGCCGATGCCTCCACCGCTGCCTGCCGAACGCAGGCTTCCCAGCACCGGCGTGCTGCTGGTGCTGCTGCTCGACAGATGCAGCTGGTCCATGGGGCTCGACAGATTTCGCCTGCTGTGCAGTGAGAGCGGTCTGTCGCTTCCAAAATTGAGCTTATGCTCTCTGTTGCAGTACTTTCCTATTTAAATGTTAGTCGATCATCAAGCTGTATGGTATATCTCATGCATGGCTCAACTTATGCTGTTAAAAATTAGCAAAAGCTGTTCGTGACTTGAATTAAGCATAGCTTCAGCTGAGTATCCAAGACTAATTTTTGTCCAAGAGCATGTGGTTGGCATAATATGATGTGTAATATCAAGGACCGGCACTACCAATGAAATAAGGGTCTTTGTAAAATTGTGCAACAACTTGGAGAAATGAGCGATTAGGAGTGTCCAGTTAATGATTGATGCTGTGCTTCCAATGTAATTTCCCCCTGTTCTTTTCGTTGTACACGTAGCAAAGTCTCGGAGGAGGGTCTCTAAAAAGGTCAATTCTTTAACTAACCAACCGAAGAAAAATATAAGTACTAAAAGAAAACAGAAATATCGTACAAAATCTTTTGTACGCCGTAGTAAAAGAGCAACATTGGTGCGTTTGAAGTATATACGAGTAAGCTGGTCACACATAGGTAGGATATACCCCTGAAAAAATATAAGTATTACGACTGATCAGATTAATTATAAACAACGATCTATGAGCTTCGGGATTTCTTGTCTGAGTTAAGGTGTTTTATGGTCAATGTAGGATTTCTAAAAAGCACAAAATTTCCCAAACTAAGTAAAATTTTGCGCTCCGTCTCAATCGATTATGTTTATCAATGGCATGAACTGTTACACTCATCTGTATTGTATCTGGCCGCTGAAAAAACAGGATCGGAATACATTGATGTGTTTCAATTATGAGGAAGTAACTGAGTGTTTCTTCCTGCTGAGAAAAAAGAAAAGTTGGTCATAATTTTTTACTCCACCTAGAGTAACCAGGGACTATTTTCACTCCTCGTGAGAAATTTGACGCCCAGACGTCTGTTATTGGCGTTTAAAAACAGATGTAGTGTATCAACATGATTGAGATAAATTATTGTTTTTAAATGATAAATGAAAGAAGAACTGGTAAGTTAATGAAAATTATATGAATCGTGGATCCCCTAGACTGTACATCGCTTCAAACGTAGGGGTGAAAATGGCCGAGGGCCGTGGATTGGATAAATGTCAAGTGACTCGAGCACGCGCCAGCACAACATACATGCAAGCTACCTTGTGCAAATACCATACATCGAGTCGCCAACCCAGGCAGACCAATGCTTCTCTCTGGTAGCCATTCCATCGATGGAAAATTGAAACTTTTTGGAACTTGTGGACTTCGACTCAGTGTTTCAGAATGAGGAGACTGAGTGGTGAAAACCAGAGCGATGAAAAAATCTATTTAAAATGTTGTTTAAAAAGTATAAAAGGAATTATTGACATCAAAAAAAAGAAATGTCGAAAAGATTGATAGAAACAATTAAAGTGATATTCGCTTGTTTAGTGGTAGAGTTGAAATGAGAATGGTGAAAAATATTCGAATGGATTTATCCATCTTATTGATCTGTTGAGAATTTAATGAAAATAAACGATTTATATACTGCCCTATAATACCACGCTAATTTTTATTTAGAATTAATCATTATACATCGAGGTTAAGAAAATTCTACCATGTATTTGTGCTGTGGTTAACCTGATCCCATATGAGAAGTGCGATTTTGAAACGGAGGGGGTAACCGTGACTGTGTTCTGGAGTAAGTAGAAAGGCATTTGAAAAACCAATGAACAAGATGATAGGTATCAGGCTTGATTTGAATAAAGCATCCTTTTTTTAAGTTCAACTGAGCCTGAGGCTATGGAGTGACTTACTCCTGGTTACCTTGGCGAGGGCGTGCGGGTGCCGTACGGACTGCGGTGCCTTGACTCGCTCCCCCGAAATCCTGGCGATGCAACAAGAAATTCAAGAAATTATCTTTAGCAGAGCATTTGAGTCATGGTTTTCAAGAGCTCTTTTTGTATAGACATTAAAAGTCACAGTATTGGGGTGGATGAAATATTATAAAGGTAACGACTTAAGACGTTTTGTCTAAGTTACTAATGATAAAGAAACGATCAAATTATGACCCTGAATATTTAAAGACAAATATTTTTGACTAATAAAAACAACAATCCTTGTTCGTGGAGATCTGACTGATTTTACTTATCGAATACTAACAGAAGCACAATGCCCCCTAAAATTTGACGTAGTAATTTCATTTCTTGTAATTTTTTCTACATTTGGAAAAGCCTGGTGCCTAAGTTTACAGCAGGAGTATATTTAGGCAATTGGGGTGGTGAACATAGCTGCACCTACAGAACATACGCTGGACGCAAGAGACTAAAGAAAACCAATCCTTCAATAACCGAATCGGACAGTAGGAAGAAATTACTGTACGATTTATTATAAAAAGAGGTCCGTCTGTTACCTAGTTAATGGTGCGTGCTAAAACTTCGGTGTCCGTGAACTGCTTATTTTTTTATTTTTTTGCTACCCATTGTTAAGGGCTAAGTGAGATCATAACTTTCAAGCCTTATAGTAATAATTTACGAAATTTTTTCTCTTTGAACGCAAAATTTTTAGTGAGACTTCGCTCGAATACAAATTTATGCACCTTTGATTGTTTGAAAGTAACGCAACAAAATTACATTTTCTTGCGTGTATAATTTGCAAACGAAACGAATTCGAAGCCAAACAGGCTGAACTACAGGGACGGTGCCCTTTTCATTGTTGGGGACAACAGTTTGTCCTTATTCTTCGTTAATAAGCCCGCTGTTTTCAATGTTTTCGAAGTAAGCGAGTGGAAATTATTAAAAGACTATGAAGGTGATTTTCAGAGCGCACTCTTATGTTACGAAAATATCTCAATATGTAAGAGCAATATGTAACTCAATATGTAAATGCTATTAAGTTAAGTTACTGCTGATAAATTTATTTTGAACCAAAGAAAGTTATAAAACTCAGCTATGTTTTATTCTGGCTTAGAATTGGAAAGCCCATGGCAATAATTTCGAACTAACCCAAAACTTGAGGGTGAATGCAAGCAAAGGTATCACTGATGCTGGAGGGAGCGTTAGAACCTGCAATGCTCTGTTGGAACCCTTTTGTCAGGAGGCGCAGGCCTGCTGGAGAGGAGCTCACCTGCGTCAGGAGGCGCAAGCCTGCTGGAGAGGAGCTCACCTGCGTCAGGAGGCGCAGGCTTGCTGGAGAGGAGCTCATCTGCGTCAGGAGGCGCAGGCCTGCTGGAGAGGAGCTCACCTGCGTCAGGAGGCGCAGGCCTGCTGGAGAGGAGCTCACCTGTGTCAGGAGGCGTAGGCTTGCTGGAGAGGAGCTCACCTGCGTCAGGAGGTGCAGGCCTGCTGGAGAGGAGCTCACCTGCGTCAGGAGGCGCAGGCCTGCTGGAGAGGAGCTCACCTGCGTCAGGAGGCGCAGGCCTGCTGGACAACACCTGGCCGCGGCTTGTCTTGAGCAGCGTGAGGCGTCCCGGGCTGATGGTCGGGCTTTGCTGCAGCGTCATCTTACAATTAAAATCCAAGAAATGTTTCAACCTGAAGCAATCCTCTCACTGCTCTAAAAAAACGAACTGAATACGTGTTTCACATAAACCTAATTGATCTACATGCAGCACATTAAAACAATAACGTGGGTGCTCTTATGAGTCACGGTTGCTTGAGTTGCAGACAACAGAAATATCTCTACCGATCACCCTATTGTTACAATCGAGTTGTCGAAATCGTTTCAGCTTCTCAACCTAAGGAGATGGAATGAGTGATTGAGGTGTGCACTGTAAGTGCCCTAGTGCGTTTTTTTATTACATTTTTTTATTACTCTTATCAAACTTAGGAAAGCTTCACCATGGGAATACATTTCTATGTTTTTCTCTCAATTATTCATAGAAACATTAGCATGGTCTGTTATGATACCCTTGTACGTTTGCTAACTAAGGATCTTCATGTTAAGTGGTTTTAAAATTAATGATAACTTTTGTATCAACTTTATCTGAAATTAATTTTTTTTGTTTTTTCCTTTCAGTGAACTGAAAAGTCCCCACACATCTTTGACAATACATGTATATTTAACATGAGTTGGATTTAAGTAAGAAGACGTAGCTTTTTTTCTCTGAAAAGTTCAGCTGATCGCCTGTAAGATTACTGCGAAACTAAAGCTTGAACAAACATACAGGCAATGGGCTGACTGAAACCGCAGAGTCAGAGTGAGCATTCTGCTAAAAATAAATTTTTGAAGCGAAATGTCGTTTTTCTGTCCCGTCGTTTGGCCGTTCACAACCACACGTCTAAGGGATACCCAACTTTCGAGATACGTAACACACATCTTAGGGATGCTCGACTTTCGATTTACGTAACACACATCTATGGCATACCAAACTTTTGAGATATGTAAGACATATCTAAAGAATTCTCCACTTTCGGAATGCGTAACAACTCAACTAAGTTTTCATATACTAACATGACACGCACATGGCTAACACTGAGGATGTCAACCCAATCTACGAACTTCTACTGGACCAGCAACAGGTGTCACAGGGGATAAAAGCTAAGGCGAGCAACTGCAACAACTGCTGCCTGCGCCCACATGACAGTTCAAAACGGGGCCCATCACTCGCATTACACCACACCTAACGTCCTAACGTAACAAAGGCCGAAAGGGACTTACCCGAGGAGACTGTAGCCACAGGGGCTGCTGCTGCGAGCAGTCGAGAGGCGTGCCAGCTGGCGGCACTGAAGGAGGCCTCATCGAGGCCGCTCTTGGAGTTTGGGGAGCGCGCACTGGTAGTTGAAAATACTGTTGCTGCTGGAGCTGTTGTTGGTGTTGTTGCTGCTGTAGTTGTTGTTGCTGCTGCTGGTGTTGGTGTTGTTGCTGCTGGTGTTGGTGTTGTTGCTGTTGCTGCTGGTGCTGCCACGCTGCAGGTAAATGCCCCTGGTGCTGAGGGTGCGGATGCGGCAAGCGGGGATGAGCTTGAGCAGGCAGCTGATTATGGTGGAGATGTTGCGTTGGTTGAGCATGGTGCAGTGGCGGTAGCTGGATGTGGTGCGTGTTGCTATAACAAGCGTCGTGCTGCATATGCTGCTGTGGCTGCATATGCTGCTGTGGCTGCATATGTTGTTGCGTGTGCTGGTGCGCCACGTGTTGCTGCTGCTGTAGATTATGCGGCTGACGAGGGATCATCTGAAAATTATTTTTATTACGTTCATTGTTTCATCTCTGTTTGTGCTCGGGTGAGCGATGATCTCACGGAAACTCAGGAAATTTGAAGTATCATTACTGAAGAAACACGAACTTGTGTGTCTCGGTTGTTACAGCCCGCTACGGTGGGAAAAGATGGCATGAACATGTTGAAAAAACGAAAAGAGATAATATGAATAGAGAAAAAACGAAGGTCCTTCACAAAAAAGGCGGAGAACTACAGAATGAAAGATAAGGCTGAAAGAAAAGGCCTATCTGATAACAAATTCAAATCTGAAATAGACTCGTACAACATATTTGCTGATTCTGTGGTGAGTAGCTTAAAGTAAGACTGAGGAGCACTACTCCCTAATGCATGCTGAGGAGGACAAACACTATTAATATACCTTTCATCCGAGTGTAGCTCTGGTAACCTACTTCTCTCATCTCAGAGGATTGCTAAGTTCCTGAAATGATCCGAAAGACAATTCCCTTCAGCCCCCTCCCCCTGGGGGATATTTCGAAAGAACAACTAGCCTACAACCTGAAATACAGTAGGACCTGAATAAAAAATTTCGTCCTAGACAGGAAACAGATCGTAAGCAGTTTTTTCGACGAGTACATGCATCCTAATAGCGCAATATTTCAAAGATCCGAACTGCGGTGAGCCGTGCAAATAGAATATCCACAGCAGAAGAAGTTCCGTCTCACGTCCGCCCCCGCCTCTCAGAGCGGGCGCACAGCTGTCGGAGGAGCGGCACCAAGAAGAAAAGAAAATATAAAAAATGAAAATGAAAAAACACTAATTTCACGGTAATTTATTTACGCACCACGGTGCTGGGGTGGGAGTGTAGGGGAGTTACTCCCGGTGTCCCGTCCCCAGGACCTCCTCCCCCTCCGGCTGGTCTGCGGCTCAGCTCCTGCCGGAGTTTCTGGTTCTCCCTGCACAGTTGCTCGCATCAGCAGTTAGTCATTGAAAATAATTTTTGAAAACATGCGATCATGAATTTCCTGGTTTCAAATTGTAAAATTTAGTTTCGGCATTACAACTGTGAACTTTCTAAAATCGAGTACTAAAAGGAAAATTCTGTGGAGCTCGTTGAAGAATTGAAAAATGTACTTTAAAATATTTTAAAGACTGCAATCAAGAAATCAAGTCGAGAAAACTATTTCCACGCCCTACTCTGTAAAATGGTTCACTACTTGAGCAAGTTGTTTGATTTTATTTCATTACCGCTGTTAACATACAGGAGAAATATCAGTTTTGTTAGTACGAAATAAAGGTTAACATCGGCATCTTTGGGATGCTTTATTTCCAATCAAGCCTGATACATATGATCTTAGCATTGGTTTTTCAAATGTCTTATAACTAACCCTATATATAGGACACCATGACGGTTCCCCCGTAAAGCCGGTACCCATTTCCGACACCTGGGTTGAGTGGGGTATTGTGCTTTAGCTTTCCCTTATACCCAACGGGGAAAATCTCCGCGCCAGCGCCGGGATACGAACCCGCGACTCCAACATACGAGCCCGACCCTTAACCACTGTACCACGGAGAGCAAATAAAGTCAGTCATGTTTTGATATTTTTTTCCGTGAATAAGCTACAAGTGGTACTGGGTGCACTGAATTTCTGAATCAATTTCTGAACTGTTGAAACTCGTCAGTCGTGTTTCCGGCGATAATGGATGTACGAGTACACCTTCGATGAGGACACTTTTCACAAATCTTATTTCTAGAATTCCTGAAACGTTGATACAACACGCCAGTTTTGGTGTTAGCGTTAATGGACGCGTACTCTCTTTTAGGACATTTTTAGCAATCTAATTCCTCGATTTTCTAAATTGTTGAAACGCGATACTTTTGGATATAGGGCTACTGGATGCACTCACTCTGTTAGGACACTTTTCCCCAATATTACTCCTCGAATTCCTGAACTGTTGAAACGCGATACTTTTGGATTTAGCGTTACCGGATGCACACACTGTTTGGATACTTTTCCCCAATATTACTCCTCGAATTCCTGAACTGTTGAAACGCAATACTTTTGGATTTAGCGTTACCGGATGCACACACTGTAAGGACACTTTTCCCCAATATTACTCCTCGAATTCCTGAACTGTTGAAACGCGATACTTTTGGATTTAGCGTTACTGGATGCACACACTGTTTGAATACTTTTCTCCAATATTACTCCTCGAATTCCTGAACTGTTGAAACGCGATACTTTTGGATTTAGCGTTACTGGATGCACACACTGTTTGAATACTTTTCTCCAATATTACTCCTCGAATTCCTGAACTGTTGAAACGCGATACTTTTGGATTTAGCGTTACTGGATGCACACACTGTTTGAATACTTTTCTCCAATATTACTCCTCGAATTCCTGAACTGTTGAAACGCGATACTTTTGGATTTAGCGTTACCGGATGCACTCACTCTGTTAGGACACTTTTCACCAAACTTACTCCTCGAGTTCCTTAACGCGTCCCAAGGAAGACGTGAGCCGCTTCTCCAGCTCGTTGTATCTCGACATCTGCAAGCGATCGTAGGAGAAATTTGAATCAAATCACAGCTGCGCAACACCCGCACCTCGTCCCGTGAAAGCCCACTCATGACAACATAAATCAAGTGCACAAGTTAACCAAAAGTTTCAAAGGCGTATTTGTTTATCACAGTTTATATGTACAAGCAAAACTTAGCTAGGCAAATTGTTTTCAAGTAATTCTTGAGCAAAAATTTACAGGATATAGATGAACGTTATGAAAACCCAGACCTGGTACTACATACAGCACTCAATGCTTGTAAAATAATTAATTTCCAACAATGATGATGATGTTTTAATGCCAAGTTTTTTTGGAGACTTTAAGGTTACAAGTGTTCTTGAAAATGATCAGATTGCACGCCTAAAAATCTCTCGTTTTCTTCTCACACTCATCTCATGAACTCGTTGAAAAACTGCACAACTGTTGGAGGAGGGATAGGAAAAAAGGTTGATAGGAACGATGGAAAGTTGGTAGAAGCAATGACATGAAAGTACGAGCGTTGATCGCTGTTGAAAACCCGTCATCATTACATACTTACAAAATTAATTTGGGTAGAATTACCAAGGCGACGGCTAAATAGTCTTTGACGTAAGATGTCATTAACTGACTTTATCGTTAACATTATTGTCTCATACAAGCTACGATCAAATGATTTTTGACCTAAGTTTTTGTTAACCAATTTTATTACTAACATTATTGTCTCCAGCAAGCTATGATGAAATAGTTTGACATAAGTTGTCATTACCTGACATTTTAACATTATCTCAAGCAAGCGACGACTAGATAGTCTTTGACATAAGTTGCGTTAACTGACTATATAATTATTATTATTATTATCCGGAACTGGAAGACAATAGCTACGTACCACTTTGCGGTGGAAGGACACGAGTCGGACACGATGGCTTTTCTGGAACTCCAGCAGCTTGATGATTTGGCCGTGCTGCCTCTTGAGCAGCTCCGCCGGCTCCAGGAAGAACATCTCGGCGTCAGGTTTGATCTGACACAAAAGTGACGTCAAGGTCACGGTCATCTCGCGTCATTGCCAGACAAAAAATAATATTCTATGCTCCTCATGAAGTAGATGAAGACGTATCTTGTCATCAAGTTATAATGAATATTTGAACGGAAAAGTTTTTCAGCAATTTTATTCCGAAATTTTCATGAAGTGTTTCGGATTTCAAAAAAAGGTAAAAATTTAGTTGGTTACGAACATTAAAACAATAATTTGTGCAAGTAATTTTTTTTTTAAATTATACGTATAGTTGCCTGGCCTCAGGTTCACGTAACTTCCTCCATCTCCACTACTAACCCTGCTTCCGCCAAGATGCAACATTGCTCAGTACACTTGGAAGTCAAATAAAATACTAGACCACACGTGGCTCATTAGGTCAAATTGCTTGTGCAACTAATTTTTAGGGAATACTTTTCATTCAATATGCATTCGCAGCAGATCGTATTCACTATGCAACAGGTGAAAATTTCATTTTTGTCCTACGTTATTTCTGAAAGCAGGATGTAGAATTTGACCTTACATTATTCCCGCGCGCACAACACGGACGGTGACGACCAACACGCCAACAAATAAGCAGGCAACCCAACAATATCTTGAGAATATTATTAATTATATTAATGCTACGCGAAATCAATTGCATCACTCGTTGGTTTGACAAAAATATAGAGAGCCCCCTACTTCCAAACACACATCAATATTTATGCCTGTATAGGCATAGACTGTACTACTGTATAGGCCTACTGCAATGTCCACTGGTATACCTGTGTATGCTGGTATGTCTGTGCTTGTATACACTGTCTATGCAATGCTAATACCTGTACTTCTGTGTCTGCATGCAATATCTACGCAATGCATATGCATGTTTGTCTATGTCTGTATGCAATATCGATGTAATGCTTATGCCTCTATGTCTATGCCTGTATTGTGTGTCTGTATAAAAAAAAACATGAAATGCACTACTTCAAAACATACTGCTATGAACATGCCAGTCCAGTATGAATAATTGTCTATGCATAAAAGTATAGCGAATGTCCTATTTCCAAACATACCGCTATGTCCATGCATGTACAGTGGCAGTTGCGCCTCAACTCAGCCTGAGACGACCTGACGATCTCACCTTCGAGGACAGTTGGATGATCTGGCACTTGGCTGAGCACGAGAGGCACTTGGACTTCGCAGACTCGCCTCCTGCGGGCAAAGTCACACAGTATCAAAGGCGCTCGCTGCTGTGTAGAGGTGCGTGCTGCAGTGTCTTCAGGAGCTAGCCACACTAGCATCGGTGTTCCTAGAAAACCTTATCCCTACGAAAAGTTTCAAATTTGGGCTTTTTAAATTTGGCCGTAAAGATTCCACAGCATCTGGAAGCCCTGCTTGGCTACCAGATCCTGAGTGGTCTTTGAGTTACCAGATGCTGAGTGGTCTTTACGCCGCCAGATGCTGAGTGGTTTTCAAGTTGCCAGATGCTGAGTGGTTTTCAAGTTGCAAGATGCTGAGAGGTCTCTACGTTCCCAGATGATGAGTGGTCTTCACTTTGCCAGATGCTGAGTGGTGCTTTAGTTGCCAGATGCTGAGTGGTCTTTACGTTGCCAGATGCTGAGTGGTTCTTTAGTTGCCAGATGCTGAGTGGTCTTTACGTTGCCAGATGCTGAGTGGCTTATAAGTTGTCAACTCCTGGGTGTTTTTCAATTTACAAGATGCCGAGTTGTCTTCAAGTTGCCAAATACTAAACAGTTTATACGGCTATCAACTCTCAATGAAGAAACCTGACTAATTGATGATGATCAAGAAGCTCTCTCAGCTCGAGTAGTCTACACACTTTGCATCGTGCAGCTCCTGGCACTGCGGGGGACTTGAGTCTGTAGTAAAATGCACTAAAGCGATTCCGGTACTTCCGGACGTTGTAGCTGCGGACGTGAGGCTCGGCATAAAATTATGCAGGTTTAATTAACTCTACACTCTCAGCAAGCTGCAATGACATGTTAGGACTAGACGGTACGTTCATCGAGCTAGAATCAATCGGCTCATTCTTCGTAAATTTTCTGTCCATTATTGTCGCCTTATTACGCGGTTGTGAATACTCATTAAGCCTAGTTAATAGGCGAATAAATTAATTACGTCGTCGCTACGGCACAACCCGCTAAATAAGTTCTGTCGAATAGGCTATGCTACTTGATGTTTTTCTCAGAAAAAATAATCAAGTCTTTTCTAAAAAAATTAGATCTGAACGTTTTTCTTCATAAAATACAGCATGTAACATAACCAGGTAAACAGAAGAACTTACCCAGCCGGCTGTACCGGTACGACATCGAAAATCTCTTTATATTCCTGCTTGAGAATACAGCGCTATAGCAGCTCACTACATAGCAAGTACAATAAAATATCATTTGCAGTGTCCGGGGACGCGACTCGATTGTAATGCAAATGAAGTATTGATCTTGCGGTCTGCTTTGTTACAGCTGACGTGGCACAAACCTACGCCACACCGCCCCCACGCCACCTCTCCGCCGCCCCTACGCCGCCGCGGCGCCGTCATGCCCGCCTTGTGTGCCGCTAATGCTACCTGCATTCTAAATTCCCAAACGTCTGCCATTAACACGTGGGCTACGTTTGCGCAGAAGCTACGTCGATTAGGTTAGGGTGTAAGTAGCAACGCTGGAAATCAGCTTTACAGGTAGAATACATTCCTGTAGATTCAAAAAAGTATGAAAAATATAACTGCCCTATGATATTTTAACTCAAATGCCAAAATTTATTGTGAAAAACAGTGAAATATTTTAAATTCTATTCATTCATGGCGAATCGTGAATGACTAATTACCTAGAGGTACATGTATGTCACAATACGTAGTCAATGTGTTAAATGTTCTGATGAGCGTGGGTTCTTCTTTTGTTCCCGAGATTCCCCAGAAATCAATCAATTAGTAGTGCTTCTTATGTTTTCACGTACAAGAGGCATTGTTTTGTCTTGTAAATACAGGGAAAAAATGGCTACCTCTTCATACCACACGTCAACGAAGCAACTGATGCGCAGATCTTTACAAACAGTACCTATGTTGGTAAATACTTCGAAAGAATTCAATTCAGCGCGCTAAAAATTAGTTAAAAAAGAGCGTTTTAAAGGAATTTTTGAATTAATATGATAGCCAACGCTGTACAATTTAGTTTTGTGATATTGAATAATTAGGTAAATCTTGTAAGGCTTTTCAACATGATATTGAATCTTCAAGTGCATCAAACACACTTCTTCGCTGGTTCAAGGTAACTGCTTACCTTTTGTCAGACACACGTCGCAGAAGAGATGACCGCAGCTTGAAAGCATAAATACTCGATCTCTTTCGTCACCAGGCTGGCGGCAACAACAGTTACAGTTTATCCAATCCATCACGATTTGGTGGAAATTAAAAAGGAAGCATTATTATTATTCGTCAGGTGTACTGGTACGAGATATTTCTGCGTAATGAAAAATTTGTCGTTTTCTTAAATTATATTGAATGCTGAAAATGAACGTTTTTTCATTAACAATTTTAAAATTTTGCTGTCATTACAAGTACTAAAAACACACTGGAAGTATTATACTGAATCATTGTTGTATTGGGAAGAGCATCAGGTCTTCCCTCGTCACTTTCCATATCTGAACTACTTGAGGGTAAAACTTTTCACGTAAATAAATATTCAGCTAAAAAAATAAATAAGTGCCTGTGCGACGAAATACTTGGTAAAATTTCGAAATTCATTATATATTATTTAGAAAGCTCTAATTACTCGACACACTCTAATTGAAATCTGTTCAATCGTTTGAGAATACTTTGAAACATTTTTTCATGAACTTTAAGTTAAATTATTATAAGATGTATAGGAAAGGTGTACTTTTGGTAAGTTATTTAACTATCAATGATGACAATTTTCAGCGGTAAAGACACAAATAGTGAGCATAATGATAAATAAATGTATTTTGTAGTTTTATTCATTTCAGATCATTTATCAGAGTGAAATTCCACTTATCTGTTGCAGAATATTACAATGTGAATAATTCGAAGATGTGAAATTTATAGCGGTAAGGCAGAACTTTTAATACGAACACGCCACAAATTATTAATTTATCATGCAACCTAAAGAAAAATTCGAAATAAGTTTTCCGGCAGTGTTGAATGAAATTTTGATCATTTGAACCAACTACATATCATTCTGCTTTCGATAATGAATTGAGGAACTTTTTCTAGAAGCACTGAGAATTCATGTAGCTACAGAGTCTCCTGAACAAGAATTCATATTCTGGGGATTCATGGTTCATGGAACACTATTCTGTGTCGCGTTTGTGAAGTGTAAATCTTCCCCAGTAGCGGGCTCGCTGCTCGAGCCTCTAGGTTGCGGCAAGCCGGGCAAGGGAATGGGACTCAGTTGCTAGAAGGCTGTCGAGGGTGTTGGTTACGTAGCTAACTCCACGATCTGTTGAGCGATGAGTGTTCCCGAACATCAAAACGGAGCGTTGCCGAGAGGGCCGCTGCCGGATATTCAAGAAAATGAACTTTTAAACGCAGCTCCATCGGAGGTCAAAGTGATTATTCGGGAAAATCCTATGCAGGAAAAAGGATCAACTTCATCAAAAGCTGCAGCCACCGATAAGAAGGAAAAACTTCCCCGAACACAATTGGAGAAGTTTTTAATTTCGACGTGCATCTTGCTGTCATCGTGCGTGGTGGCATTGCTGCTGCTCCTCATGGTACAAGCGTACATGTCAGGTAAGAGCGCCGTGACCAACTAATTTCGAACAATCAAATCAACTGGAATCATACATTAAGGTGACCTTCGTTGTCTAACCGTTCACTTTAAAAAAAAATAATTATTTTCTTTTTCAATTACTCAAGAAAATGATACATCTCATTAAAAGACATTGCTTAATGGTCTTATATAACTACATCATCGCTTACTCCTTGTTTGCATATAACTGCGATATTTAACTTCAATTGTATTACCTATCTCTTCAAGTAAAAAACTTTTTCTTGTCGTCACAATTGTTATGCTTCGATAAAATTCATACGCCTTGGTGAAGTAATAATATTTTTAACAAAGGAAATACGTTCCGTAAACCGAAGTGAAAATGCCGCGATTTCGTATAATTATTGTTTTTCTGAAAAAAAAACAGATATCAAAGTGTCCTTTTTTAAATGATTCTTTTAAAATATTTTTTTACGGAAAAAAACGCTGTTGATTTCCCATTGGTTCCACAGTGGTTTTGCAGTCAAAATACGTGCGAATAACACGCGAGCAAATACACAAATTGGAGTCATGGCATAATTTTTGCGGAAAATGTTAGCCTTCGCCTACTCGCATTTTCGAAATTTAAATGTGTTTTTACCGGCTGGTTGTAGGCTTGCCTTGGAGTTCTTTTTAACCCCTCAGCATCAAACGCAAGTATTATATTATTATTAGTATTATTATTTATGATTTGCTGTTAAAAATTTTAACTTTATATTATTTTCGAGTCTCTCTACCAAGCGAATTGTGGATATATTTCCATATCCGTTAATTTTTCTTTAAGAGTTGACGTATTGTAAATTACAGCTTGACTGAGAACTCCTACGTTCTATGAACGTTCCTGAGTTCATCAATTCCATTTAACAGTTTGAAAAATAGAATTAAAAGGGCGATTTTTAGGAAATCTAATACGTAAAATGAAAAGAAGAACCAATATAAAAGGGAACGTTTGCCAAGAATGTTCCCATTTATATTGGTTCTTCTTTTCATTTAACAGTTTGAAAGCTGATAAATTTCTCAGTTACATGACTATTTATTTTTTCTTGAATATTCGTTTAAAACAAGATAATTCCATACAAGTTAAGATAAACCAGGCTCGTAAATTGGATAAAAAAATAATAAGTAAGGTGGTCATTTAGATTTTTAGAGGTATTTATTTAAAACGAAATGAAAATTCCGTAAAATTGAAGACTAATCAAGCTCATAAAATAGGTTGGAATTAATCAGTTGCCTCAGACAACAATTATGGCAGTGGTGATGCTCTAGGAGGGTAAACACTTTCATGTACACAGTACGTCCCACAAAAACCCGAACCGAGTATTTATTTTAACGTATCAGTAATACCATCGTAAGAATATCGTAGGCATTTAATTTTTAGCAAAATTATGATGGCATTACTGATACGGGAAAATAAATACTCGGTTCGGGTTTTTGTGGGACATACTGCATTATACTTTTCATTAGTGCCTCGGGAGCATGTGGCACATTTGTTAGCCTGGCGCGCGCCTCGTTGCAGGGTCGACGACATGTGACGCCTTCATTTTGCCAACGTAATATTGCAGCTCATATTATTTCGCTGCCTTTTTTGCTGCCTTGTTGTTTTATAGTACGTTAGGTCGCCGTCAAGCGCGGGCAGCTGCTGGAGCTGATGTAGAGTTCGAGCATTGCTCATGGTAGAGGAAACAAGGTAGGGTCATACAAGTCTTTTTTTCGTCGACTGCGTGGGTTTGCTGACGTAACGGCAACGAACCAATGGCAGCGCTCATATTGCTTCTGATAGCACTGCTACCCCTGAATCCGTTTCTCCTGTTGGTCTAACGTTACGGCGTTTTGGTAACGTCATAAAGTTTGTTTAAAATAAAGCCTTCTATTGGCTAGCCGAAAAAGAAGAAGAGTATCTTCCCCCATAAAAATGACCCTACCTTGTTTCCTGTACCGTGGCGTTGCTGCTCTTGTGTCATGACGAGCATGCACTCTTTGAAAAATTTTAATATTTTAGGTCAAACCTTGTTGTATTACCTTAGTGGTCAAGGTTAATATTTCTAATGTCAATGATGATAAAAGCAGTCACAATGTTTTGATTTTCCGTGCATTACACTTCTCAGTTGTTATGAAATTCTTTTCCAAATTGTTGATAGTATAGTAATAGCCATGCGGTATTAAAAATAACAGCCGAACATTCCGGCGGTCACATTTTCGCATTTCTCTTTCCTTTATTTCAGTTAGTGCCCTTTTCAGTAATTTTTTACACCGCAAGGTAAGTTCAAGAAGCTCTAAACTTTCGCCGAAGCCGGCAGTGACAGTTTGTTAAGGCGCCATCGATACAAAAACTCTTTCGCTGAATAGTTTTTGTGTTTACTCGAGTGTGAAATTTTATCACGATCGCGGCAGCAACGAGAGGATGTGTTCGTTCACTCAGCCATCAGTTTGCACCAAGGAGAAGCAACAAGCTGTGGTCCGATTTTTGCGGACGGAGGAAGGTGGTAAAATTCACCCCATAACTTGCATTACAATGCAGGGATAGTGCTTTATCCCGAAAAGCTCTGTTCAAGTGACAAAGTCAAGTAACAAGGCAGGTGGTGAAGTTTACCATTGACTTTCATAACAATGCAGGCATAAAGCTTTATCCCGAAAAGCTCTGTTCAAGTGACAAAGTCAAGTAACAAGGCAGGTGGTGAAGTTTACCATTGACTTTCATAACAATGCAGGCATAAAGCTTTATCCCGAAAAGCTCTGTTCAAGTGACAAAGTCAAGTAACAAGGCAGGTGGTGAAGTTTACCATTGACTTTCATAACAATGCAGGCATAAAGCTTTATCCCGAAAAGCTCTGTTCAAGTGACAAAGTCAAGTAACAAGGCAGGTGGTGAAGTTTACCATTGACTTTCATAACAATGCAGGCATAAAGCTTTATCCCGAAAAGCTCTGTTCAAGTGACAAAGTCAAGTAACAAGGCAGGTGGTGAAGTTTACCATTGACTTTCATAACAATGCAGGCATAAAGCTTTATCCCGAAAAGCTCTGTTCAAGTGACAAAGTCAAGTAACAAGGCAGGTGGTGAAGTTTACCATTGACTTTCATAACAATGCAGGCATAAAGCTTTATCCCGAAAAGCTCTGTTCAAGTGACAAAGTCAAGTAACAAGGCAGGTGGTGAAGTTTACCATTGACTTTCATAACAATGCAGGCATAAAGCTTTATCCCGAAAAGCTCTGTTCAAGTGACAAAGTCAAGTAACAAGGCAGGTGGTGAAGTTTACCATTGACTTTCATAACAATGCAGGCATAAAGCTTTATCCCGAAAAGCTTTGTTCAAGTGACAAAGTCAAGTAACAAGGCGGGTGGTGAAGTTTACCATTGACTTTCATAACAATGCAGGCATAAAGCTTTATCCCGAAAAGCTTTGTTCAAGTGACAAAGTCAAGTAACAAGGCAGGTGGTGAAGTTTACCATTGACTTTCATAACAATGCAGGCATAAAGCTTTATCCCGAAAAGCTCTGTTCAAGTGACAAAGTCAAGTAACAAGGCAGGTGGTGAAGTTTACCATTGACTTTCATAACAATGCAGGCATAAAGCTTTATCCCGAAAAGCTTTGTTCAAGTGACAAAGTCAAGTAACAAGGCGGGTGGTGAAGTTTACCATTGACTTTCATAACAATGCAGGCATAAAGCTTTATCCCGAAAAGCTTTGTTCAAGTGACAAAGTCAAGTAACAAGGCGGGTGGTGAAGTTTACCATTGACTTTCATAACAATGCAGGCATAAAGCTTTATCCCGAAAAGCTTTGTTCAAGTGACAAAGTCAAGTAACAAGGCAGGTGGTGAAGTTTACCATTGACTTTCATAACAATGCAGGCATAAAGCTTTATCCCGAAAAGCTTTGTTCAAGTGACAAAGTCAAGTAACAAGGCGGGTGGTGAAGTTTACCATTGACTTTCATAACAATGCAGGCATAAAGCTTTATCCCGAAAAGCTTTGTTCAAGTGACAAAGTCAAGTAACAAGGCGGGTGGTGAAGTTTACCATTGACTTTCATAACAATGCAGGCATAAAGCTTTATCCCGAAAAGCTTTGTTCAAGTGACAAAGTCAAGTAACAAGGCGGGTGGTGAAGTTTACCATTGACTTTCATAACAATGCAGGCATAAAGCTTTATCCCGCAAAAGCCTTGTGTAAATATTAAAGCCATCGGACTCCAGGTATGCACAACGCTTATGACGAGCGCTGGATCCAACACCTACCTCGGACATGCGTTGCAACATTCAACATGCTATAGAGGAGGTTATGGAGGATGGGTTGTCGCTTCTCGGCCTTTGGCCAAGATCAAAGTGTAAAGTGTAAGGCGGATGGGTGAATGATTTACTTCATGACTTACTCCATACTCATGACTTACTCCATAGAATAAGTCCTGATTCTGCTTATCATATCAGATTCCGGCAAGTCTGCATGATATACCAGATTTATTATTCTCATGAATGATGAATGGCTGTCTCATGATTCCGAGGCAACCTATAACTCGTAGTATGCGGAATTGATGTTTTTCCACAGTTCTTTAATTATCTGTTGTTACGTAATTACAAGAAGCCTCACTTGACTATATTATAGAAAAGAGAACAAGTCAAGTAAATGAATATAGAAAAGTCTCGTACACCGAGACTGCTCATCGCGAGGCTTCCGGGACGCGACGCGTGTGTGGCTTCAAAGCCAACCAAAAACCTATCAGGGAGGCTGACGAACGAGTGTAGCTCGCTAGGGTGAAACACATTACAAAAAAGAAGACTGAATTGAAAACTAAATCATGTGTTTTAATTATATCTATGTTTAGTAAAGTTGTGAAACGGAAAGTTTAGTAATTTCAAGTTACTTTGTGTTCGACTTCGTAAGTATCAGTTTCCTCTTCGGTTTTACTTTGACATTTTGACCGCAATCGGCTTAATTGTGACCAATATCCAATTCAAATTTGAAGTCAATTGCAGTTAGCAGTTTTGAAAGTAGCAAACATTAACTGGATCATGCCTTCATTTTACTTTCATTAAGTATTTATGAAAATTTAGTTTGTGACTCCTGGTCGGCCAGCACCTTTATGAAAATCCATTCCGTGGTCACCGGTGGCGCACGATGCGGTCAAAGTGTTAAAGCAGTTGTTTTTGGAAGAAGATCTCGTCTGCTCTCCGTCTTCCAGATTGGCCTTAGGATAGCGGCCAGGGCTTCTCAACCGGGGGTACATGTACTCCTAGGGGTGCATTCAAAATGCTTTATCTGTTGAAATGTACAATATATACTTACATGCGAACGTATAAGTATATATAATTGTTAATCAATAAGTGTATTTTTATAGTTACTTATTGCTTTAGCTGTGCTAGGGGTACATGAAGATACACCATTAAGCCAAGGGGGTACACGACCATAGAAAGGTTCCCATAGCCCTGGGATAGCCTCTGCTGCCCCTGCTTTTGTCATTCTTTTACTCGACTTTTTATTTCCCCCAGTAAACTCCATGCTCGAGTGAGACTTTAAGCGATTTTGTAACAAAATGTAGCTAAAGAATTGCAAAAAAATTACACCTTACAAACGCGACACAGCGTAGTGTTCCACGAACCATGAATCCTCGAAATAAGAATTGTTGTTCAGGAGTCCCTACATAAAGCTACATGAATTCTCAATGTATCTATAAAAACTTCCTCTATTCGTTCACCTAAGTATTTTGATATGCGGTAGGCTCCATGGTCTACACAAATTTCATTTAGCATTGATGTGAAGTATGTAATATTAGGACAACTTACTTGTGTCACAGACATGGGAGACCAGTAATACGACTGAGGTTATTGTTATTTTCATGGGTTCCTTATACTACGAGATATAGGATGTCTCGGAATTATGACTATCGATAAGCACACGAGCGCTTTTTTTCCAAATTTGTATACGTCCGGAAATTTTTGTACGTTATTTTCAAAATTTTTGTACGTCCGCAAATTTTCATTCGCTTTGTTTCCATATTTTATACGTCCGTAAATTTTCACACGCTTTGTTTCCAAATTTTTGTTCGTCCGCAAATTTATACACGCTTTGTTTTCAAATTTTCATGCATCCGAAAATTTTTATACGCTCTCTTAACAAATTTGTACACGCTTTGCTTCCAAATTTTTATGCGTCCGAAAATTTGTATACGCTTTGTTTACAAATTTTTACACGCTTTGTTTCCAAATTTTTATACGTGTCGGGCTTCATGAATGAGGCATCTTCGTATCGGAATCACGCTTGGCGAGGTGCGCTGTTTAATTGGAAGCTAGGCAGTTTGTGCAGAATCTTCCAGGCACAAAGTCAGAGAATGAAGAATTAATAAAAAACAGTACATTTTTTTCATGAAGGTCTATTTGCTTGTTAACTTGAAAGTGCTATATTCCGGTAATTAGTGATGGAGGAAAAATTTCTTGTCCTTTCTTAACACTTTCACCGCGATGGGTTAAACTGAAGTTCAATATTTAACTCAAATTTGAAGTCAGGAGTTTTTAACGATTTAACGAAAACCAAACATTCACTAGGTTCATTAAATACCACTAGCTATAAAAATTGTTCAAATTTTTCAAGCGACCCGTCGCTGGGTCATTTCCAGGCAAGAAGAACTTCAGCACGACCGTTCGATATACTCGTAATTCGGACCGCAAGCAACGCGTTGAGTTGTTAGGACTGCTTATATGTCATCTTGTGCCCCGAAAGTAATGCTCGGTCCTTGAAAAGAATATTTCGCATTCAGTTTCATATTTCTGGGTTTTAAAGTTACAGCCGGACTCTTTCCAACTAGGCTGAAGTTCCTGCTTAAATACTCTAAGTTCCTGCTTTAAATACTCTCAAGTTCCTGCTTAATTACTTTGAAGTTCCTGCTATACTCTGAAGTTCCTGCTTAAATACTCTGAAGTTCCTGCTTAAATACTCTGAAGTCTTGGTGATGCAAATAAGGTCGAAGACCTATTTATATACTACCGCTATGCAGTCCGAAAGACCTTTTTCAAATTCTGCCGTCATCCAGTCTGAAAGAACTCATTTACATTTTGACGTCATCCAGTCTGAAACCCCTCATTTAAATGCACTCTCCCGTCTTCCTTGAAGTCATACTTACCACCAGACTGAAATTCGACAGCCATCCAAGTCCCTCTGCCGAGCACTTCAATCAGAGCAATAGACCAGTTTTTAAAGACCGTAAAATTCTGGAGTGTCGTTTGGTTTGCATATCATCTGGAATGTTGATGCGGCTGTCGTGCGGTTTTAAATTCATATTTGAAACGAGAACAAATTCGCGGGGCTCAGCTGCTTTAGGAAAGCCCTTCGGGGGCTTCAGGAAAGTTGTGCGCTTGAGTTAACCCATTCAAATGCACGGTTTGAAAATAGGACTTAACAAATTCATACTGTATGATTTTTGGTTCATATTCAGTACCACCATGCTTGGAAGGGTTGAAGAACTTCAAAAAAACTTAAATTGTATCTAATTTTGTAGTTCCTATTCAGTCCCACCATGCTTGGAAGGGTTGACGAATTTCAAAAAAAGCCTTCAATTGTTTCTAATTTTGTAGTTCCCATTCGGTACCACCATGCTTGGATGGGTTGAAGAACTTTAAAAAATACCTTGACTTATAACTAATTTTTCGTTTTGTCAGGACAGCAAGCGTTCATAATATATCACTATGTCTCATAAGGTAACATTTAAAATTTTTTGTCATGTATTGATGCACTCAATGACTTTCTGTAAGACATGAACTGTATCCTCCCCAGTCGTTTACTTGTGCATCTGTGCCGTTTGAATGAGCTGTTTAATTGTGATTATATTCGAAAACATTCGATCTGTTAATTAGTTTTCTATTTTAGTTGCTTGATGTGTCCTGCAGACTTAATTCAGCTCCAAAAAGTAGCTTTGCCAAATAAAAAAAAATTGAAGCTATGTTTTTTAAATGGGGTGAGCCAAATAACAAAATTTTTGTAGCGATGTTTTTTTAATGGGGTAATATTTCTCAATGATTTGTGATACTGTAGCAACGGCCATGTAGTTTGTATTTAGGGTTAATGCTTTTGAGGTGCAATAACGGGTAAAATAAGAAGTTGTTTGTTTGGAGATCTTGACTCCCAGTTTGTATCTCGTGCCGGACTCCGTTGTTAAACGCAAGTGCAGACGTGAAGGTGTCCCTCTATTGAAAGACTTTAGGAAATCGCTAACATTGATCTTATATCCGAGCGTTCTTTCTGAAAGACATTAGGAAATCGCTAACATTGATCTTATATCCGAGCGTTCTTTCTGAAAGACTAGAAAATTGCTAACATTGATCTTATATCCGAGCGTTTTTTCTGAATGACATTAGGAAATCGCTAACATTGATCTTATATCCGAGCGTTCTTTCTGAAAGACTAGGAAATTGCTAACATTGATCTTATATCCGAGCGTTTTTTCTGAATGACATTAGGAAATCGCTAACATTGATCTTATATCCGAGCGTTCTTTCTGAAAGACATTAGGAAATCGCTAACATTGATCTTATATCCGAGCGTACTTTCTGAAAGACATTAGGAAATCGCTAACATTGATCTTATATCCGAGCGTTCTTTCTGAAAGACATTAGGAAATCGCTAACATTGATCTTATATCCGAGCGTTCTTTCTGAAAGACATTAGGAAATCGCTAACATTGATCTTATATCCGAGCGTACTTTCTGAAAGACATTAGGAAATCGCTAACATTGATCTTATATCCGAGCGTTCTTTCTGAAAGACATTAGGAAATCGCTAACATTGATCTTATATCCGAGCGTACTTTCTGAAAGACATTAGGAAATCGCTAACATTGATCTTATATCCGAGCGTACTTTCTGAAAGACATTAGGAAATTGCTAACATTGATCTTATATCCGAGCGTACTTTCTAAAAGACATTAGGAAATCGCTAACATTGATCTTATATCCGAGCATACTTTCTGAAAGACATTAGGAAATCGCTAACATTGATCTTATATTCGAAATGTTTCGATGAAAAATTCAAATATACTGGGTTCCATGAATAATTCAAATTTAACGGAAATTACCGCAATATTTCGTTCAAGAGCCTACAGATTTTGTCGTTACAGGGATATAATCTCAAGAAAACTCACTTGCGCCACAGACACAGGAGACAATAAATGCGACTGAGGTCGCTATTCATTGCTATTTTCATGCTTCACGCCTCAGGGTAGAACACAACTCTTGTGCATTCAAAAGAAGAATCAACCCTGACAAAGTTTCCTTGCAAAGAGTACTCATTTGTGACGAGTTATTGTGATGCTTGCAGACCCGTGGTGCACATGCATGGCTTCTGTGGATTTCAAAGTGTTGAGCATTTGTTCGCCCACTTTCATTTCGAGCGACTGAATTAACCTCCGGTTATAAACGTTTAGGTAATCTTCAGAGTTCGTAAGGGAATTGTGTATTCAGTCAACAACACTCGTAAATACCCAGCTTATGATATTTATTTTCCCATATCATTCGAACAAACTTGATTGTTGAGTGTGTAGTATTTTCTGGTTTAATAATCCAGTGCTGTTGTTTACACATCAATTGAATAGCTTCAAAGCTCAACAAATACAGGCTTGCATGGCTCTATAGAGCATTCCATTTCAGTGCTTTCCGTTGTTCTGATCATAAAGGCATGCCATTGCCCGCTCACACAAAGGCCTCTCACGCGTTTGTCCATGCTTTCCGGTCTCGCCGGATAGAAATAGAGCTCTGTGTTCAGTTGGACGGCAGGACTAAATACCAGAGTTACGATATGGCTCTGCCACCAGCGCTCAACATGCACCTTGCATTTTATGAAATCGCTTCTGGAATTTTGTACTAATCTTTCTTCTCTATTCACCATTTGTGCTCACACTGTTCTTCATTTGGTTGACATCTCTCGCGGTTTTAAGTTTTGTTTCGCTTCGCCGGCGCACTTGTAACTCGCTTCAATTGTCTTAAACGTGGTACTGTTGTGACTTCAATGATATTCTATAATATTGATAATTCCCATCCACACCTGCTGTTATACGTTGTGTTAGGGGCCGCTAAACCGATATTCCAGGTCGCAAATTTGCTGGTATTTATGCGGAGAGCCCTCTAAATTAAGGGGTACCTCAAAAAAGCTTTTGCTTAAGTCGCTTAAATTTATGCTAGTGCAATTATACTGCGTTCCAGTCGCTGCAAGTGGCAGCCCTGCGACTGGGATTGTGAAATGTCTGGCTGTGCTTGGTGCTGTGGCTTGGTTAGGTGTTATGGTTTGATTAAGAGGTGTAGTGGCTTGATTAGGAGGTGTAGTGGCTTGATTAGGAGGTGTAGTGGCTTGATTAAGAGGTGTAGTGGCTTGATAAGAAGGTGTTGTGGCTTGATTAGGAGGTGTAGTGGCTTGATTAGGAGGTGAAGTGGTTGATTACGAGGTGTAGTGGCTTGATTACGAGGTGTAGTGGCTTGATAAGAAGGTGTTGTGGCTTGATTAGGAGGTGTAGTGGTTTGATTAGGAAGTGTAGTGGCTTGATTACGAGGTGTAGTGGCTTGATAAGAAGGTGTTGTGGCTTGATTAGGAGGTGTAGTGGCTTGATTAGGAGGTGAAGTAGTTGATTACGAGGTGTAGTGGCTTGATTAGGAGGTGTAGTGGCTTGATTAAGAGGTATAGTGGCTTGATTAGGAGGTGAAGTGGTTGATTAAGAGGTGTAGTGGCTTGATTAAGAGGTGTAGTGGCTTGGTAAGGTGTTGTGGCTTGACTAGGTGTTGTGGCTTGATTAGGTGTTGCGGCTCGATTAGGTGTTGTGGCTTTATTAGGTGTGGGGGCTTGATTAGGTGTTGTGGCTCGATTAGGAGGTGTTGTGGCTTGATTAAGAGGTGTAGTGGCTTGATTAGGAGGTGTAGTGG